>LPNX010452544.1:127441-336210 GCA_001517045.1 Pseudotsuga menziesii
TCAATGAAGATGATGACGATGATGATGATGATGATTACCATGATGATGATGATGATGACCATGATGACCATGATGATGATGATGAGGATGATGAGGATGAGGGTGACGATGAAGATGATGATGAGGATGATGGTAATGAAGAGGAGGAGGATGAATATGATGATGATGAGGAGGATGAGGCTGTCGATGAAGATGAAGATGATGGTGAGGATGAGGGTGATGAATGATGCTGATGAGGGTGATGATGAGGAGAAGGATGAGGGTGACGATGAAGATGATGATGAGGATGATGGTGATGAGGAGGAGGATGATGGTGATGAGGAGGAGGATGATGACTATGATGATGAGGATGAGGATGAGGGTGATGATGAGGAGGAGGAGGATGGTGATGATGACCATGATGACGATGATGACGACCATGAGGGTGATGATGATGATGACCATGATGATGAGGAGGAGGAGGAGGAGGAGGAGGAAGAGGATGAGGGTGATGATGATGATGAGGATGAGGATGAGGATGATGACCATGATGAATTTGATGCGGATGAGGGTGGTGATGATGATGATGAGGATGAGGATGAGGGTGAGGATGAGGATGATGATGATGGTGATGAGGATGAGGGTGATGATGATGATGATGATGACGATGATGACCATGATGATGATGATGAGGATGAGGGTGATGAGGAGGAGGAGGAGGATGAGGGTGATGATGATGATGAGGTTGACGATGATGATGATGACCATGATGAAGCTGATGAGGATGAGGGTGATGATGATGAGGAGGAGGAGGAGGAGGATGAGGATGATGAGGAGGAGGAGGAAGATGAGGGTGATGATGATGATGATGATGATGATGACCATGATGATGACCATGATGATGATGATGAGGATGAGGGTGATGATGATGATGATGAGGATGATGGTGGTGATGATGATGAGGTTGACGATGATGATGAGGTTGATGAGGATGAGGATGATGACGGTGATGATGATGAGGAGGAGGAGGATGACCATGATGAAGCTTATGAGGATGAGGGTGATGGTGATGATGATGATGATGAAAATGAGGATGATGATGATGGTGATGATGATGATGGTGATGATGATGATGATGATGATGATGATTAGGATGAGGGTGCTGAGGATGAGGATGAGGATGAGGATGAGGGTGATGATGATGATGAGGTTGACGATGATGATGATGAGGATGAGGATGAGGATGATGATGGTTATTATGATGATGCTAATGATGATGACCATGATGAAGCTGATGAGGATGAGGGTGATGATGATGAGGAGGAGGAGGAGGATGAGGATGATGAGGATGAGGGTGAGGGTGATGATGATGATGATGATGACGATGATGATGACCATGACGATGCTGATGAGGATGAGGGTGATGATGAGGAGGAGGAGAATGAGGATGAGGGTGATGATGATGATGATGATGATGACCATGATGATGCTAATGAGGATGACGGTGATGATGATGATGATGATGACCATGATGATGCTAATGAGGATAAGGGTGATGATGATGAGGATGATGATGAGGATGAGGGTGATGAGGATGATGAGGATGAGGGTGACGATGAAGCTAATGAGGATGAGGGTGATGATGATGATGATGAAGCTGATGAGGGTGATGGTGATGACGATGATGATGAACAATGATGATGAGGAGGAGGAGGAGGAGGATGACTATATGATGATGAGGAGGAGGAGGAGGAGGATGACTATATGATGATGAGGATGAGGATGAGGGTGATGACGATGATGATGAGGATGAGGGTGGTGATGATGATGAGGATGAGGGTGATGAAAAATGATGCGTTAGGAAAAAAACAAATTAGTTAAAATTTACCTATAGCACCATTAGAATTTACCTAGTTCAATTATGCTAGCAACATTAGAGAACTTCCATGAAGTAATCTATAGTGGGAACCCACCACCCATACAACTTCGAAGTAGCTAGTGACATTGTGAATCTAGAAGCCATGCCACATAAATTAGCTCTGAACATAATTCTATATATCGCATCTGCGTTATAGCATATTAATATCGCATATGCGATATGAATAAGCTATATTGCATATGCGATATGAATAAGTTATAACGCATATGCGATATAGCTTATTCATATCACATATGCGATATGAATAAGCTATATTGCATATGTGTTATATCGCATATGCATTATTTTAAAATTTAAATAATTGGCGGGATTAAGGTTTGGCATTAGGTTTGGAAGCAGCTTCGGAATACCGAACCTATTGGCTAGGACAAATCAACCAGGGCTATTGCTTGTCTTTTAGAACTCTATCAATATGCTCAGTTTAGATGGCATGTTTTGATATGACATACACAATATTTTTTTATGAAAATGTAGGATATTGTAGAGTACGAAATGACAATTCTGAATATGTAATTTTTTCCTTCAAAACTATGTTTTATTTATTTATAATTATTTTTCTAAATGACACACGTTAGTTTTCAAAAATACATACATCGATTGTTTGTTATATAACTTTTGATTTCCATCACCATTTCCCAAAAAAACTATATGGTTCACTAGACAAGATAAAGCTCTACGATCTTATATTAAGAAATCAAGGATTTCATTAATTTTTGCCCCTAAAGTATTGCACCCGCACATAAGGTTTTAATTTCAAGATTTTTTGACTTCAATAATTAATAATAATAATAAATAATTCATGAACAATTCTGAATAAATAGTGTTGCTAGGCCCATATGTCCTTTAAATGTCTGCAAGATTTTATCCCAAATGGACATCATTTACCTCATATATTGCTGCACCCACACAAACATATATGTTAAGATGTGCTGAAAATTTTAAAACCCACTTTCACGGAAACTAATTTTATAATCATTTACACACATTTTCTCTGCATAAATGCTATATATTATGAAAGCTGATTCAATTACTTATCTTTTCTCTTTTTACTTCATCTTCAAATAAGTTAGGGAAGTACCCCTAATTGTCACCTAAAGTCATAGTTTCTCATTTATTCCAGTATCATGTGGCATCTAAAGTGTCTTTAAAGGAGTCCATGATTGTGCATCAGCCCATTATATTAATTATTATTATTTTATTAAATTATAATATAAAAATATGAATATGAATAATTTATTTTATTTATTATATTTCATATTTTTATTATATTTATATTTATAAAATTTTAAATATTATTAATTGTATAACATTATCATATTCTTATTTTTATTAATATTTAAATTTATTACAAAATTATATTTGTAGTCTTATTAATATTTAAATTTTGTATTTCACTATAATGTAATGTTATATTTACACATTTATTGTCATGAATATGGATGTTTGAATGCAAAGTGATCATCGGTCCCATGCCCCTCCATGAGGAATGAATGCCTAGCAATGCATATGGACATGTGGCTCATGAGTCACGAAATGTAGGGAAGGACTGATGTCTCCTTATGAGGCATCCTAGAAGGTTGTTGTTCAGTTGGCACTCATACACCAAAGGCGAGGAGGGAGGATGGAATGTGAAGTCAGGTTGACTCATGAGATCATAATGCAAAGAAGGTTAAAGGTTTGGTTCGTAATTGCCAATTTAGTGAAGAAAATGGAGGCAATTGGTGAGTTGATGGCTCACCTGCGTCGATCTAGGATGATTCCTAGGGATGATGAGCTCATCTTTCCCACACTTTACTATGATGTCATTTGTTGGGGCTTCGTTCTTACGATGAGGTGCATTAGTTTTGGGTCTCTTGATCACTAGTGGGAGTACTCTATATTGTGAGGGATTGAAGCAGGTTATTACGTGACTATGTATGGGGATTTTTTGGGAGGATAGTGATCAAGAACATGGGCCTTTTGGTTCCATGGTGAGGACAAGGAGATCAAGTGGAAACGGGCATGTGAGGAAGGGTTAAAATATGCCTTAAGTGCAGCAGGAGATTATAGAAGTGAAGGAGGTCTTCTTCGATGTGGTATTGGTTGAAAAATAACATGTTCTTGGCTGCAATGAGCAACAAATCAAGCAAGGATAGGAGTCATTTCGATCCCTGAGAATGCTTAGGATGATGGTCCGATTCTTTTTTTGTATGGGATGATATTTAGTATGTTTTTTGTATGCCTTAATGGCTTAGGTTCTGAAGTTTAAAACTGTCATTATTGTGTTATCTTGGCTCTCTAGGGCATCTAATGACTAACACCAATGGATTTGGTTTCCCTAAGGGAAGGCCAACCATTTAACTGTTGTGTATACTTTTTTTTTCTGAAATTAATTGTTAGAGAGCTTACAAAATATATATTATTACCATTATTATTATTAATATTTTGGAGATATTTTTATATATAGATATATTATTAGAAACATTCACGTTAATAATCCACTTATACCAACTCATAAATATTTACACCAATAGGAATTTTTTAATGAGAACAAGTGAACAAATGATAAAACAATTCATCCCTACCATTCATTAGTGAACCCATCCATCCATCATGTTGCCACTACCTGTTATTCATATGAAATGACATCTTTAAAAAACCATACTCCATATTCCATTACATTATGTGGCATAAATTGAGAATATAAAGAATACATAGATGACACATGTCAGTTTTAAATCTTTTCCTATCAAATTGGTTACCAATTCTCTATGTTTTTTATATCCCTTGGGTCTATGAAAACTCTCAATTTCGCATCTGAATTACATATGCAAGTGAGGTTTCTACTATTGCAGAAAAAGAAGCAATTAGACACTAGGTCTTGCATTTGAATTATATGTGCAATTGAGGTTTCTACTCTTGTAGAGAAACAAGCGATTAGATACTAATTTGTATGTTCTATTAATTCTTGATGGACTTGCAATCCTTGAGTCGTAGTCCATCATAGAAGTTAAATTTAATTGAATGGCTCAATCAAGGTCATGAGTAAAGTGCTTCTTGTACTGCACTACATAACCAAGAATCTTTACACTCTCAAAGTGATGAACAAAGTCTTTGGCCACTAAGGAATCCCATCAGATATGGGACTATTGAGAAAGATATTCCCCCTACCTAGGATCGCCCTTTTCTTACTTCCATGTTTACTCATTTCAAATTGGTTAATTACACTTTTTTGGATATGAAATATTGCTCACTTTTTTTCTATGAAATATTGTTATCAGGGAGATATGAATATGTCTTAGTTATTTTAAACAAGCCCTCTCTAAAGCTACCTCAAGGCTTTGAAATTTCCATGATTGTGCATAGAGGCCCTATCCCCTATGCGGATGAGATTTGTTTGGTGGGTAACATTCCCAGCTCCAAAATTAGATCTACATAATATTAGATTAGTAATAAAATTAAACTAACTTGGGTAGTGGAAAGAAAACTTATAAAACCAAGAACATACAAAATTTAATTTTAGATTAGCTAAATTGTTAAACACATTTATGTAATTATATATCAAATTTCAATTTAAAATTCATTGACTTGAAACCTAAGGAGACATGAAAATAAATTACAAAATAATAGCAATCACACTAGCAACACTAGATTTACCATGGAAAACCAACCCAAGAGGATTACAAGCATATTTATAAGGTTCTTTACATGCAAATACAACTAGCAACAAACCACCAGCCACTAAAACCATGTGCCTAAAACCACTTGCATCATTGCCCATTCCCAACCACTTACATATTTGCTCATTCTCAAGTCAAGGTTAACCCTAACATGTAAATGTTCATTGTTAGTTATAAAGAAAATCTCAAAAACATTTGGATATATGTTTAAAATCTTTATTTAATATTTTGGAATTCCAATTTATTCTGGAAATATGGATTTTAGAATTTTATATGGGTGCGCCGGCTTGACCGACGAGCTACATCCACGGAATAATTTCTGGCGGACCCACCCGAAGGGGCCTCACACCCGTGGCCTCTGCGTGCCTAACCCCAAGAGAGTCGATGAGAATGGATCCCGCAACCTCACATGCTGGGAGGACTAACTACGAGTACTCTACCGATTGAGCTAACTCTTGGGGCTACATTATTAGTTTTTAAAGAAAGACAAGTAAAGTAACATTTGGAAAACTATTTGATTATATGAGTATTATTGTTACTAGTCTCATTATTCTCCTAATATTTACCATATTTTGAGATTACTCAAGCAAGGTGGTCATTTCCCTCCCAAGTAGAAATATTTATCAGATATTTTTGTAAATAAAAAGGGTTTGCACCTCAAGATACTTAATCCCTCTCCACACTTGGTAGAGCCATAGTTAAGATGAATCTATACTAATTAAAGTGGCAAATCCATACACTTCAGTTGATATTATGATTGCCTATTAATATTTGTTTTTTTGTACTTTGAATATATGCTATATTTATGCTTATAAATCCTATTTTAATGAAATTCTCTCACCCATCTAATTTTTCCATGATCTAGCCACACTTTTATGACCAAATGGGTTATGCCAACAAAACTTCTATGACCAAATGGGCTCTGCATGATTTCATACGATTTTGATTGACACCCAAGTCGTGGTTATTGTTTTCCACAAGGGTGATATAAGTTGAGTTTCAACTTGGTCATTGTTGTTCTCAACCATAAGCTCAAAAGGCTCAAAAGTGTTGTTAAGAGTTGGGAAAAAAAGTAGATGCTTGTTAGGGCTAAATAGGTAATTGACATTGACTTGGAGATCCTACCTCTCCTTATTATTCAGCCCTCTGGTATACTCTCTAACTATGAAGCTGCACAGTTGTCATTGCTTAAAAGCAGAAAGGAAATCTACCTGCATCACGAGATCTTAACCTAGAAGCTTAAAAGCAGAGCCAACTAGATTAATGAAGGAGATGCAAATAGGAAATTCTTCCATAGTTATGCTTCGTCTAGAAAGAAGACTAAATCTATTAGGGCTCTTTGGAATCGAGCTGGTGAACTGGTTGAAGATAAGGCTCATCTTAAACATCTGGGTGAATTGCACTTCTCAGAGATTTTTAAAGATGATGGCAATACTAGTATCGTTGATCAACTTAAAGTCATCAATCTCTTTCTCTCCTTTGTACAGGAGGATGAAGCTGGTATCTTCCTCTCAGAGATCACTCTTTCAAAAGTTGAAGGAGACTTAAAAGGATTCAAAAAGGATAAGAGCCCTAGAATTGATGGATGGTCGATGGAGTTCTTTATCTGGTTCTTCGACTTGGTGGGTATTGACCTTCTAAGGGTTGTTGACAGTATCAAATTGAGGGGAAGGTCATCAATTCCATCATTGGCACTTTTCTTACACTTATCCCGAAGTGTGAAAAGCCACAAACTTATGTTGACTTTCGACCTATCTCACTCTGTGATTTGGTCTACAAGCTCATCTCTAAGATTGCAGCTATTCGCCTGAATCCTTTCTTGGACAAGGTCATCCCAGCCCAATAGTATGGCTTCCTTCAAAACAAACATATCATTGAACTTGTAGGCATCACTCAGGAAATCATGCACACTATCAAAATGAAAAAATTGCAAGTAATGGTACTCATGTTGGATCTTGTCAAAAATTTTGACTGTGTTAAATGGACATTCTTAAGGCTCGTTGGTATACCTGTTGATGGGGTTCACTAGATCATGGGTTGTGTTTGCTCCTCCAATTTCTCGGTCCTAGTCAATGGCACTCCATCAAAATTCTTCTCGGCTTCTCGAGGTATACGACAGGGATGCCCTCTTTCTCCTTTCCTATTTATTCTTGTGTGTAATACCCCATAAATTAATAATTTTTTATTCTGCTGGAAAATACTTTGATTATTATTTTATTATTCTTTGACAAGAAGGTCAAGAATAAAACATTCCCTATTTAATAAAATATGTTGAAGGGGAACAAAAGTGGATATGGTTGTTGAAAGAGTGTTTGTTGATCCACAAGAGGAAAACGACAAGTGGAAAACACCACTGAGAGAGAACTCAAGACGCAGGAGGCATCATCCCCAAAAATTAGGTCTACACTTCTAGTTGAGTTGCTAAAGAGCAAGAGGCTCATAAATGACCAAGTCCTAGGAAAAATACATAATTTAATAGTATGTCCATGAGTAGCAAGAGGCTAGCATTAAACGGGGATTAACATCTGTATAATGCAAGAGATGGCCCATTAAGATATTTTTCTCTTGTGGTTCAGGGAACAGGCTCGGGGGTTCTGGAGCAAGTAATTTGGCTGCTCTGGGAGTTGGTTGGGAGGAACAGTTTCTCCACTTTTGTTTTCCCAGCGTTGGTACCAGGTTCCTACTCTGTTTCTTATGAATGATTTAGATGTAGTAGGATGTATATGTGAAATGTTAAATGAGTAAAAAGGCTCATTTTATATGGGTTTTTTTTAGTATGGATGGTTGAGTCTTTTAGCATCATTTTTGGATGTCTTGAGGTTGACATTGTTTCTCCTCGGAGGGTATTCATATTAGCACATTTTCCCGAGCGCTTCCTTGAATACATTGATATGGGTTCTTTATGTTTTTTCCTCAAACTTGATTGGATGATCTATTTTGTTGAAGGTGGTTGGTGTTTCTTCCTTTAGAGTTCTCAAAATGGTCTCTCCTTCTTGCATTGTACAGGCCCACAAGACTGCCTTTTGCTTCTGCTCTGATATGATAATTGATATCATCGTGATGTAACAAGTTACCTTTGATTCTATTAATGAATATCAAGGAACAACTATTTTTCCTCTGTTAAAAAAAACTTTGTCATTTTTGCCCGAATGAGAGATATAGTTAGAAAAATATATTAGTCATTTCTCAAGGTTTCATTGCATTTTTTGGATTTTTTAAGTTGACATGTCTTCATAAATTGGATTGCATGGACATGCGAGATTCTTTGTTCGACGTTTTTTTTTAAATGTGTGACTTTGTGAATGGATCGTGTTAGATGATAGCTTCAAAATTCAAACTTTGTGTTATAATTTTGATTTTTCCTTTTTGTTAACTACTAGCATAGATCCATCTTAAAGGTGGCTCTACAAGCGCCGAGAGGGATCAAATCTCTTAAGGTGCAAATCCTTTTTTAGAGTGTAAATGCAGAGGAAGGGTTTTCACCTCAAGAAATTTGATCCCTCTTGGCGCTTGGCAGATCCACCTTTAAGATGGATCCATGTTGGTTGCAATCGTGAGCATGGTGTCACGGGGGGAGTAGGAAGCAATATTATTGACATCAGGGGAATAGGAAGCAATAGTGTTGACATCAGTGCACCATGGGAAACAGGTCTAGCATGATACATAGCACCATGAATAATATGAATAATAACAAAGTGATACAATGCAAATATTTATCTATGTCAATAAGAAGATGAATAATAACACAAAAAGAATGTTTAGTCATTAAGAAGTGTTATAATAATGAAGTGAAATGATAAAGATATCAAGCCCACCAATTTTTTGGTATATTCAAATTATTGGCATACAGTTTTGATATTTGGATATTTAAACATATATTTAGTCATTTCTTCAAGTTTCATTGCATTTTTGGATTCTTTTAAGTTGACGTGTCTTCATAAATTGGATTGCATGGACATGTGAGATTCTTTGTTCGATAATTTTTTTAAAAATATCTTTGTGAATGGATCATGTTAGATGATAGCTTCAAAATTCAGACTTTGTGTTGTAATTTTCCTTTTTCCTTTTTGTTAAGTATCATGTTTTTCATAATAAGTTTTCTTTTGAAGGCCACTGATATGGCCACCACCGTACCAAAAGCAATACAAATTTGTATCTTTGTTTGAAAGCGAAGAATTCTGGCATTTTTGAAATAAAGGGTGGATTTGTGGGGCTCTTTCAACTTTCCATGGTATTTTCCAAATGCATTAAGTTGAGACAGAGAATGAAGAATTGTGGCACTTTTAAAATAAAGACTTGCAAGTATATGAGCATGTGCTAAGCATGGTTGAAGAGAAATTTAGACATTCAGAGAGAACAAGTGAATTCTTCCTCACTATGCAAAAGAGATAAAGCACATGTAGATACACAAATCCTTGAATAGATATTTTTGCCTTCATTCTTCTCAATCATTAAAGTGGAATTCATAGAGATTTGTGATCTATTGTGTATATTGTGAGTAAATCAAGTGATTTGAATTTAATTTGATCAATCATTAAGGAGTATGCATATATTATAATCGTTCTATTGTTGGTATGGTATTCACTATCATGTTGTGCATATTGTGAGCAAATATAAATTTGAAGTCAATTTGAGCAATCTCACAATGCTACATGGAGTATGAAAACTATTGCTTTAGTATTCACTAGAAACGAGATTGGGTTATACGTTATAAACCTCAAACAACATAAAATCAAAATATATTAAACTTATAGGTATGTAGTGGAACTTTCCACATTTCATAGTTGATTCCATGTTTTTTTCAGTTGCGCAAATGTTATTTCCATCACTTAAAATAAGTAATTATACATCATAGGAAAGTTGAACTGAATAGTATAGTATATTTGCTAACTATTTTATTAATAGATTTATTTATTTATAGAAAAAATGGAAGAAATTGATATCATTTGTGCACTTCCATCATCCACTTAGGAACTCCGAGTTTCCCACACTTGCATCAATTTATGCCTCGATTCACTCCACTTCAAATTCCAAGTGATTAGGTTTTATGAAAATTAATTCCTAAAATGAGATGTACTAAGGAGTAGTCTATGGACATTAATTGTAATATTGGTGTTAAGCAAGGGTGTCCTCATTATCCCGCCCCGTGGGGTTTCGTCTATTGGCCACTCCATGTTATGTTAAGGCGTGAAGGTTGTTAGGCAGGTCGCATGTTCAAACCTCGTGGTGCAGAAAGGAGGCTACGCGTGTGCCGAGGGATTGGGTAGGCTGCCCAAGGGGTTATAGAGGTAGCGGAAGGAATCAACCCCATGTCACACGAGTACGAAACCAGCTAGTTGTCGATTCCCTTCTAACAAAAAAAAAGGTGTCCTCATTCTCCCACTCTTTTTGACAAATGCATTGATAAAAAATCTTTGGCATATATTACATCAATAAATTAAGTAATGTTTAGAAGAGAAAGGCTCTCAAACAATTATGTAAAACATATGACCTAATCATAATATTGATAAAACCAACATAATGATAGTTAAATCTAAAAAAATAACCTATCCTCTAATATTGTATGGTGTGATTTTACAAATGCTTAAACATAGATTTCAACTTACAATTAATTTATTTTTGTTTTGTATGTGATACACACCATCCAAAAGGAAATTTGAAATTAATGTTGATATTATGTTGCTCAACCAAAAATCCTTGAAACATGGACATTTGGTTGACCTAACCAAAACATTTTCAAAACTATGAACATTCAACTAACTTGCTTTTATTAAGTAATAGCAACCTAAGGTTATCTCATTTTTTAAAGGAAACGTATTTCTTTCATTGTAGTTTTAAATAGAGGTATTTAATTTCTTAAGGTCTTTGATAGATGGAGGTTTAACATGAATTTATGTTGGTTTTAATTTTTTTATTTTACATATTTACATTAATCTTTTTTGATATAGATTATAGCAACCATGTTTACCTACTTTAAGCTACAACACCTCCTCCCTGCTAAATTACTAAGTTGTATAACACCTCACTATTATCTATACAATAATTTCAATAATAACTTCATATCAATTAATTAAGATAGATAATAACATATATATCATTTAAAGTATTTAAATAATAACATGGTATCAATAACGTAATTTAAATAATAAGATGGTATCAATATCTGAGTATCTCAACATGCATCTTAAGGATTTGGAAGCTCAAGTAGAAAGCCTAAGCCTAATGGTTGATAAAAAATCCTTCTCAATCAGACTTCGAGCCCAAATCCTACCATGCTTCCAGGGATTCGCCTCAGTGATTCATTGTGTGCCCAAGTCCGAAGTTTAGATTGCAGAAATGATCTAGACTATAGATTGATCACAAGCTTCGAGCCAGCTGAGGATTTGTGGAGATACATTGATTTGAAGTGATCACACGAATAGTTAGCATTTTTCTAACTGCATCCCTACCATGCTTCCAGGGATTCGCCTCAGTGATTCATTGTGTGCCCAAGTCCGAAGTTTAGATTGCAGAAATGATCTAGACTATAGATTGATCACAAGCTTCGAGCCAGCTGAGGATTTGTGAAGATACAGGATTTTAGCCTAACTTTGCAAAAGCTAGTATAGTAGGTAAGGCCAAAAGCAAGATGTGAAGATATAGCTAATTGCAATTATTATCTTCAGTATAGTAGCAAGATTTTAGTATTAATTTCAGAATTATTAGAATAAAATACAGAAAAAATCAAATAAAAATAAAATAATTAACATTTTATAATTGCAAAAACATGTATTTTTAATTTTTTTTTAAACTAACTTACATTCATTATTCATTGAAAATAACTGACATATATCTCAAATCTGAAACATAGCTTATTATATCATATAGCAATGTTTATCATCCATATTTCTAACTTCAAATAAAAGATACAAATAACAAAAACAATAAATAATGCATAGTAAAATCTACTCTAGTCTTTACTTTGATATTGAAACTTTTTTATATTTTTTAAATCTATATATTTTTAAATAATCATATAAATATTTTTTATGAAAATTTATATATGTAACTTTGACTTGAGCCTCAACTTTATAAAAAAATTAAGTAACCTTAACTCTTAAACTTTTAAGTTGCTTAACTTGGTAAATAAGAAAATTAAGTAACCTTAACTCTTAAACTTTTAAGCTGCTTAACTTGGTAAATGGTAAAATCCAACAAGTAAAACTTAAAATAACATACTACATTAAAAACCTAAAACTTTAAATGACAAAGTACATACAAATAGTATAAATAATGATGATTACATACATAAATTAATTAAAAATTGCATTCATATTCACTATTCTACACAGCCCATAACATTCAAGACAAGACTCATGACTATCAACTGGCAACATACAATTCTTCATAATCCAGTAGAAATTAATTCAAAATTCAAAATATGTTTTTTAAATAAGTTTTTTTATAAATAAATAAATTAGTCATAGTAAAATTTGATAAAAGGTTTATTAAATGTATCATATAAAAATTATAATGAATATTCATTGTATTTTAAAGATAACCTAAATTTCTGTACAGGAAGTATCAATACTGCCCAATCTTGCTAGGGCTATTTTCAGAAGCCAACTCAAGCCATCAGCTCGAGAACGACAGATGATACTATGAACAGTTGTGAATCAATGAAAAATTGAGCTCAATAAACTCGCTCCTTCCACTAACCATCTTCCAATACAGCCTTAGAGTTTTGCTGAGTTCTACATCTCCTCTTTCCAGCTACATACTTTCAATTCAATATTTTAGTTTTACTGTTCGATACCTTCAGGTCCCAAGAAGCTCTACATTGTTGTTCCTCACCATGGTGGTGATCCATCATACTTTCAACGAAGCAAACTTCCAAGGCACTTGGATAGCGTTGAACCCGGATAAGGCACTTGTGCATCCAATGCTTCGATCATCTCGCTAAAGCAAAAATAAAATATATGGAGTTCTGTAGAAGCGCAAATACTTGGTATGGGATGACTTTGTATGTTCAGGTAGCATATCTTGCAACTCAGGTAGCTATTTATACCAGTGAAGTGCCATTGTATAGGGCATAGACGGAAGCTTTGAATCTATCCTTATTCAAGCCATAGATATACCAACCAAATATAGATATTTACTATTGTGTTCAAGAACATATATCTAATTGCATATTTGAAAAAGTCAATTAAATATTTAAAAGATAGTTTATTGTTTATGTGCATTAGTTAGGTTTGTCATGGGCTTTAAAAGATAGTTTATTGCTTATATGCATTAGATAGTTTATTGTTTATGTGCATTAGTTAGGTTTGTCATGGGCTTTAAAAGATAGTTTATTGCTTATATGCATTAGATAGGTTTGTTATGGTTTTTTATATGCTTTGTTATTTACCTTTTATTCAGTGTTTCTTTGTTAAAATGCTTATGTAACACTCATTGTTTTTACTTGGTTGAGTTTTTATTCACAATAACTTATAGGTCATTGCTTATTGTTCAGAGCAGCTAACTTGATTGTAGTGTACATAGTAACCAGATTGACTATACGATTTCATATGGTGCTTACCATGACATAATCTGTAAGCTTACCAAACATAGATTGATGCCCATAAGTTATTAATCACCTTAAATCTAAATTAAGTTGTAACATTCATACTGCAATCTAGTATCCTTAGTTTCAGTGAAGCAATATAGTAGTATGCTTCTAGTATTCCTTAGTTTCAATGAAGCAATATAATAGTACGCTTCTTACACTAGCTCAAAAATCCCCACGTTAAAATCTTACCATCATTCAGAAAAGATGTGAAATATAAAGTTCAATCATGCAATTTCCAACAAGCTATAACTATTAACTAGTTTAGTGTAACATTCAAAACAATTTTCAACACAAAAGCAAGGAGTAAGTTAATGAGTTACAAGTAATACTCATTTTTGGAACATGTTACCATAAGACAAATTCACCACTTATTTCTAGGTAGTTTTCTGAACTGTTATCTTTAAGTCCAGGCAATGAAATGACAAATAGGTAATAAAAAATAACTTCTTACCATAAGACAAATTCACCATTTATTGTAGGTATTTTTCTGAACTGTTGTCTTTAAGTTGGGACAATGAAAATGACAAATAGATAATAACACAAGTTAAATACTCTCATCTTAACTTTTCAACAGTCTACAATCTTACCTTTCTAACAATCTCCATGAGTAGTTAGAACAAAGTAAAGACATCAGATTATAAATTTCACAACCCCATATTAGCTATATCAAGCTGAGAGGCATAATAAGGCAAGTCCTAAAAAAACAAAGACACACTATTGTTGTGACAAATTCACCACTTATTTGTAAGTATTTTTCTAAATTGTTATCTTTAAGTTGAGCCCAATAAAATGATAAATGAATAATAACACAATGTTAAATATTCTCATCTTACCTTTTTAACAATCTACAATCTTACCTTTCTAACAATCTCCACGAAGTTAAAACAAAGTAAAGACATCCAATTAAATTTCACAACCCCTGATTCGCTATATCAAGTATATCAAGGTGAGATGCATAATAACTCAAGTCCTAACAAGCAAAGGCACACTATTGTTGTGGATAATAAGATATTGTATGTTTTGCTGGCGTACTTATTGAAACAAGAAATCTTTGCCAACCTCGTTCGGAAATTCCATTCTTTGCTAACCTCCTTTGCTACAACAAGAAAAATCTTGATAGTACAAAAATAGGTTTCCAACATTTATATTTTGCTACCGTGCCTTCATGAGAGCAAATACATGGACTGCAAATACGACATAAAACCTGAGAGAGCCACTGTCACAAGGTTGCAGTTCCACATAGTTCATCTATAATAAATGATTATCGGTATGCCTCAGTTCATCGATCAATCGTTTTCAAGCGCTGCTACTGCATTTGTGTAACTTCTTCATGGTAAAAAATTACCGCTACCCATTTTGAAAAACGTATATATTAAAGTGATCAAAATATTATTGCAGTTTATTACCTAATTATCGATACATTATTAGGTTCCCAATTTGTAATTTCTCTCCAACCATTATACAAAATTAGGATGTCACTAGGTTTGAATTTAATAATTACACATATTTACAACATATATCACCCAAAATTGGTCCCAAAAGAAACCCAGCAATACTTCTCCACATTCGTGGATGGTAGAGGTGGTAAACCGCCTGGAGGGTGCAACACTAGGACTTCCCAGGAGGTCACCCCATCTCACTACTACTCTAACCCAAGCACGCTTAAGGCGAAGTTCTGATGGGATCCGGTGCATTAACGCTGGTATGCAATGAACTGAAATTTAAAATAACTTAAAAATAATTACCCTTATAATCAAAATAAGATGAACTCTAATGCAAAATAAAGTGGACTAACAAAACGACAAATTCAACCTATCTACACATTTTTATTGATCATAACAAATAAAGAGGAAAGTTGAGGCAATAGCCTATGTCCTCAATTTCCCACAAATTCATGGATCCATTACATATTCCATTTATATCTTGTTTGACCTAAAACATTAGGTTTCACATGAGTACAGCAACTTAGTTACCAAGTAGATATTAGAAACATACTGCCAGAGATTCTCGTTGGAAAACCTGAGACATGAATCATGCCAAATGGGCTTTAGTACTCCTTGCTTCAATTTGATAGATTATGACAGAATGTTCAACAGGGGTGAAATGTGCAAAATTCAATTCCTTTTTTAGTCAGATTTATTATGATTCAACCTTACAGAAAGCTTATCATAGTGCTATGCTTGAAGAACAATCTGTCATGTTTAATTGAGTTTCATCTCTTGCAGATTCAGAAAAATTAAGGAATAATGAACAGGTCTCCATTGCACTACAAGGAAGCCTAATCAAAATCGAAGCATTCAACGACTAGACATACACTTAAGCAGAGCAGCGTTGCACAATGAACTTCATGGATATACTTAAGCAGGACAGCTTTGCAAAATGAACTTCATACCATGGGAGTCTCAGAATAATTAAGAAATGAAACATCCCTTTAACTTCATTAAAAACTGGTGGAAAAAATGTTAATATTTTACCAACAGACATACTACTGGTGAATATTAATACATAGAATGTAGTAGCAAAGCAAACAAAGGTGAATTTGAAGGCTAAGCTTAGATATTCAAGAATATTTATTTCATCTACTAGTTACTAGAAGATAATTTCAGCAATTACATCTGGAGCTTTTGCACATGCTACACGTTTGCAGGTCAAAACAGGCGTTGACTATCATGGGAGAGAGGTTTGGGACACTTCCGAATTTGGTTTAAAAAATTATAACGCAAATCAGAGAGTATGGTAAAAATGCATTAATCTGTCTGTTCTGACCTTCTGCAGAAGCTAATCGAACATATACTTTACACATACCTTTGGAATCACAATCAGCAGTTGTTTCAGCTTAGCTCCAGCTTTAGTTCTGTGTGTTTTCTAAAAATAGATATTTTGACATTGAAGGCCATCATGTTTTCTTCAATGTTTGTTCTGGCAATCACCTAAAGTCCATCCAAGCAGGGATTGTATGAGAAGTCAGTTTTTCTGGACTAGAGATGTTCTGTCTCCAAGCTCCAACTCGGTTTCTTGTGACTGTCTTTTTGCCTCTTCCTCGTCAAAAAATGCCCCAATCTCTTCTAGAGTTTTGCCCTTTGTCTCGGGCACATAGTTATATATGAAGGCTACACAGAGGACTGATAGACCAGCAAAGAGGGAAAATGTACCAGCCACAGTAATTGCCCTAGAAACACTCAAGAAAGTCATTGCCACTGCCCCACTAACAATCCTGTTTACTATTACACCCAAACCGACTGCTTGTGCTCGGAGCCTCAATGGGAAAATCTCAGACCCTAACACCCAGCATACCGGCCCTAATCCAATGGAGAAGAAAGCAACATTGCAGCATACAGCCAATATAGCCAAAATCGCAGCTCCCTCATTGCTTTCAGATGAGTTTTCTATGAAGCTAAACCCCAATGCCAATGCTATCAAAGATGCGGTCATTCCAAGGGCACTGGTAAGCAACAATGGCCTCCGCCCAACTCGATCTAGCAAAGAAGTGGCCACCAGGACAAATCCAGTCTTTGCAAAACCAACTGCAATAGTGGCAGCAAGAATCCCTTCTTGGCTATGAATTCCAGCTTCTTTGAAAATCACTGGACTGTAATAGACTGCTGTATCAATGCCTGATGCTTGCTGGAAGAACTGAATCCCCAAGGATATGATCAGCATTCTTCGGACTGTGGCAGTGGGCCTTAGGAGCTCAAGCCAGACTCCTTCCCCATGACTCTTTTGGGCAGTCGGGGAACTGGGTGTGTCTAAAGAAGTTCCCTCATGCCCTCCTGATTTATGGGCTGAATCATCATTCCCCTGAACCCCTGCTGCATCCATAATTTGAGCCAATCTTTCATCAGCCTCGCCTGGATCATCCGAGGTTCTTGAAAGTACCAACACGGCTTCTTGGATCCTGTTTTGCATAACAAGCCATCTAGGGGATTCGGGCATGGCAAGGACACCTAATCCAAGTAAAAATGATGGAACAACTCCCAAGCCAAGCATCAATCTCCAGCTTAGATTGACGGGTAACCCTGACAGAAAATAATTCGAGATATACCCCAAAAGAATCCCTGCATTGATAAAGATTTCAGGAAGTGAAGTGAGTGCCCCTCGGCTGGATGCAGGGGCGATCTCAGCAGTGTAGACTGGAGCAATCATTAGGGCAAACCCAACACCAACCCCCGCAAGAAGTCTGCCTCCCATCAACTGAAGGAAGGAAGGAGCCAAACCCATTATAGCTGCACCCAACATGAATATCAGTGCTGCCAAAGCCATTGTCCATCTTCTTCCTATTGCATCTGAGGTTCTGCCTGCAATGGCAGCTCCCACAAGAGAGACTATATTCAAGGACCCAATAAGCACCTCTTCTTGTACTTCTGTTATCTTCAGATCCTCATTGATAAATATAATTGCTCCACTCATAACACCAGCATCTGCATATAACACCATCATCAGCATAAAACAAGAGACATAATTTTATCTCGGTGTGCAGCTGACAGACCTCTGTATGTGCATTCTATAGCCTTGGTGGGGTTGTGTGATCTATCAACTATTAGTGCTTGCATTTAATCAAGACAGAACATTTTGTCCATTGAATATAGAAAATAGGTCAAACCCATCTACACCTGGATGTGATATGCCCCTCGAGTTTGCAGACCTCGAGGCGATTTGTATGAACTCAAGATATGCATCCTTGAGCTTCTCAACCTCGAGGTGCATACTGACCAGGGTTTAGATAGGTTTAGTCTAGTCTAGATCTTAAACTAAAGTTCATGGTATCGATATACAGATCCAAATTTCATTTGGAAAATGGGTCATAAGTGTTTTTTAGAGAATTATCTGCATTATTAAGACTACACATGCTTTATATTCAAGAAAATGAAAGATGCCCATTCACTGGGAATTTGTTTGGTCTGTGGAACTCAGAGACTAGTCTTCCAGTAATCTAACCAATGAGATTTGACTTTATTGAGAACTGAAACAGAAATACTGAAGCAGTGCTACAGACTGGGAGTTATGGTAGAAAGATAGACAGTGCATACCATATCCAAGAAGAATGGAGTTCATGGATGCCAAAACTGCACAGGCAATGACATACTTGTTCATAGACTTCTTCACAGGAGAACTTGGAATAGAATTGCCATGGATGTTATTGCTGTTAACAAGCTCATATTTCCCAGCAGGAAGCTTCAAATCTTCAATGGACACCATTGGATTCTTCTGGTTCTTCCACCCCATCATCATTATTTCTCACCAGTGCGTCCAAAAGCCCCTATCTGTTCTCCATGTCTCAGCTTTTCCAATCTTCCAGCATATTCACGTAGGTTTAAGCCCTGCGCAAATCGAGTTGACCAATGAAAACATTTTATAATCAGACCAAGTCAACATCTCACAGCATGTTCAACAGTTTATCATCACAATCTTTGGAACAAGTAAGAAGATGGCAGATTGCTTGTAAGTGAAAAGATACTTACCTAGTTGGCAAGAGAGTTCAAAATCTATTGGATAGCTATTGAAATTTAAATGGAGTTGTGTAATATTGTGGCTAATATTTTGTAAACAAACTTTGATATTATAATTGAGTGTTTAGGTTTCATTTTTCACTCAATATTGTAAAAATAATATTTTTTTTAATATGATTGAATGGAATCAATTTATCAAAATAAAATTAATATATTTTTTATATATTATATTCCAAGTGAATCAACATATGAAAAAATCTGCAATTTTGTTCACTTTTAATATTTAAATAAATGTTTATTTAACATTATAAATAGATATATATGTAATTTTTAATAGAACAATTATGTACTTTAATTTTAGCAATATTTCCTAAATTCATCATATTTTTGTTATTATATTAATAGTTTATTATACTTCTTTAGATAGTGTATATTACGATCTAAAAATAATTGAGTGATTTAGGTCTTATTTTTCACTAGTTGTTTAAAAAGTAATAAGTGTTTTGTTTTGTTTTGTTTTGTTTTTAGATAATGAAAATTTATAATTTTGAAAACTTTAACTGAATAAACAGATGTTTATGTAATTTTTAATGGAACAATTATATACTTCAATTTGAGCAATCTAAATACATATTTCCAAAATTCATCAAATTTTGTGTTATTATATTATTAACTTATTATACTTGACTCCTCTAATGTATGTTAGGATCTTTAGAAGTTACACACTAAATTAGTTTTCCAAATTTTAATTTTAAAATTAAAAAAAAAATCATAATTTTATTTGTATTAAATTTTATATTTATTATTTCATTAGTTAGATGTGTAACATGACTTTGACATCACTAATTTATATGCTATACTTTGTCAGGCTAGATGAAAAAAACATTGACATGCTTGTAGTATCTTCCGAGATCAGACACGTGTCCCATATCTTTTAATCTTTGCATTTATGACTCTTGGTTTGCATATGAATTGAGCCATCAAATTCAATGTCTACCAAAAATGGAATTCATGTAAAATTAGCTTAGTTTTAATGCACACCACCTTGGATGTTATAAGATTTATTGTATATCAAGCTAGGATTAGATAGTTTTTGAACATAAAATGAGTTTGAGTTTAGATGCCTCATCGTGATCATCATTGAAATGCAAAGAGCTACACTATGCCCGCATGCTTTATTTGTAGATAAATTGAAACACGCATAGATGGTATCCATTTTTGCAATATTGCATAGTCATTTCTTGTCAGCTATACTGAATTAATCTTGCCTTTGTTGAGCTCCTAGGATTAATAAAACTCACAATTATGTGCATTGGTATCAATAAAAGAAGCAGATCAAATTAGAGTTCTCTGCATAAATTGCCCAAAGATTGAAGTTGTCACATTAGAAATATTGCTCTATAAGGCTCGAAGGCAATGACTTGCTCATCTCCACTTGGTTTTCTCTTGTGCCTCCCTCAAGTTCAATCTATTGGCCTTTGCATGCAAACTATTTTATGGTGATCACCTTTACAAAGTTGCTACCGATACACTTCTTTGTGTAGAGAGACAACCTACATTATTTCCATTGGTATTGCCATGGTACTAGCTACTTTTATAAGTAAATAAGCCCCAATTTGCATCCACATCTCTTATTTTGGCTTAATTATAATTACTTATCAATACTTCTCTTTCGTTTATGTTGATGACATGTCTTTTCTTCCTTTGGAAAGAAAGCACTATGAAGAGAGTTTCCTTAAATTTCACCATCCTAAAATGGAAGCATCCTACTTTACTTCCTTTGTTTGCATGCATTCTTAATGGAATCCAACCTAATATAGTGGAGGAAGATGTTTTGGAAAACAGTCTAGCCCATAGTTATGTGAGTTATCTCTAATACCTTGAAATGAAAAGTGGATGGCCTGTATAGTCTTCCTAAGACCACCATGAAGAACCCAAGTGCCCATGCATTATAATGTCGGAAACTCTTTAAAGAGCTCGAATAATTATATAATTATAGATGTAAGAGCTAACTTGAACATTGAGAAGAGGCTCGTGGTATGATACACATGGAGAAATGTCTTACTATGTGAGACACATGGAGAGCAACTATTGACACTGGAAAAGGCATGGGATGTTAACCATAATTGTTCATAGCCAAGATTGTCTCAAGCATGTAGGAGTCTTTTCTCTCCCTCATGTGGCGCCCCATATTGTTGGCAATGTACATTCCAAGTGGATTAAACTCCTCCCATTACTTTTGAGTCTACTAACTCCAATAGAAACCACTCGATATAATAGGCATTTCACACCAAATATCTTTCTAGTGAAATTTAGATTTTGTATTCACTAATTTAATTCGAGGCAGAAGTGACATTAAAGGGAATTGAATCTATCTTTGCATAAATGCTAGTGGTGTATCTATATTTGTATTATGTTTAGTTAAGCCATATTTTCCTAATTGAAGAATTTTTAATGCTTTAAATAAAGCTCCATAGAAGAAAGTTATAGGTTTAAAAATTCAAGTGGTTATTTTATGCTCATTTTTTTGTTGAATAGTGGATTTTTCAAACTATATGTCAATAAGTTTTTCCTCCTTCATTAATGGTATGACATGGTCCATTTTGATAACTTTTAATAGCATAACAATATGGACATTCTAATGGGTTAATAATCCTCGTAAGACAATAAACTTTGTTTTTGTGTCGATGTTTTTCTAAGATGGTAGGTTATAACTTATTATGAGATAAAGTTCATTTTATCTTCTTCTTTTTTATTTTTAAAGTCTTGTTATGTAGGGTGTATTTTCATCCCAAGGTTTGATTCCATGGTTGCATCTTTCATTGTGGAATTCCATCTTTTCCATCTAGGAACATTTCTCGTTTCTATTAACATATGGCATTTCCCAACAAAAGTTGCCTCCATTAAATAACCTGCCATGAAATATGCTTCGAGTATGCAAGTTTATTACAATTACTTTCCCATGAAATATTATTTCATTGCTCCTTCTCTCTAGAAAGGAGAGCCTAAATGTACCCTAGGATTTAGACATTTCTCATACAAAAACCAACATGGCCAAAATGTAACTTGAGGGTAGGGTTGGGAAGTCATTATACTACAAACATCACCAACAAGGAGGAGGGAGAGAGTAGATTCTCCATGCAGATTCAGGGAAAATTATGAGAAACCCTAGGGAAAATTCAGAGAGGAAGGCAACCAAGAAGTGGAGGATAATAAATAGCATAGGTAGTAAGTGGATAAAGCTAGTAGTATGAAATAATTAAATAAAAGAGAGAGACTTAGTCAAAGTTATTTTTTATCCAACAAGCCTATAATAAGTATGATCATCTATGTAAAACATATGCTTGAATATTGAAATTTAAGTTTTCTATTTTTTTTACTATCTCATTTCCTATCAATTGGTATCAAATCTTGCATTCCTAGCTTTCGCAACCAAAGCAAGTTTAGGACACAACACCCTATATATCCAACATTACTATCCAATACCTAGCTAAGAATAGATCCCTTTAGGACATGCACTAACTCAAGAAACAACAATTTCATAAAAACATTCCACATGGCACCTCATAAAATCTTGCATTGAGGGTGTCTCACTTACATATACACAAGCTCAATTTTTACAGCATTATTGTAGTTGTTACGGAGAGAAACCTTCCTATGGCTTGGGGGTACCACAACAGACAGCTTGACACTAGAAATCAATCTTTCCCAATATGCAAGAGAAACCAAACATCTAACACTAAGGGATACTGAATCGTACCTTGTTTTGGATGGTTGAAGTAGATCCTCGTTGAGCTTTTCCAATTCATGCTTGCATTAGCAATTTGCTCTCAACAACAACAAACAAGGACAAGCATGCTCTATAATAATGTGTTAGACCTACTCTAGAATATATATTCAACAATGTATAAGCAATTAAATACATCCATGGATTAAATATTCATATTCAAATGCACATAATTTGACAGGAAAAGATATTTCTATTAATAAAATCAGAGATTGCAATAGTGACAACCTCTGTTGGAACGTCTACGAACCGGAGAAACTGAGTCCTCCACCTGTGCCTCTAGCACTTCAATCCTCCATCTCTCGATAGCAAGCTCACAAGAAAAAGGCAAGCTTGGGAAGAACACAAAGTCCTCCTAAGGGACAAAGGGATGCAGACTCAAGTATAAGTAAACTGAGGCAACAATGGACTATAGTTTCTTTGCTCTTCAATTCCTCCTCTTCAATGTATCTAAGGGGTTCATTATATAGCACTCCAAAAGGGTAATGGAGGGTCGAATCCAAGCGATCTCAAGGCATATGGAAGGCCAAGAGTCAGGATCTTCGGACTCATATGAGGAAAGCTCCAAAAATATTTGAATTTATGCACACATCCCTATGTAAGTGGGTTTGAGGTCAAAAGTTGCGTGTACACGCGAGTATGGGTTTAAAAGTCGCGTACAACAATAAACAGTGGTTTTTAAGGGATGATATTAGGACATCAAAGTATAATATAATTCCATGGGGTCTAAAGAGTCTGCAGAGGGACATGGAAGGCCATAAATGTGTGATCAACCATGTGTGGTAAAATCAGCTATAACAGATTCCCCCTAATGTGTGAGTTCAGAAGGGGTGACATGATGGCCGAAATACAATATAAAATCCATCCCATAAGTGGAGTAATGAAGAACCAAGTGGAAGAACCAGCCACTCATCAGTACAATACAATAATCGATCTCTGCATGTGACTGCAAATACATATAGCAATCCCGAATACATAAGAGTACAATGGCCATGAATAGGCATGATATACAAAATGTGACATGTGTGGTCATCGCCACATACAATATACAATAGATCAGAATCTCCAAAGTGGATGAAGATATACAATAGATCAATATCTCCATAATAGCTGAAGATATACAACGGATCAAGATCTCCATAGTGGATGAAGATATATGATATACACTAGAATCAAATCACGAGAGTTGATATCTCATGAACACTGGCACGATCAAGGAGGTAGCATACATGGAATGCAACCAAGATGGAAGGTCTTCTACATGAACCGCTACAAGTACATGTCCTACTATGAAAATAGATGTGTTGAGGTCGAACATAGTAGTCCATTATCTGATTACCGGTCATTGATGTATATTGTTAACAGACGTGAGATCACCCACCGATAATGAAAATGGGAATCAAGGTATAGAATGCAATCTAACAAGTGTGAATAGATGTGTTGAGTTCGAACACTTGGAAGAATCCATCGATCAGGAGACATTGATGTATTCCCAAAACTGTCAATGGCGAGAGAACCTACCACTAATGACTATAAGTCTCAAGGCACTCAAATGACTCTAGACTCATATTCCATAATAAATGATCTGACATCGATGGAATCGGATCCGCTGGAAGGAGGGAATTAAGGCATCCCCCATCAACCAACATGAGGTACTCAGCAACGTTGTATAATGTAGAAGAACTCGAACAAGATCTACACGAACCAGTAATAGTACCGGGAATGGACGACATGCAAAGTCAAGACAACTAAGGAATGGTCGACTCAGGCTTCAACTTCCTTCGAACAAGAGCATAAGGAAAGTGGTGATTGAAGGTAGGCGGCATGGACTCGATATGCAAACTTGGACATCTCTGTGACAGAGGAGGCATCGACAAAGGCTCTATAGGGACTGGAAGCTTAACCAATTGGTGGAGATAAAATCAGAGTAACAAGTACAACTCCTAAATTCAAACTAATAACCCAACCAACGGATGTGATATACAGTTCTCTGTTCGAAGGAGAAACGACTCGACTACTTCCAAAGATAACATATTTTCCCGTCCGGCTTTTTATGTTTTTTTTTTTTTTTTGGAATTTTTCAGATATTTTGAAAAGCTTGAAATAGAATAAAAGTGCTTTATAGTACATAGCTGGGAGGAGACAAGTGTCAAGGACATGCAAGCTAGTTCCAAGAAGTGGAACATACCTATGCTCAGTGCAAGGAAACATGTGCAGGATAACGACACTTGGGGGAAGGTCTCCTCCCGGTAAAGGGGTGATCGAGCTGCAAAGGCTCTGCTTGGCTAGACATGAGACAAGCTCAAGCTATAAGGCTAATAACTCGAAGTCAAGGAGCCAGCATAAAGCTCAAGAAGACAAGCAAAACTCATGAAATGCAATTACAACTTGACATATACAAGGGATTCCCTATGGGGAAAATCCAACATAAAGTTCAAGAGGAGTATGAAGCTCTTGCTCAAGGACATGGCGGGACTAAAAAGGGACTCCCACAACCTAAAGGAGGCAATTCAACATGGGTACCAAATGCAAAAATGGATCTAACTAGGGCACCCATGTATAGGAAATCTCTACCATTCACACAATACCAGTTCTAACAACAACATGAAGATTCTGTGACATCCTGGAATGGGTTCGTACCTAAGGTTAAGATGAAATGGTCATAAGGCCATGCAAAATGCAAGAGGATGTGAAATCCTAACCTATATGCCAGTTTATACATGATACCTGTAATATGAACGAACAAGTCAAAGCCTCAGTGAGAGTGTACAAAAAATGGACCCTACATGACAACAATATAAGTCTAAAATAGCTGGAAACAGTCAGTAAAGAGTCCAAACTATAGGATATAGGGAGGATTGACCATAACAACTACATTCAAAAGAAACAGTGCGATGGACGATGGGACATAAGAAGTAATGTAAAGTGTAGACCCAACATTCATGTATCCACTACCACCCCCGTGAGGGCGACCACTGGTGTTAAGACCGGGACAAGGGAGTGAAAATCCTCCGTAAATGGAGTAGAGGATGGAATATGACCACTCTCGAATCTATGATTAAGGTAAGGGGTTGTGGTTCCCCCTAGTCCAACACCAGGGTCCACAGTAGGACCTGGGGCGGGTAACGGGATACTAGTAGTGATATCAATCATGTCGAATATAAAGGGACTCAAACTCAATAGAACATAAATATACTCAAGTAACCGCAATCCTAAAATCCAACTAGTGCACAAAGCGACACTCCTAAGAAAATATACAGCCAAAATACGAGCAAACTAAGGGGAGGATATGTGAGCTCCTAAATGCAATAGGTATGTCTCGCCTAGGAGAGGCTCGAAACTCCCATACACTACAAGCGGAGGTACGTAACCAATTATAGTGGCCCTCAGCTTCAACGCGTAAAGCGACTGTGCTATCCGAACCCTACCTGGCCAGGACATTCACAGAATAACCACCACAAGTACCCCCTACGATACCTAGGTAAGGCAACTAAGGTCACCCCAATATAATCAATGCTCAAGCGGACAGTCACAAGCAGGATTGACCGTATGGGCATGGTAGCGAAGCCCGAAACTCTTGATACGAATATGATCCTGGAAATATCTCTGGTGCTCGCAAAAGTGACCAAGGGCTATCCCAATCACGATCGTGCACGTTGCCTCGTGCTTAACTCCTGTGTAAGAAGAGAATTATGAGAAACGCTAATTATACCAAGGGTTTCACACTCTCACCTGGACAGACACCTACTTGTTTGTGTTTAGTAGTCTTGGAGAATTGACTCACAATGAACTATTCCAAGACTCTAAAACCTAATCTTGTTTGTGAACCATGTGTAGTTCATTTTAGTTAAGCATTGATTTTAATTGGCTGTGATTACTCAAAGGGAAATGGTTGTGCAACTAATGAATTTATGACTCAGCAGTGAAATAAATATGCACACCTAACAAGCAATGCCAAGTGCAAATCTTTGTTGAATGAAAAACAAGGTATGCCACTACATGAGATGCATAAAAATATATTCCTTCAATGTCAATGCAATCCTTCTTATATGACAGCCTAAATACAACTCTCATCCAAGCAATCCAATGTAAATACCTCCTTAAATCCATATGTGAGATGCAAGTAAGAATGCAACTATTATGTATTTTTCAATATAAAAGAATGAAAAATGCAATTAAAGTCATTTAAAACTCTCAGTCTCTGTAGCAATTATAAAACACAAGCCTAGCAAGACACTGAGACAAAAAGAGTAATGCACTAATGGAAAAACAAAAAAGATAAATGACTAGAACTATTTTCGAAGAAAAATTGATGAAAAAGCAGTCTCTTGTCACAACAGAAGTAGTCAACAGACAACATCAAAACCCAGGAGGACCTAGCCACGCTCACAACCCACCCAGCACTGTTCTCACATCAAAGACTCAACCAAAAGGGAGGATGTACACAGCTTTTGAAGGAACAACAACGTATGTACGTGCCTTTTCAGCTAAAAACTGTGTATGTATGTGACTGTTCAGCTGAAACCTGTGTATACAGAGAAAAGTGTGGTAAAAAGAAGGCTAAAGGTCAAACCAATCAAGGGGACTGTCAATGTATGAACATACTATAAAATGCTACACAAAAACAGGGAGAAACAAAGATCAAGTGTAAAACACATTGTGCCCCCAATCCCCAAAGAAAAACAACTAGGAACTTCCCCAACAGAGTCTTCAATTCTGTTACAAAGAGAAAATTCCTATGGCTTGGGGGTACCACAACAGACAACTTGACACTAGAAATCAATCTTTCCCAATATGAAAGAGAAACCAAACATCTAACACTAAGGGATACCGAATCGTAACTTGTTCTGGACGGTTGAAGTAGATCCTCGTTGAGCTTTTCCAATTCACGCTTGCATTAGAAATTTGCTCTCAACAACATCAAACAAGGACAAGCATGCTCTATAATAATGTGTTAAACCTACTCTAGCATATATATTCAACAATGTATAAGCAATTAAATGCATCCATGGATTCAATATTCATATTCAAATGCACATAATTGGACAAGAAAATATATTTCTATTAATAAAATTAGAGATTACAATAGTGACAACCTCTATCGAAACATCTACAAACCGGAGAAACCAATTCCTCCACCTGGGCCTCCACCACCTCAATCCTCCATCTCTTGATAGAAAGATCATAAGGCAAAGTCAAGCTTGGGAAGAACGCAAAGTGCTCCAAAGGGACAAAGGGATGCAGACTCAAGTATAAGCAAACTGAGGCAACAATGGACTATAGTTTCTTTGCTCTTCAATTCCTCCTCTTCAATGTATCCAAGGGGTTCCTTATATAGCACTCCAAAAGGGTAATGGCGGGTCGAATCCGAGCGATCTCAAGGCATATGGAAGGCCAAGAGTCAGGATCTTTAGACTCATATGAGGAAAACTCTAAAAATATTTGGATTTATGCACACATCCCGATTGCACATTATTTTCATTTTTACTTATTTGTTTTTTATTCGCTTGAGTTGGTTTTTATCATTTCAGTTGGTTCCATAATATCGGTAGTTAACTTAACATGTCATCTTTCACATTCTCCACCTAGATTTGGTCTCCACTGCATAAGTTGATTTATTTTATTGGTTTTTGGGGATTTCAAAGATCTTGTCATTTGATTTTGACTATTGTGTGTAATGATTTCTTATCCTTGTTTGAACATGTTTGAGTCATTTACATGCTTCAATTTTGACTAGTTAAATTCATATGATATTTCAGTAGTCTTGGCAACAGATTTGAACTTCATTGAATCAATAAGTTTAAAGAGCATCTTGACGGGTTATAATAATTTGATTGAACATTTTTTTTTATCCTTTTTATTTATGACTTAAAATGGTGTACATCAAATAATGGAAAGAGTCAATCATTTTTTTTTATTAAGCAAAGTATTATATTTTACAATGAATAATTAGCTTTGCTTGTTGATAAGTTTATTATTATTTTTTAAATTACATTTGATATATTTTTGAAAGAAAATATTAATAATTTATTTATATAATTGACTTTAATATATATGTTATTTACAATGTTAATGCATAGTATTTCACTAAACCGTAATTTGTTGTTTTGTCGTGAAGGATGAAGTTAAAAAATGGATTGCACACCTGTAGAAGACTTTTTTTGCATGGATTATTTTGATCAAACCGTGAGGAATTAGCTCAAACGGTTGAAACCCCACTTCCAAAACATGGCAATTTACCCCTAACTGCAGATAGTTTTTCAAATTGAGCAACAGTTTGGGAGGAAAACATGACCGAACAGAGGTGAATTTTCTAGAAATTCATTCCGGTCGTTTTTGCATAGTTGAATGAACCATACATCTAGGGATTTGATGTTTTCCTTCCCACTGCTCTTCACTTCTATAAATTTGATCTTAGAATTCAAAAAAGGGAGGGGGGGTCGATCTCTGCATATGGGGGAATGAAATTTCTTCTTTTCTCTTCTCTGACTCTTTAGAGATCAGTTTATTGTATTTCAAAGAGTGGAGTTGGAGGCGCCGCCGTGAGGGAGATAATCGCCAAGGAAGGACTGGAGAAACACTATTTCACTTGTATCATGTAATTTCTTGCAGGACAATGAATCAAAGTTAGTTTCTTTCGACATCTTATTTGGGTAAATTATCAAATTTCTTTGATGATGTATGATTTCTTCACTCTAATTATCAATTAATACTATTGATTTTGCAACCAATTATTAATGAATTGATTTATGATTTGTATTTCTCTTAATTCATAAGTCTTTGTATACTTATATTTTAATTAAATTTCTTTGATTAAAATCTGTATCCATTTCTGCAAATGATTTACAGAAACTATTAAATCAATAATTCATATTAATTTTTCAATTAACATAAGAGCTACAAGGTAATCTTGGATATGCTTGATCTTTAAATAACTATCAGTAATTTTAATTGCTTGGTTACATTTGAAGTAATAAGTTAAATGATTTAATTTTGCATTTCTGTTAAGTTGATGAATAACTTATTTGAATTCGAACCAAGTTACCTTGCACGCGGTGAATATATTCCTTCTTAGAATAGTTCTAACTCAGCTTAGATTTCCTTCTAGGTAGACTATTGTTTTGTATAGTATACAATATCTTGTTTTCCTTCATAGGAAGACCGATCCTTTTGGATAAAAAACAACCAACTCAAAGAGTGCCAACGGAGGTCGAATATCTATGAGTGTTAACCACACCAAACAACTCGAGGATAGGGTAATGCTTGCGTAGGATTATCTGAATCCTTTGGTTGGGTTTTCATCCCCTGTTGTTTGCCTTGGACACCATTCCAACACCTACACAATTGAGGCTTCAACAAGCATATTCAACAACAACTTTTATAACAACATATGTAGGTGATCCAATGACAATAGAATCAAGTGTCATATCACTATCTAATTAGATCATATATATAAAGCTTCACAACCCCACAACAACGCCCACTTTCGATCCCACATTGGGACCTTAAGGTCAGTCTTCCACAATTTGAAATTGTGTTTGATGGTAAATAAGTGGATGTATGGATCATATCTTTATCCTCATATATTAAACATAAAATTGAGCTATTGGATCATGGTAATATCACTTTGGCAATGTGTCACCTCTAGGGATTGGCATCTCCATTATGGGAAAGTACCCAGTGTACTTGGGTCAAAGATACCTCCCTTTGTGTGGAACTCAAATATGGCAAGGTGGTTCATTAGACTCCTAGTGCAATCCATAGTTGGGAAATATTTTACACATCCCTTTTGGGACAATTGTATCATACTGACTATATTGAGAGCTTATGGGATCAGTGATTTCAACTACAAGTTTTTTCTAAACCTTTCTCTGAGCCAACTACATCTACTACACTCACAAGGATGTGATTGATGTGGAGAATCCTACTAAATTGGATCCATAACTAGTATTTATGACTTGCCCTTTTACTCCTTCATCTTATGCAACGATTTTTTTTTAAAGCTACAGTTTTTCATTTTTCCATTAATAGAGGTAACAAAATACAGAGAAAATCATCATCGGCATCTTACGGGGGCCTGAAATTGTTTATCCACTCGCTTAGTTGCTCAAAAAAACTAAATTTTTTGTTCAAAACTATCAGGAAACCCTATACATAATTGAGTCACTTAACTGTCAGATTGCAATTTTTACAAATTAAACTATTAATTGACATGAAAATAAAGTCATTATTGAGAAAACAAAAAACAAAAAATTTGAAATTCGCAGAGAGAACCTAGGGTTGCCTTGTCCATATTAGGTGGTTATGTCCAAATGCATCAATTCTGGCGTCTCCTCCATAATTGGGCAAGCACCATATTCATCATCTCGCGCCTGAGAGGGTTGGTTAACCAGTTGAGGCTCCAAAAGAGGTTTTGAGGTTGTGTTTCCCCCGGGTTCCTCGCAGACTCTTTTTGTGAGCAGGAGGTCAGTCGTTGACTGCGTCCTAAGTTGAATGTTTTCTAGGGTCTCCCCATTAGGAACAATAGACCTCTAGGTTGCACCAGAATTCTAGCCCATTGCACCCTAACTATCTATATTTCCAAGCAATGGCATAGTGCTTCCCGTCAAAATTGTCTTCTAAACTATTTATATTCTCGTCATTCTATGTCAGGATTGCCTTGATACTCTGCACCATATCTCTAGCCTAGCTTCATTTGGTTGTCACGTCTTCCATTAACACTCCCATCATATTTTTCACCATCTAGTAATGGTTTATCTTGCCCCCGCTCCTCCCAAAATCCAAAATATCAGATACCACGCGAGATTCCCAGTTATCAATCATACACCACACCAACATAGAAACATGTGTAGCATAACCACCCATTGCACCCAGGTTAACCTTTCTCCTAGCACATATGCGCCTCATGATTCCTCGCCTCGGGGTGCCCCTCTACTTTGGCATGTCTCAATCCTAGTTAATGAATTCATTGACATAGGAGTAAACCAACAACACTAAGATAACTAACAGTATGGATTCCATGAGGTCGAGAGGCTCCATATCCTGCATAGTTATCCTCCCTAATCCATTCCCGGTCACACGTGAGAGGGTTCTGCTCATTAAATCCTCCACATAATCCACCGTGACTCATCCCTGCAAACAATCTCGTCGAAATGAAATTATAGCTGCAGAAGGGGGACTTAATGCTCGACGTCTTGGGAATTTAATCAACATGTAAACTAAGATCCATGCACGATCTCTTCCTCCTCATGTGGAGTGTGTTTTCCAAGTTTCTGCGTCGGTGGTTGCATCATGAGATGTCCACATGTCATTGTAAGTGGATCTCCCACATCTGGGGGTGAAATTTCTTTGTTGATGATTCTCTGACACTCTAGGGATAGAGTCTCTGGCTTAAGAGATATCATATTTCTCTCCTGTAGGTTTGAATTGCAATTCACCCCCTCATTATCCAGTCGGTCTGGAAGAGAGTTAGCCTTATTCCTTACATGATGGAAAGTAAGGGATCTAGTTTGAGCTAAGATATCTACTAACTAACCAAGACCAAATTTAAACCTCTAGTTGGTTGAGAGCTTCGCTACTTGACCACCATTGTGAAGATGTGTCGCAAAAGAGAGAATGATCTGGGAATCCCCTTCAACAATTAGAGGGAGAAAATTAATCATTTTAGCGATCAGAATTCCCTCTAATAATCCTTCTAGCTCTGGAGCATTGTTGTTATCATGTCCCATGTCTCCCCAAAATACTTGTAAAATGGATCCAGAGGAATCCCTAATGGCTCCTCCAAATCCCACAGCTCCAGGATTTTATTTCAAGGCTCCATCAAAGTTGAGCTTGAAGAATCCCTGTGGCGGTACTTCCCAGTGCTCAAGACTAGTTGTGTGCATTCTTATGGGATGGGAGTGGAGATTGGAAGTTCCTTGTCCAAGGCACTAGCCTTGTAAAATGCGTTGTTCTGCAAGTAGAGTAGGATAGTCATTGTTGTTCCAATCCTTTAAGAAGAGAGTTTCATGTATGTTTTCCTGAGTATTTCTCCATATTTCCTTAGTTGTGCTATGTTTCCCTTCAAATATACATTTGTTTCTTTCCTTCCATATGTCCCATACAACATACCTAGGAATTAGAACCCACAATATGTTGAAAAGTGCACTTTGGAATGGGTTCTCTTCCCATTGTTGAAGAGTTTGGACAACATTTCCTTTGACCCTATTAGATCTTCTTCATTTCTCAACAACTATGTTCCATATTTCATAGGCAAGTGTGTTGGAGTCTAGGAGATGGTCAATTGTTTCATAATGGCATCCACAATAGACACCATATGAGTGTCATGTCCCCATCCCAATGAGACTACTAGTTAGCAATGTTTCCCCCACCTACTAGTTCCCTAGGTTGGGGAGGAGGCATTAAATATTGCAATAAAGGAGCTATGGGACCCAAGAGAACCTTATTTTTCCATTTACACATTAAATTGGTTCATACGAATAATAAATATGGAGAAAATAAAGTGGCATTGCTTCATGAGGACATTTGGAGGTTCATGGAGACCTTGGGTGGCTAGATTATTCCTTACACATGTCATGAATTAACCCCAAATTCAAAATTATGAGTAATGGAACGTTCTTGAAGGTGAAGAAGTGTCAAGTAACATATCATGATCCCAAGGATTTGAATAGGTGAAGAGGAATAACTCCCCATGGGAGAGGAAGAGGCTAGGAAGAAACTAGGTGCCACTTGGAGAGAGATTCCCTGCATTTTATGACAACAATGATGGAAGATTATATGACAAATCAGACCTAATTGTAAACCTGATTGTAGACCTATGACAATCTGACATTTCAGGGCTAAAAATATCCTCCAATAGGGTGCCCTTGGGGTTTGGTGGCAGCAATTCGAATTTGGAGGAAGATGAAGGGTTGAGGAGAAGGACAAGTGTCATTGAGGTTACTAAACATTAAGGATGAGCTTGAGGAAGCATATGGGAGGGAATTCGACCTTGGAGGAACTTAGGAGGGCTATAAAAATATTCCATGAGGAATGAGAATGGATTTTGATCATATGAGAATTTTCCTTTGGCATTTTGGAAAGCACTAGCTTGTCCATTGCACGATGAGTGGTCACTTGCCCTACTAGTGAGCCAATTTCGAGAGAGTTAGATTCTAATCCAAGTTGTCTGTTGGAGAGGCCACCATGAACTATCATTTGGAGCTTAATGGAGTGTTTTTATTGCATATAGGAGGCTTCTATTGTTCGTGACCCATCTCTCCTCCCATTCTCTCAATCCCTACTTCCATATTTCCATATTTCTCTATGATGGTGCACTTGTGTGAATGGTGGTTGTGCCTTGTTGAGTCCAGCTGATGCCAAAACATGGGTGAATTATTTATGGCTCTGTAATATGTCCCTCCTCCTCTTTTTAAGTATAAATTATCATAAATTAATATGCAAATGTCCACATTTCCAAGCTATGGTGTGACTAGTTTCCATGTGTTGGTTTCCCATTTGAATGGAGTTGTAAATCTGATTTGTGCTGTGAATTGGGTATGATTTTATATGTTTTTGGTGATATATTTATATTTTTTTAATGTTATACATTCCTTATTCTTTGTTATGAACCATTACATATACAATTTATGAGTCAAAGTTAAGCTATTACATGTCATTTCCCTTAAGCAAATATCACTGAATGTATGCATTCGAATATGAAGCTTTACATATATGTTAAATAACTCATAACCACACCAAATGAAATAAAATCAAGTCTAATATCATTATCCATACTCTTTTTGACAATTTGGGAGGGTCTCATAGGATTTGGAGAGCCATTTCTACTCACACCCTAGGGGGGGAATTGCACCACAAATTACTAGTAATTTTACCATTTTTTCCAATGTCCCCAAATCGAGTTGCAAATGTCGATAACCTGTTATAATGTGACCAGAGATTCCATTGAGTGGTCCTAAGACTCACCATATCAGTCCCTACAAAATTTGAGACCCTCTTGTGCCATTCGAATCCCCTAGAGTCAAGACTGGTCAAGACAAATTTTCCCCAAATGTTGCCTTTGTTTGGAATTTTCAAATTGGGTCATTACAGTGGTATTAGAGCATGATATTAGCACATGTTGGAGTTATTTATTCATGTTTTCTAATTATGAAATCCCTCCATTATACACTGAGACTAAATACATTAACAGTGGAAGAGAAGGAAGTGGGGAAGTTAGTTCTTTTTACAAGGAGATTAAGGAAAAACTAGGATTGGGAGATATGCATGATAAGGGGCATAAAACATTCATTAAAGCATATCTTGAAGGTATGAACAAAAATTATATGTAAGAGTTCGAATTTTCAGCTAGCTAACTTGGGGGCAACTCAACACCCAAGAGTAGTAGTAGTTCATCTCATGATGAGAAGAAGACCAATGGGAAAGCCATTTTTTCAAAGACTGTACCTCATAACCGACCCCATGAATTCAAGAATCAGACTACACATGCAATACCTAATTTTTTAGAGTAAAAAGAGGGCCCTTACACTACTTATGATGTGAGGGAAGCAACAAATGATTGGCAGCAACTAAGTGATGAATGTAGGAAATTCCTACCTTTCGATCAGTTCATTAGGGCCTCTCTTCCATTTAAGTAAGGAGGAAGTGGGAATAGGGAACCTCCTCTTAGTCAAGAATTAATGTATACCATGGGTAAAGTAACTATTCCTTACTTTGATGGTTTTTCCCAAATGTCTTCTAGTGCTTGGTTGCAAAAATTAAGCGTGTACTTTCAGTTAAATCCTATGGTTGAAGAAGATGCATTGAAATTGGCCATTTTGCATCTTGAAGGGGAAGCTAGTGATTGGTGGTTCCATGGTATTAGAACCTTGGTACATGATAATATTTTATCTTATGAGGGTTTCTAAAATGCATTAATGGAGATATTTGAGAGGAAATACCTCGAAATTCCTTTCAAAGAACTAGCACAATTGAAGCAAGTTGGAACTCCTGAAGCATATATGTTAGAATTTGAAAAGCTTTTAGTAATGGTTTCTGATGTATCTATGGATGGGTTGGTTTTACTATTTACTGAAGGATTGAAAAAACCTTTGAGAGGGCTCTTGAAATCCCCCAAGCTAGCTACATTAAAGGATGCCATGAATTTGACAAGAGATTTGCAGAATGTGTTGCCAAGAAGCAAATAGCACCCCCCCCCCCCCCCCCCCCCCCCNTGAGCAAAGAAGAACTTAGAAGAAAGAAGAAAGAATCTATGTTTCACATGCCAACAACCTTGAGTTCCGGGACATAAGTGTGCAAAGGGGAAGATACACTACATTGAAGTTTTCTCTGAAGATGATTAAGAGGGGGTGAGGAGGAAGCACAACTTGCAGCCCAAGAAGAGGGGTATGAAAGAGCATAATAAGAACACCCCACTCCTAAGATAGGAAAAAATTTAGTACTCTCAGGTCTACCTAGATCCACACCTTGAGGGTCAAGGGTAACATACAAGGCCAAAAGGTCACAGTTCTAGTGGATGGAGGAGCCACTCATAAATTAATAGATGGAGCCTTGGTGGAGAGGAGAAAGTTACAATATGGAACTTTTGATGGTTTCACAATCATCATTCCAGGTAACAATTCTATGGACTGCACTAAATGGATTCCAACACTTCAAGTTACTATAAGAAATCATGTTATCACTGTCAATTTTTGTGTAGTGAATGTGGCTAATACAAATGTGGTTTTGGGAGTACAATGGTTGTATTATTTAGGGGAGCATACAATGAACTATACAGTAAATTATTCTTTAGGGAGGTACAATGGTTGTATGGTTTTGCTCTTTAAGGGAGCATACCGTGAAGTATTCTTTAGGGGATTACAATGGTTGTATGGTTGTATTCTTTAGGAGTGGAAATTTTCACTATCCAATTGTACCAAATTTTAGCGGAAAGAACTTCGTTATTTGTTTATGGGTATTGGACCCCCATGCCCCCCTCACGCTTTGGCAGAGTGATTATTTTCCATTTGACCATGGCCCACTTGTGGCAACTTTTGTCGCCACCCCAAAGGATAGCGCGCTAGATTTTACGAATGGATTTAAGAACCCATTTAGGAACAACCATAACAAAAAAGAAAAAGGGGCATAGATTATAGGACAAATTTTAGAAGGATTACTCTGCTGGCTGGATTTAGAGATCTGAAGGTCCAGGAAGATTTTTTTTTTCAAGTTTTCCCATAAGTTCCTTCCAAGAAGAGTTCTTGATGGCTGAGTTAAAAAGTGGTGATCCCAAGTATTTGGAAGGGAGGGTAGACATAGAGAACCCAAGGATGCAATCCACATTGCATTGAGTAATGGTATTTGTGTTAAAGAAGAATATATGATATTTTTCTAGGTTGATAGTCATGCCTGAGGCAGCCGAGAAGGAGTGCAAAACTTTGTTAAAAGTGAGAGCTTCCTAAAACGAAGGGTACCAAAAGAGAAGGTTGTCATCAACAAATTGTTGATAGGCAAAGGGGGATTTTCATGCAAGGAGAGACCCCAGAGAGATCCGATAGAATTATTGGTATTTAACATCCTCCCTGGGCCCTCTTCCCTAAGGATGAAAAGGAAAGGGGACAGAGGATCACCCTAACAGATGCCTATGGAAGTTAGATAAGGTTGTGTATGGCAAGGCATTAATCAAAGTGGAGAAGAAATCAAAAGAGGCGAGTCCATGGACCCACCTAGTCCACTCCTAGTTGAAGCCAAAATAAAGAAGCATATTTTCTATGAATTCCTAGCTAAGCTTTTCAAAGGCTTTGGAGAGGTCAAGCTTAATGAGCATCCCTAGATGTTCTTTTTACTTTCAGGGAGTGGGTGACTTCATGGGCTAGGATAATTCCATCCGAGATTTGACATCCCTCCATATAACCCATTTTCTCTAGTGAGATGAGTAGAGGAAAGAGGACATTGAGCCTATTGAAAACTACTTTTGTGATGATTTTGCAAATAAAACTACAGAGAGATCTTGGCTAGAACTTACCAGGATGAGCAACTCCATTCTATTTTGGCACGAGAGTGAGGAAATTCATGTTGAGCATAGGAAGTACCCATTGCTTCTGTCGAGATTCCTCGAGTAGCTCCAAAACTTATTGCTTCATGAGATCCCAACAGTGATGGAAAAAATTGATGGTGAATTCGTCGATCTCTGGCCCCAGGGACTTGCCTTCTGCCATCTGATTTACTTCTATCCCCACCTCTTGCATCGAGATGAAATTCATTAGGGAAGCATTCTGTTCTGCCATGCGAATTTTTGGTATGTGCTCCATGAATCATGTAATGGCATGGGTTTGGGAGGGGATCGTTTCGGTGAGGAGAATCTAGAAGTAGTGGACCAGTTCTTTTTTATTTCTTCATGTGATTCCAGGATCATTCCTTTTTCTATTTTTCAGCTTGGAGAAGCAGTTGTACCTCCTGTGTTGTACCACAGAGCGGTGGAAGAAAGTAGTATTCCTTCTCCTTCTTTGAGCCAAGTAATCTGATATTTTTGTCTCCATATCATTTCCTCCTACCACATCTCTTGTCCAGCTGAGTTGTGATTTTCTGTTCCTTGAGCTTGTTTCCCTCTGTCTAACCATGCTCCATGCTTATTTGTTGAATTTGCTCCAACTCCTTTTCCAGTTCACTTTTGGATATGAATATGTTTCCAATGGTACTATGATTCCAACTCCTGAGCTTAACCCTCAGAAGTTTGAGTTTTTGTTGCATGATGGCCACCTTTGAGTTTCTAGACACTTTCATGTTCATCCACCATGTTCGAACAAAGTCCTAAAAGGTTGGATGGGACAGCCAGGAATTTTTGAAGCGGAAAGGCCAATGCATTTTAGCCTCTAATTTTTTCCAAGATAGGGAGATGTTCTAGTGATTTGACCCCACTAATGGGAAGACAGAGGTGACAAGGAGACCTCCAGTTTCAACTACATTCTCTGAGACTAGGAATCGGTCAAGCCGCGGTGTTATATGCTTATATCCCCCTCTTCGATTGTTCCAGGTGAAGAATCCATCAGAAGTGATGAGATCAACAAGGTTGCAGTTATCAATAAGAGATTTAAAGCTAAGTTCATTTAAGGTTAGGATTCGTCACCCGCCTTTTGTCTCTTGTAGAGAATTTATCATATTAAAATATCCCCCTAAAATGAGAGGTGAATCTACATATTGGGTGACAACCCATTCCATGTAGTTTAGCAATCTAAGCTTGAGGGTTGGGTTTAAGGTCTTGTTGGCACCCCAACAACTCCCTTTGATTTTGGTAAAAATCAAAGGGCCCCCATTCAAATTTTTGTAAATAATTAGTTTTGATTTTCTTTCATCTTATCTTGCCTGCTTTGTCAAGTTATTTGATCGCTTTCTTCTTTGATCTTTTACTCCTTGTGTTGATTTTTCTTGGGATTGATTCTTCTTTTTATGAGGATTAGGTGATTTGGATGACCTTAGTTGCTTTGAACCCTTTTGGCATTTTGGATGCTTAAAGTTGATTTCATGCCTTCAATTGAATAAATTGATCTATTTAATCACATCCTTTTGTTTGGATAGGGTGGATTGAAATTATGCTTTGACAATTATGTCAAATTTTAGTCTTCATTGCATTAATAAGTTTACATGCGTGTTTTGAAAGATTGTATATCTAATATTGGAACACAAATTGCATTAAGTAGGTGAATAATCCTTAAATCCTCACTAAGGATCCCTTATAAAGACTTTTGGTATAAATATATATTTTTAGGTGATTAAGGTTACATTATAAAAGTTGTAAAGATGCTTTTAATCTCTTCATTTTCTTATAAATTTGATAAGATTAATGATCAAATCATTATTAGTTTTAATTTGATATATATATATTATAACTTCATCAAGTTTTTCTTCATAAGAAAATGTTCTATTTGAAATTTAAGTTATCTAAATATATTTTACATACTTTATAAGAGAGAAACATACATTTTAAAATATCTAAATTATTTTTTTCTTATAATTTTGATCACACATTTGGAAAGTATTATACTTCATCTTTATATTGAAAAGTAAGCTATCACAAAGCTTATTTAAAAGGGGACATAACTTTATCATGATGCAAATTTTTAAAAAAAGTTGCAAAGTTTGATACATGGTAAAACTGAAAACGTATGCCTATGATAAATATTACACTTTCCTACCAATATAATCTTTATTTATATTTGATAGATGTTGGGATTTGTGTTGTTTGACTCAAAATCTTTGAATAATGGATGCATGATAAAGTGATGAATATATGGCAAACGAATGCATAATATAAACTCAATCCCATTTACTCTATGTTCTTTTGGTCGGAATTTATTAAACGTTTAATTTCAACCTTTCGTTTTGACATATCAAATTTACAAGAGTTCGAATTTTCAGGAACTATCGCCATATATCATCACCGATTTCAATATGGTTGCATAAAGAATTATGTTAATGATAGAAATTGTTAAAATTATCGCGACTTCTTAAATGAAGACGGATTTGGAAAGATATGGTCGATGTAAATCAAATTTATTGCTGTTGTTTTTGTGAATACCTGGATACTTCTATTTTACAAGATAGTTACACCAATATAGTTATACCAATGAACAAGGAAATCGGCTAACTCAACGATTATTTTGCAGTTTGAAAGAATATTGTAGAGGTTTATTGTGAGCTTACGTATATAAGGCAATGTCACAACTAATTGCATGGCAATTAATCATAAGAACATCACATATTGTGAGGAATTCGCCAAAAGAAATGCCACGTCTCAGCCATAAGCTCAGAGATCGGGCATACGTCTATTTTTCTGTGGATAGTAAAGATATGTTGTTATGATTCTGGGAAAAAGAATTGTCGGATCACAAAGAATTTGCACTGTTGTCAAAGAAAATATGAATCTGGTAGAAGGGTTTGCTGCCACCATTACACGAATTCATTAAGAACATACAGTTCCATAAAGTACTAAAACAACTCGTTGTTCATTAAATTATTGCACAACAAACGCAGAGTATCTCTCAATTTTCAAAGCTGCTGATCTGTCCGTCGAATTTTTCAAATAACTGCGATTTGGGAGAAGATGATCGATGATACAATATGAAGGTTTGACAATAAAGATAATAGAATTGATCTTCAATCAAATTTCGATCTCCCACAACCAAACATGCCATATTATTACTGAAATTTCCACCTGTCAAATTGCATTTGCCACTTGGTCACTCAACCAAAAATAGTTTCGCACCAGAACACAAGTTTTAAAGAATTGCCAATTAGTATCAATAATCTCAGTAAAACAGAATTAATGCGTAAAGAAGAGAAAAAATGCATGAATTGGATAAATCACACCAGGAATACGAAAGCATGTGATGGGACAACAAAGTTAAAGGGAGATCATTTCTGTCTTTCTACCCCGTTCGTTTACCTCTTGCACTAATTTTATATTGGTAATAATTTTGATGCATTCACTTCATTTTCTTTTTACTTATGTGTAGAGATCATGGGTAAATATTAGAGCAAGTTAGACGGTGAATATAATGCTACGTGATCTTCTAGAGGATGCGATTTAAGTCTAAGATGCCATCTTTCAAATAAATGGAATAATGCAGGATGTTTTGCTCCAATCAAGCATCAGTAGAAGGAGGAAAATTTCGGCAGCAAACTGGGAGCAAATGAGGGTGAAATAACCAATTCTGAGACGTGGGTTTTTTGCAGAACGGACTCATTTAGCTGAATTGTGGGAAATTTCCTCAAAACAGTGAACCATCTGAGAGATATTTGAGGTGCATTGGACACGTTTTTCTTGGTGCCGACTAGCAAAGAAACTGAGTTAAGTTTCTGTTTGTATTTTTGCATATTTAAACAATGGCATTACTTCACCGGTGAGAGGGAAAATGCTCAACAGAATGAAAAGAATTTATTCTCTACATTCTGTATTTTTCTTTGGAATCTTTTATGGAATAGAGAAATAATGATGCTTGGCCACTCTTAGTTTTCTTATGGTCATTGATCACACTTTGTAAATTATTTATGAAGCTGCAATTAAAGGCCAGAGATTGCTCAGCGATTATTTTCATGCAGTCAATTGTAATCAGCTATGTTTTGTAATATTTTCATATACTTTGCACAATTAATTACAATTTCAATTTGGTTATCTTTACTCATGTTTTTCTTGTGTTTAAGATTCTCAGGTTTGATTGCTTGAAATGATCATGTTTTCTGATTGCATAAACAATTTGATTAAAGATCAACCATAATTGTTTTATTTGTTTATCTTTGATTAAATTGGTGTTTTTATTCAAATGGTTATTTACTTAACTTTGTTTAGGTAAGTCAATCATGAAATTTTCTTTTATGCAGTAAGAATCATAATATTAATCATGCTCCAGTGAGGGGGGAAAGCTCTCGACAGGGCTGATGAAAAGTTACCTTCCTGTGCTCTGTTTTTCTCTTTGTTCCATGTGTTTGTGAGAGTAGGGAGAGAGAGATTCTGCCATAAGTGATTTCTGGACATGTAAGGAGATCTATAATTTTCATTCAGAGAGTTTTATAACCAGGCATCGCTATCAGTATTGTTCAAGACTTATTCAAACTGTTTCAGTAAGATTGCATTTTATTGTTCTTTCTCACTCATTTGAATAAAATTTAAATACAGTTTCTATTTTTCATTCTGGCACTTAAAACTTTTATGTTTATCTGTCTAGAGTGTCTAACTTTATTATATTCGATTGTCTGGAACAGTCTCAAGTTCGATGTAATGAGCAATTTGAAATAGATCAGTAGTTACTTTGTTAATTACTTGGTTTTTGAAAGGTTGATGTGCTTAAAGAATTACATTATATTTTAATATACTGTAATCAAATCATAATTCTCATACGTCAGACTTATATAAATTAATCATGCTCCTGTGCACGATAGTTTAGAAAATAGATTAGGTATAGTTAGTTTTCAAGTTATATTTTAAGTTTTATTTCATAGTGAAAAGGTACAGGTTAGCAGCTGCTAAATCTGTGTGTTTTAGCAACTATTAAATTTATGCGTTAACACATATTGAAATTTGCATCTTAGTTAAAAAAAAAAAAATTTGTCAAATAGTTTATTATTTATGAATCATTAAAATCTCATTGAGAGACTCTCCTTAAGAGAGAAAATTATAGTTAGATATAAATAGTAAATTTAATTTAGTAATAGTTAAATAGAGCAAATTTTAATTTAGTAATAGTTAAATAGATATTTCATTTTATATATTAGCATAGTTTGTAGGTAAGTAGTTTGTTTTAATTTAGTTGCTTTTATTACAATTTAGTTTAGTCTTTAGTTTGTTAGTTAATTTAGGAAACATTTTTCTAAGTTTAAATGGTAGGACTCTACTTAAGAGAGTAAAACTTAGATCGTAGCAGGACCACAACCTGCGAGGACCAACTAAAACAAACACACCGGAAGCTGTAGTAAGCGACTTGTGTGGGTTGATTCTCCTTAGTTGGCCAGGTCAGAAAATCCGACCAACAGGTCCATAAACATTTAAGAAACGCCCATGTATTCGAGTGGCAGGAATATTGGAGGAGGAAAAAAAGAGAGTGATCAGCAAAAGAAAAATCATTCGGTAGCACCAAAGAAGGATTCTAGGTTATGGTTATTCCCCTCGAGGAACCATTTGCATCTGTTGCGACTCCTTGGCTTCCTTTCCATATTTTAGTCATCAAGGTTTGAAGAGTGTGACTTGAACATTTTGTCTCCTGCAGAAAAACCACTGCGGGCTTGTCTTAAAAAAATTTGCGCTTTAACATTCTATGTTTTGAATGCCCATTTAGGCCTCTCACATTCCAAGAGATGATATTCATTGAGAATCGGGGGATATAGAAAGAAAAAATTATGTTAACTGGGCGCATTTCCTTGACTCCACCAACCTTGTTCCCGGCGTGTTGATTCTATGTAAGTGGGTCTTACGACCTCTCTTCCTTCTATCCCACTAAATCTTGTGTTTGTCCTTCTGAGGAACATTATAAACTCCTATTTTGTTTTGGGCTTTCGCTTTAGCTAGGGATTCCTTTATAAGTTGGATATGTCTTGGCGATATGGAGCTATAGGATTTCTGAGTGCATGCATATTCCACCCCTAGTAGATCCATATATCCCAGTTCTAACTCAACCGTTTCTTCATCCATGTGTACCTCAGGGCCTGGACCGACTGTCTGCTTGAGTGGATCTGAGTCCTTCTGAACTGGTTTTTCTATGCTAACTAGTGGATCTGTTAATGGGGTTGTAGAATCACCAATTTATTATTTTGTGACTTTTCCAACATGTTTCTCTGGGCTTGCTTTCTCATGGCCCATCCCCCATTCTTTCATACCAGAATAAAGTGCCTTGAATTGCTCGTCTAGGGTGGTAAATTTGTTGTTGGTTTTAGGGTAATCTATTTTTTTCTCCATAGAGGGAGGTTTACGATTATGTCTCCTTTTCTTGCCATATTCATGAAAACCCTCTTCACATTTGTCCTCTATTGGCCTACCATTTATATTATACTTGTTTAATGGGAAGTGTCTGTACAGGTGGCCATGTTCATGACATTTACAGCATCTGAAAGGAACATGCTCATAGTCAAGAGGATGTATCCATTCATAGTCCTCATGTGTCATGTTGATTGAGTTTGGAAGCATTTTTTTATATCCATATATATGCAGATTCTTGTGTAGGATGTGTACTTGTTATGCTCCATCTTCTCTATCGCTCTGACATAACTACCTAACATGTTTCCTATGTCCATGAGTGTTTCCTCATCCCAATACTATTGTGGCAAAGAATACATGTGAATCCATACTAGGACCCAAGTGAAATATTCATTGCCTGGGTTGAATATCCATGTCTAGTTATGAAGATACAAGACAACATATTTGAAGAAGTAGGGGCCTCCATATTCGGCCCTAGCTTTGTCTTCGAGTTTGTGGAAGATGATATTAAAGAATCCTTTGGAGTCGAGTTGAATATTAAATATGATATTAATGAATTCCTAGCAATGCATATGGACAGGTGGATCATGAGTCACGACATGTAGGGAAGGATTGATACCTCCTTATGAGGCATCCTAGAAGGTTGTTTTTCAGTTGGCACTCATACACAAAAGGCAAGGAGGGAGGACGAAATGTGATGTAACCCACCTAAAACTAATTGAAATTGTAATTGTAATTGAAAGGGAGGACGGAATGTGATGATTGTAATTGAAATATTTTATTATTTAATAATTAAAAGAAGAGACACCTATCCAAAGAGGATTGTTGAAGAGTGTTCACTGACCCACTAGGAGGAAGGATCTAATGTAGAAGGCAAAGATGACAAATGGCAGCAATAGCATTCACTTTCCAGCTGTTGTAGGAGGCAACTTCCCTATATTGTGGTCATGTTCCCAAGAAAGGAGGAACTGAGCAGGTGGCTCATTTAATTGAAAAACTAACCCAAAGACCTAGGAAAGCTTATATATACCATCGACTGAGAAGGAGGCTCACTACTTTTTCTAGAGAATAGACCTTGTGGTTTTGCTGGAAACTGAAAAGTTAGGCAACAAGAGGAATTCGATGAGGGGAAAGCTAAAGTGAGTTGCTAAAGTGTTGTATGCAAATGTGACTACTAAGTTACAAATAGGACTGGTTAGGCTTCTACACAGTATCTTCATCCTGGTGGTTCAGTGAACATGCTCGGGGGTCCTAAAGCAAGTGATTTGGGCTTCTTTCAGGAGACACTTGGGAGGAACGGTCTCCCATCAAAATGTCACTCATCGGGGAAAAAAAGAAAGACGAGGGAACAGAAGATCCTATCAAAATGTCACTCGAGGAGTCCCTTGAAAAACAAAGGAATGCGATGATGGATAACTTCGCCCAGATCCTTCAACGACTTCCCACTCGCGGTGCATATGCATCTAGCAGCCACTCTGGAGGTGCAACCCCTTTTAAGGTACAAGTAAACTTCGACATTCCCATATTTGATGGTCGAATAGATGCAGACACCGTAGATAAATGGTTGAATCTATTAGAAGGATATTTCTTGGTTCATGACTTTTCTGACCGGGAAAAGATTACTTTTTCTCTACTCAAAGCTGCCCCTCATGTCAAGGACTAGTGGGAAACCTACTGTGAGAGAAAGGATGAGGAGGAACCCTCTCTATTCTCGGCCGTACACACTTGGAATTATTTCTGAGATGCCATAAAGGGACAATATTATCCGGTGGGGAGCTATGAGGACAAGTACATCCAATGGACTACGCTGCGGCAGTAAAGAGATCAAGATGTGCATGAGCTCACGAATCTGTTCCATGCCCTGCACACCAAGTTGGGTATCAAAGATTCAGAGAAAAATTTGGTGCTGAAGTACCGCAGTTGTCTGCACAGATACATTCAAGAGGAAATGGAGTTCCTCGACATCTCCTCGCTTGGTACGGCATATCAGTACGCTGCCAAAATTGAGCAAAAATTCAAACAGAACAAACGAGACTTTGGATCTGCGAATCAGAAGCAAGGGAAAGGTGCCCCCAAACCACAGAACCAAGGACACATCCAAGGCATGGAGACTCAAGAAAACTTGCCAAATCCGCAAGCAAAGAGCATCACTACAAAGACGAAGAAGGAAGCGGGAAGGTGGTGAGAATTCCATAAGAGCCCCACTCACAACACAAGTGAGTGTCGGGCTAAGCAGTCACTAGTGGCAGAGATAAAGGCTTCTGAATCAGATGCATACTCTGACACTGAATCAGAACCTGAGAATGGGAATGACAGAGGGAAGAAGATTATCGATGCAAAGCCCAACACCATCGTTGCCACCACGAAGATCCAAAAGAAAGAACTAGAATATTTAGAGGAGGAGGAGCGTCTTTTCCACTCCCATATGTGGGTAAAGGGTTCCCTACTATAGTTCATTGTCGACAGTGGGAGCCAAAAGAACCTGATTTCAGCAAAGGTTGTGAAATGGTTGGGTTTTCCGACCACAGCACACCCGCAGCCGTACACCATCGGGTGGCTTCACCAAGGATGAGATCTCCGCTTTAGCCAGTAGTGCCAACTTCCCTACAGCATCAAGCCCTTCACCAATGAGGTATTATGTGATATTGCTCCTCTTGATGTTTGTGATGTATTATTAGGTCAACCATACTTATGGAAGTGACATGTTGTGTATGAGTCCCGACCTCATGTTGTTATTATTACGTTGGGAAATAATTTGAACAGAATACCAGAGGTACCACCCCCTGCCGCTATCTCTTTGGTTACTGCAAAACAATGCAGTAAGCTCATTTCAAAAACTGAGAAGTTTGTTTTCTTGATGATATGCCCTCAGGGAAAGAAGAATATTGTTGCCACAACCTCCAGATAGGGCCCCTCCGCATGACAACAACAAATGGACAAGGTCATGGAGGAGTACCGGGACATATTCACCTCACCCACCGAGGTGCCTCTCCACTGTCAGGTCAAGCACCCCATCGATATGACCCCAGGTGCGCCGCTGCCCAATGGACCGATCTATCATCGTTCTATTCTGGAGAATGATGAAATCAAGAGGCAAGTTCAGGAGCTGTTGCAGAAGGGTCACATCCGGCCAAGTTCATCGCCTTGTGGGAGCCCGATCGTGTTGTTATAGAAGAAGGATGGGACTTGGAGACTTTGTATTGACTATCGGGCGCTGAACAAGATCACTGTCCGGAATAGGTACCCGATCCCACGGATTGATGACCTCCTAGACCAGCTTAAAGGGGTGAAATATTTTAGCAAGATCGACTTAAAGTCCGGGTATCACCAGGTACCGATCGAACCGACCGTTGTGTGGAAGACTGCCTTCAAAGCCAAGGAGGGCCTTTTCGAATGGTTGGTCATGCCTTTCGGGCTGACGAATGCTCCTGCAACCTTCATGAGAGTGATGGACGACATCTTGCGGCCATTCACCAACTCATTTGTAGTAGTGTACTTGGATGACATCCTGATCTTCAGCCAGACTTGGGAAGAACACCTCCACCACATCCGACAAGTCCTCCAAACATTGCGGTAGCACAAGTTGTGTGCCAATTTGGACAAGTGCACTTTTGCCATGACCTAGGTTCAGTATCTGGGATATGATTATTGATGACTGTGGGGTACATGTGGATCCAACCAAGATCCAAGTCATTCAGGATAGGCTAGCCCCAACTACTCTAACAAAGCGTCGAAACTTTCTGGGCCTTGCTAACTTCTACCGCAGGTTCGTGTTGGGATTCTCTCATATCACTTGGCCCTTGAGTCAAGTCACCAAGGGAGGAGCGAAACCAAAATTCTTTTGGTCGAAAACTCAACAGAAGGCGTTTGCAGAATTGAAACATCGCCTATGTTGTGCCCCAGTGCTCACATTACTAGACTTGCAACAACCATTTGAGATCGAGACAGATGCCTCTGACTATGCTATTGGGGCAGTCCTTACTCAACAAGGGCATCCAGTGGCATATCACAGTGAGACACTGTCCGCAAATATCCCACTTATGACAAAGAGATGTATTCCATTGTACAGGCTTGCCGACAATGGAAGCATTACATTTTGGGGAAGGAAACGATCATCCACACAGACCACCAACCCTTGCAGTTCATGCAGACACAAGGGAAATTACAGAACGATCGCCATCAGAAGTGGTCCACATATCTACAACAGTTTCATTTGAACATCAAGTACAAGAAGGGAAGCACCAATAATGTTGCAGATTGCCTCAGTCGACCACCGATCGTGGCGATAATGACCGTGCTCAACTCTTGTGGGCATGAGACTTCTGATTGGCCGCTTCTCTACAAGAGCGATCTAGAATTCAGCCACACATACTAGACGCTCTTGGAGGGAAACCATGTTCCAAAATTTCACCTTTAGGATGTCACATGGGACACCTTTGTGTTCCTTCAAGCGAGCGTGCCAAGATGATTTGGGAAGCGCACTAAAGTCGGGTCACTGGGAATTTCGAGGTCGAGAAAACAGTGGCAGTATTGCAGAAGTATTTCTATTGGCCGAACCTTCGACAGGACGTCGTGAAGTACATCCGATGTTTCACTGCCTATGCCATTTCCAAACCATCCATCAAGAAGCAAGGCCTCTATACTTCGTTGCCTACCCCTAGTTGACCTTGGGAATCCATCTCCATGGATTACATGTCAGGCCTTCCTTCTACTAACAACGGCAACGACTGTGTGTTTGTGGTCATTGACAGATTCTCAAAGATGGCCATAATGGTGGCCTGCAAGAAGAATATCACAGCAGAAGCCACTTCTAAAATCTTCTTTGAACGAGTGTGGGTACACTTTGGGATCCCATAGTCTATAATCTCAGACCGGGACAGCAGGTTCCTTAGTACGTTTCGGTCTAGCCTATGGTCAATGCTAGACACCAAGCTCACAAAGTCCACAGCTTTCCATCCCCACAGAGAGGTCGTCAACAGGATGATCGTACACATTTTGCGCATGTACAACTCAAAGCATCCACGCACATGGGATGAGAGCCTCTCCTATGTACAACACAGCTTTAACCAGGCCCTCCACAGCTCAACCAACCACAGCCCCTTTCAGGTGGGCTTGAGATTCCAGCCACTATGTCCCATTGACGTAGCCATGCCATTTGCAGCTACTCAGGCTGATTCAACTCATATCCAGTCTGAAGTTTCCAAGGCAAACAGCTTCATTGAGTGCATTCAGTGCATTCGCCAACAGGTTCATGACATATTGGACAGATCCAATGCTAAGTACAAGCAGCGACATGATCAGCATCGGGTGCAACACAACTTCCTGATGGGCGACAAAGTGTGGCTACATTTGCAGAAGGAGCGCCTCGCTGGACCCCACCGCAAGCTTCGCCCACTCCGATATGGGACATACACCATCACCAAGGCTATCGAGGACAATGCCTTCGAGCTCAGTATTCCACCATTCCTTGGTATGCACCCAGTGTTCAATGTGGACCGCCTTCGGCCCTACTTTCCACCTCTACTAGACACATCATATGTGGTAGAACAACTCACACCAATAGAGTTAAACCCCGACAGCATGGAACAAGCCACAGCTGATCGAATTATGGACACATAGATCAAGAACACCCGCCAGCAGAATATCCAGCTATATTGAGTTGTCAAAGCAGGCCAACTCCTTCACCAAGAAAAGTGGCTCACCAGGGACCAAGTTCAACAGAAGTTTCCTCATCTCATGGAGGAACTCAACGCAATGGGGACCATTGCTTCCTAAGGGGGGTGGAATGATCCAGGAGGATATTGGTGGCCACCCACCTATTCCTCTTGGACCCCCACCATTGTTTCTTTCAGTTTTCCAGTTTCCTTAATTGTAGCACAATTTACTATTTTTGGCAGTTTTCGAATCCTAAACTTCCGGAGCCGTTTTGAGACCCTAAACGATGTTTTTTTGGCATCGAATGGTGGGGTAAATATGAGTCCATTTTGGACTTGATATTTGTAATTTATGGATGTATTCCTTAAACAGATCTTTCTAACAATATATCATGCACATCAAACAAAGGTAGTATGCTAAAGTTACGACCCCGGGAAATTGATGTACCAAGTTACCCAACGGGGCCCACATTAATGTGTTTCACCTCCTAGGGTTAGGTTTTTGGATGTGTAGGGTTTCCATTGTTTCTCAATAATATATAGGCCTTCGATCCTCATTGTAACACAGAGTTCAGAGGCATGTAGCCGCCACATCTCTTCTCAGAGATAAGCTACCAGCACTCTAGCTAGTTTATTTCCATTCTGTATGTAAACATGTTTCAGTTATTGATTAATGAAATGAAGTGTTATTTCCGTTGCATATTTGTTTCTATGGTTATTTGTGTATTATGTTGCGTTCCTGCATAAATCCAGATCATTACTCAGTATCAATTTCACAGCCGAAAGGCTTGTTGTTTTTCCAAAAATGATTTAGGTTTAACTTTTCACGTAACGAAATGAAAGTTTCAACACAACTGTAAAATCAAACAAAACTCCCTTATAAGAACTTTAACACGGGTCTAGAGTTCAAATCCTATAAGGCTCATTTACCTAGTAATTTATAAAAATAAAACATACAACAACAACACCTAAGATAGGACTTAGTATCGACGAAGGATGGTTGTAATTATTTTATAACTAGAATGGATTTCTCTTAACAAAATCATTTACGCAGCAGTGAGCTAAGCACATACAAACCCTTTCCACATAATATTAAAATGGTATATCATTTACACAGAATACTATGGAAGTCATAAACAGTTTAATGCTAATAAACGATTTAAAACAACTTACAGTGTAGTAAGAATAAACAAATTAAAACAAAGCAGTGTTATTCTAAACAATGTGACAGAAGTAGCATCAACGATTTCGAAAGAGTTTTTAAACAAAATTCTTCCACTTTCTTTTATATAAAAAAAATGTATTATAGAATAGAGTTGCAAGTTTAAACGGTTCAAATAATATACAAAGTAATATTATTAACCATATACAAAACTTAAACTAAGCGAAATCGCAGTGGCTTGCGTCCCTTAAAACTTCACAAAAATTTTCCATCAAAGAGATTCATTACATTCAGACTCCATGGCCTATAGCCAAAAGGGAAAATCGTAAAATATAAACCCTATCACAGCCCGAGGGCTTAATAAAATCACCAACATAACTCTTCCAAACAAGAAGTATACCATCAAATAGAAGAGGGGGGATGTGCAAAGCCTTGTAACATCCAATGAATCCAAACCCAGAAAAGAGAAACATTGTTCCAACCTCTTTTCACACTTTAATGATCGTAGGGTTCAAGGCTTAAAGTCTTACCGGAACCGTTAGGCACCACCCTCGACCCGAGCTCATCCAATCCAAGCAACAACTGCTGAAACTTCCTGCCAGTCAAACCAACATAGGTTAAAACATGACATAATTTATAAAATAATGTTTCTCTAAAACTGAAACAAACAAAAACAAAGAACATCTTACATTAGCTCGAGAACTCAGCAATGGAACTGGTGGTGACATCTCCGTGAAGGAGCCATGGAAACATTTTTCTCTATGAGGAAAAACAATGGATAGTCTATTGCTGGAAGGGCCGAGAGCCTTCGTCTCTTCCCCTACATCCCAAAGCAAAAGAACAATGTCGAAGACTAAAGCCTTTTGGGGTTTCGTTATGGTTTTACCCTCTTAACAGTTGGATAGTACTATAAGCCCATTCATGTGGGCACATTAATTGTCCATCTACCTCCACGTAGATTAAAATACATCCCCACTCTCTATAGTCTAAGTTTCGATTTTATATGTCCTCCATGATATGAATAAAATAAACTAGATTGAGCATAACATAAACGACCTTTTTCATGTTTTTCTTGTAAGTGCAAAATCACTTTCAAAACCTTCTTTACCCTTTAGCACTAAGGGTGTCACCTTGGAACTTTTACCCTGGTTCTTTAGTTTTCTTAGTAGCACAAGGAGGGGGAAACAAATCCCTTTTGTTGAGAACACCTGCAATAGTGCATGGTTAAACATGCATTAGCTCGTAGAAGCTAAGTAAGATCTTTAGTCTGTAAACCTAGCAACAAATTAGGGTATGTAGGCAAAAGGGATTAAAACATATTAAAAACATGGTGAAGTCATCTGTATGGTAAACCAAGCTAGTGTACAAACTGTAACTTTCGACAAGAAGGAAGGACTCATTAACTTTTGAACAAAAGTATTTGATCAAAAGAATTTAAAAGCCATACTCCAGAATAGTGTCATATGAATCAGATATTGGAGTGTTTATTTTCAAATCGTTAACTATCAATTTTTATTATGACTAAGTCCTAGGTTGATCATAGACTCTAGGATTATAATAATTCATTAAGCTATGTAAGTCAGGTATTGTTTCATAAATGGATCTAAGCACTCCGTATTAATTTTTTTTTTACTCATGGAAATTTTGGAGATGTTACATGTGAAGTCAGGTTGAATCGTGAGATCATAATGAAAAGAAGGTTGAAGGTCTAGTTCGTAATTGCCAGTTTAGTGAAGAAATGGAGGTGATTGGTGAGTTGATGGCTCACCTTCTTCGATCTAGGATGATTCTTAGGGATGATGAGCTCATTTATCTTGCACTTCACTATGATGGAATTCTGGTTGGGGCTTCGTTCTTAACACGAGGTGCCTTGGTTTTGGGTCTCTTGATCACTAGTGGGAGTACTCTATATTGTGAGGGAGTGAAGCAAATTATTAGGTAACTATGTCTGGGGCTTATTTCGGAGGATAGTGATCAAGAACATGGGCCTTTTGGTTCCATGGTGAGGGCAAGGAGATCCAATGGAAACTAGCATGTGAGGAAGGGTTCACATATGCCTTAGGTGCAATAGGAGATTGTAGAAGCGAAGGAGGTCTTCTTCCATGTGGTATTGGTTGAAACTCAGCAGGTTCTTGGCTGGAATGAGCAACAAATCAAGTAGGGATAGGAGTCATTTCGATCCCTAACAATGCTTAGGATGATGGTCTGATTCTTTTTTTTAATATGGGATGATGTCTAGTATTAATTTTGTTTGCCTTAATGGCTTAGGTTCTGATGTTTAAAACTGTCATTATTGTGTTATCTTGGTTGTCTGGGGCGTCTGATGACTATCGCCAATGGATGGCTTGGTTTCCCTAAGGGAAGGCCAACCATTTAACTGTTGTATATATTTTGTTTCTGAAAGTAATATAATGTTAGAGAGCTTACAAAATATATATTTTTACCATTATTAATATTAATATTTTGGAGATATTTTTTATATCGATATATTATTAGCAACATTCACGTTAATAATCCACTTATACCAACTCATAAATATTTACACCAATAGCAATTTTTTAATGAGAAAGAGTGAATAAATGACAAACCAATTCATCCTGACCATTCATTAGTTAACCCATCCATCTATCATGTTGTCACTACCTGTTATTCCTATGAAATGACATCTTTAAAAAACCATACTCCATATCCCATTACATTATGTGGCATAAATTGAGAATATAAATAATACATAGATGACACATGTCAGTTTTAAATATTTTCCTATCAAATTCGTTACCAATTCTCTCTGTGTTTCTATATCCCCTGGGTCTATGAAAAATCTCAATTTCGCATTTGAACTACATATGCAAGTGAGGTTTCTACTATTGTAGAAGAATAAGCAATTAGACACTAGGTCTTGCATTTGAATTATAGGTGCAAGTGAGGTTTCTACTCTTGTAGAGAAACGAGTGATTAGATACTAAGTTGTATGGTCTATTCATTCTTGATGTTCTTGCAATCCTTGAGTCGTAGTCATGTTTTCTGATTGCATAAACAGTTTGATTAAAGATCAACGATAATTGTTTTATTTGTTTATCTTTGATTAAATTGGTGTTTTTATTCAAATGGTTATTTACTTAACTTTGTTTAGGTAAGTCAATCATGAAATTTTATTTTATGCAGTAAGAATCATAATATTAATCATGCTCCAGTGAGGGGGGAATGCTCTCGACAGGGCTGTTGAAAAGTTACCTTCCTGTGCTCTGTTTTTCTCTTTGTTCCATGTGTTTGTGAGAGTAGGGAGAAATAGATTCTGCCATAAGTGATTTCTGGACATGTAAGGAGATCTATAATTTTCATTCAGAGAGTTTTATAACCAGGCATCGCTATCAGTATTGTTCAAGACTTATTCAAACTGTTTCAGTAAGATTGCATTTTATTGTTCTTTCTCACTCATTTGAATAAAATTTAAATACAGTTTCTATTTTTCATTCTGGCACTTAAAACTTTTATGTTTATCTGTCTAGAGTGTCTAACTTTATTATATTTGATTGTCTGGAACAGTCTCAAGTTCGATGTAATGAGCAATTTGAAATAGATCAGTAGTTACTTTGTTAATTACTTGGTTTTTGAAAGGTTGATGTGCTTAAAGAATTACATTATTTTTTAATATACTGTAATCAAATCATACTTCTCATACGTCAGACTTATATAAATTAATCACGCTCCTGTGCACGATAGTTTAGAAAATAGATTAGGTATAGTTAGTTTTCAAGTTATATTTTAAGTTTTATTTCATAGTGAAAAGGTACAGGTTAGCAGCTGCTAAATCTGTGTGTTTTAGCAACTATTAAATTTATGCGTTTCCACATATTGAAATTTGCATCTTAGTTAAATTTTTTTTTTGTCAAATAGTTTATTATTTATGAATCATTAAAATCTCATTGAGAGACTCTCCTTAAGAGAGAAAATTATAGTTAGATATAAATAGTAAATTTAATTTAGTAATAGTTAAATAGAGCAAATTTTAATTTAGTAATAGTTAAATAGATATTTCATTTTATGTATTAGCATAGTTTGTAGGTAAGTAGTTTGTTTTAATTTAGTTGTTTTTATTACAATTTAGTTTAGTCTTTAGTTTGTTAGTTAATTTAGGAAACATTTTTCTAAGTTTAAATGGTAGGACTCTCCTTAAGAGAGTAAAACTTAGATGGTAGCAGGACCACAACCTGCGAGGACCAACTAATCCAAACACACCGGAAGTTGTAGTAAGCAACTTGTGTGGGTTGATTCTCCTTAGTTGGCCAGGTCAGAAAATCCGACCAACAGGTCCATAAACATTTAAGAAACGCCCATGTATTCGAGTGGCAGGAATATTGGAGGAGGAAAAAAAGAGAGTGATCAGCAAAAGAAAAATCATTCGGTAGCACCAAAGAAGGATTCTAGGTTATGGTTATTCCCCTCGAGGAACCATTTGCATCTGTTGCAACTCCTTGGCTTCCTTTCCATATTTTGGTCATCAAGGTTTGAAGAGTGTGACTTGAACATTTTGTCTCCTGCAGAAAAACCACTGCGGGCTTGTCTTAAAAAAATTTGTGCTTTAACATTCTATGTTTCGAATGCCCATTTAGGCCTCTCACATTCCAAGAGATGATATTCATTGAGAATCGGGGGATATAGAAAGAAAAAATTATGTTAACTGGGCGCATTTCCTTGACTCCACCAACCTTGTTCCCAGCGTGTTGATTCTATGTAAGTGGGTCTTACGACCTCTCTTCCTTCTATCCCACTAAATCTTGTGTTTGTCCTTCTGAGGAACATTATAAACTCCTATTTTGTTTTGGGCTTTCGCTTTAGCTAGGGATTCCTTTATAAGTTGGATCTGTCTTGGCGATATGGAGCTATAGGATTTCCGAGTGCATGCATATTCCACCCCTAGTAGATCCATATATCCCAGTTCTAACTCAACCATTTCTTCATCCATGTGTACCTTAGGGCCTAGACCGACTGTCTGCTTGAGTGGATCTGAGTCCTTATGAACTGGTTTTTCTATGCTAACTAGTGGATCTGTTAATGGGGTTGTAGAATCACCAATTTATTATTTTGTGACTTTTCCAACATGTTTCTCTGGGCTTGCTTTCTCATGGCCCGTCCCCCATTCTTTCATGCCAGAATAAAATGCCTTGAATTGCTTGTCCAGGGTGGTAAAGTTGTTGTTGGTTTTAGGGTAATCTGTTTTTTTCTCCATAGAGGGAGGTTTACGATTATGTCGCCTTTTCTTGCCATATTTATGAAAACCCTCTTCACATTTGTCCTCTATTGGCCTACCATTTATATTATACTTGTATAATGGGAAGTGTCTGTACAGGTGGCCATGTTCATGACATTTACAGCATCTGAAAGGAACATGCTCATAATCAAGAGGATGTATCCATTCATAGTCCTCATGTGTCATGTTGATTGAGTTTGGAAGCATTTTTTTATATGCATTAATATGCAGATTCTTGTGTAGGATGTGTACTTGTTATGCTCCATCTTCTCTATCGCTCTGACATAACTGCCTAACATGTTTCCTATGTCCATGAGTGTTTCCTCATCCCAATACTATTGTGGCAAAGAATACATGTGAATCCATACTAGGACCCAAGTGAAATATTCATTGCCAGGGTTGAATATCCCTGTCCAGTTATGAAGATACAAGACGACGTATTTGAAGAAGTAGGGGCCTCCATCTTCGGCCCTAGCTTTGTCTTCGAGTTTGTGGAAGATGATATTAAAGAATCGTTTGGAGTCGAGTTGAATATTAAATATGATATTAATGAATTCCTAGCAATGCATATGGACAGGTGGATCATGAGTCACGGCATGTAGGGAAGGATTGATACCTCCTTATGAGGCATCCTAGAAGGTTGTTTTTCAGTTGGCACTCATACACCAAAGGCGAGGAGGGAGGACGAAATGTGATGTAACCCACCTAAAACTAATTGAAATTGTAATTGTAATTGAAAGGGAGGACGGAATGTGATGATTGTAATTGAAATATTTTATTATTTAATAATTAAAAGAAGAGACACCTATCCAAAGAGGATTGTTGAAGAGTGTTCACTGACCCACTAGGAGGAAGGATCTAATGTAGAAGGCAAAGATGACAAATGGCAGCAATAGCATTCACTTTCCAGCTGTTGTAGGAGGCAACTTCCCTATATTGTGGTCATGTTCCCAAGAAAGGAGGAACTGAGCAGGTGGCTCATTTAATTGAAAAACTAACCCAAAGACCTAGGAAAGCTTATATATACCATCGACTGAGAAGGAGGCTCACTACTTTTTCTAGAGAATAGACCTTGTGGTTTTGCTGGAAACTGAAAGGTTAGGCAACAAGAGGAATTCGATGAGGGGAAAGCTAAAGTGAGTTGCTAAAGTGTTGTATGCAAATGTGACTGCTAAGTTACAAAGAGGACTAGTTAGGCTTCTACACAGTATCTTCATCCTGGTGGTTTAGTGAACATGCTCGGGGGTCCTAAAGCAAGTGATTTGGGCTTCTTTCAGGAGACACTTGGGAGGAACGGTCTTCTTTGGATGTTTGTCCCCTTCGAAAGTTAACAGGTTCTATATTGTTCTAAATTTAATATGTTAAATTCTTTATATGTTATTTCTAAAGGATTTATGAATGAAGAAGTTTTCATAATTACTATATGTTTATGTAATAAAGTAGGAAAGTATATTTTTATTCTTGTAAATTATCAGTCAATGTAGGATATTGCTTACGCAGAATTTTGTAGCAAAAATGATAGATTATATATAGTATTATCATAAGATATATGTAGCTTTACCTAATATTAAAGTGTAGTATATATTTTAGTAAATATTTAGTATTTATTTTAGTTTATTATATTTTCATACAGATTTGTCATAGAGGTTAAACAGTGTTATCCTCAACTTTATTGGCAGAGCTTTCCTGTCTTTCATTTTTATAGTTCGGTTATGCCCTAGCTAGTTACTGGAAAACCCCAAATCAAAGTTTATAACCAACCAAAGGAACTTTATATTAGAGTTAAAAATAAACGTTGTGGCTTCCAGCTGAGGGGCTCAAAAACTCATAGAAGTAGAATATACATATAAATATTAAATTTACTCAACATCATCTTCTCATACAGCCAGAATGCTTAAGTTTTTTTTTTAAATTACTCAGCCGAAAGGTTTTTTGTTTTAAGATTTACTTGATCCAGGAGGATATTGGTGGCCACCCACCTATTCCTCTTGGACCCCACCATTGTTTCTTTCAGTTTTCCAGTTTCCTTAATTGTAGCACAATTTACTGTTTTTGGCAGTTTTTGGGTCCTAAACTTCCGGAGCCGTTTTGAGGCCCTAAATGACGTTTATGGATCTAGTCCTTAAACAGATCTTTCTAATGATATATGATGCGCATCAAACGGAGGTAGTATGCTAAAGTTACGACCTCGGGAAATTGATGTACCAAGTTACCCAACGGGGCCCACATTAATGCGTTTCACCTCCTAGGGTTAGGTTTTTGGATGTGTAGGGTTTTCATTGTTTCTCAATAATATATAGGCCTTCAAGCCTCATTGTAACACAGAGTTCAGAGGCATGTAGCCGCCACATCTCTTCTCAGAGATAAGCTACCAGCACTCTAGCTAGTTTATTTACATTATGTATGTAAACAAGTTTCAGTTATTGATTAATGAAATGAAGTGTTATTTCCACTACATATTTGTTTCTATTGTTATTTGTGTATTCTGTTGCGTTACTGCATAAATCCGGATCAGTGGTATCAGAGCAATCTCCTCTTGCTTAATCCTTCTTTGCATGTCCCTAATGAGGGCAGGGTATAAAGAGTTAGGGCTCGATCTGGTTGAACCTTTGCAAGATCAGCCTCGCAAATCCCGACGACCACCCATGGGGGACGAAAAGAAAGATGAGGGCACAAAAGATCCTATCAAAATGTCGCTCGAGGAGGCCCTTGAAAAACAAAGGAATGCGATGATGGATAAGTTTGCCCAGATCCTTCAACGACTTCCCACTGGCGGTGCATCTGCATCTAGCAGCCACTCTGGAGGTGCAACCCCTTTTAAGGTACAAGTAAACTTCGACATTCCCATATTTGATGGTCGAATAGATGTAGACACCGTAGATAAATGGTTGAATCTATTAGAAGGATATTTCTCGGTTCATGACTTTTCTGACCGGGAAAATATTACTTTTTCTCTACTCAAAGCCGCCCCTCATGTCAAGGACTAGTGGGAAACCTACTGTGAGAGAAAGGATGAGGAGGACCCCTCTCTATTCTCGGCCGTACACACTTGGAATTATTTCTGAGATGCCATAAAGGGACAATATTATCCGGTGGGGAGCTATGAGGACAATTACATCCAATGGACTACACTGCGGCAGTAAAGAGATCAAGATGTGCATGAGCTCACAAATATGTTGCATGCCCTGCAAACCAAGTTGGGTATCAAAGATTCAGAGAAACATTTGGTGCTGAAGTACCGCAGTTTTCTGCACAGATACATTCAGGAGGAAATGGAGTTCCTCGACATCTCCTCGCTTGGTACGGCATATCAGTACGCTGCCAAAATTGAGCAAAAATTCAAACAGAACAAACGAGACTTTGGATCTGCGAATCATAAGCAAGGGAAAGGTGCCCCCAAACCACAGAACCAAGGACACTGCCAAGGCATGGCGACTCAAGAAAACTTGCCAAATCCGCAAGCAAAGAGCATCACTACAAAGACGAAGAAGGAAGCGGGAAAGTGGTGAGAGTTCCATAAGAGCCCCACTCACAACACAAGTGAGTGTCGGGCTAAGCAGTCACTAGTGGCAGAGATAAAGGCTTCTGAATCAAATGCATACTCTGACACTGAATCAGAACCCGAGAATGGCAATGACAGAGGGAAGAAGATTATCGATGCAGAGCCCAACACCATCGTTGCCACCATGAAGATCCAAAAGGAAGAACTAGAATATTTAGAGGAGGAGGAGCGTCTTTTCCACTCCCATATGTGGGTAAAGGGTTCCCTGCTACAGTTCATTGTCGACAGTGGGAGCCAAAAGAACCTGATCTCAGCAAAGGTCGTGAAGCGGTTGAGTTTGCCGACCACAGCACACCCGTAGTCGTACACCATCGGGTGGCTTCACCAAGGACAAGATCTCCGCGTTAGCCAGCAGTGCTAACTTCCCTATAGCATCAAGCCCTTCACCAATGAGGTATTATGTGATATTGATCCTCTCGATGTTTGTGATGTATTATTAGGTCAACCATACTTATGGAAGTGACATGTTGTGTATGAGTCCTGGCCTCGTGTTGTTTTTATTACGTTGGGAAATAATTTGTACAGAATACCAGAGGTACCACCCCCTACCGCTATCTCTTTGGTTACTCCAAAACAATGCAGTAAGCTCATTTCCAAAACTGATAAGTTTGTTTTCTTGATGATCTGCCCTCAGGGAAAGAAGAAGATTGTTGCCACAACCTCCAGACAGGGCCCCTCTGCATGACAACAACAAATGGACAAGGTCATGGAGGAGTACCGGGACATATTCACCTCACCCACCGAGGTGCCTCTCCACTGTTAGGTCAAGCACCCCATCGATATGACCCCAGGTGCGCCGCTGCCTAATGGACCGATCTATCATCGTTCTATTCTGGAGAATGATGAAATCAAGAGGCAAGTTCAGGAGTTGTTGCAGAAGGGTCACATCCAGCCAAGTTCATCACCTTGTAGGAGCCCGATCGTGTTGGTACAGAAGAAGGATGGGACTTGGAGACTTTGTATTGACTATCGGGCGCTGAACAAGATCACTGTCCGGAATAGGTACCCGATCCCACGGATTTATGACCTCCTGGACCAGCTTAAAGGGGTGAAATATTTTAGCAAGATCGACTTAAAGTCTGGGTATCACCAAGTACCGATCGAACCGACCGTTGTGTGGAAGACTGCCTTCAAAGCCAAGGAGGGCCTTTTCGAATGGTTGGTCATGCCTTTCGGGCTGACGAATGCTCCTGCAACCTTCATGAGAGTGATGGACGACATCTTGCGGCCATTCACCAACTCATTTGTAGTAGTGTACTTGGATGACATCCTGATCTTCAACCAGACTTGGGAAGAACACCTCCACCACATCCGACAGGTCCTCCAAACATTGCGGTAGCACAAGTTGTGTGCCAATTTGGACAAGTGCACTTTTGCCATGACCCAGGTTCAGTATCTGGGATATGATTATTGATGACTGTGGGGTACATGTGGATCCAACCAAGATCCAAGTCATTCAGGATTGGCTAGCCCCAACTACTCTAACAGAGCGTCGCAACTTTCTGGGCCTTGCTAATTTCTACCGCAGGTTCGTGTTGGGATTCTCTCATATCACTTGGCCCTTGAGTCAAGTCACCAAGGGAGGAGCAAAACCAAAATTCTTTTGGTCGAAAACTCAACAGAAGGCGTTTGCAGAATTGAAACATCGCCTATGTTGTGCCCTAGTGCTCACATTACTAGACTTGCAACAACCATTTGAGATCGAGACAGATGCCTCTGACTATGCTATTGGGGCAGTCCTTACTCAACAAGGGCATCCAGTGGCATATCACAATGATACACTGTCCGCAAATATCCCACTTATGACAAAGAGCTGTATTCCATTGTACAGTCTTGCCGACAATGGAAGTATTACATTTTGGGGAAGGAAACGATCATCCACACAGACCACCAACCCTTGCAGTTCATGCAGACACAAGGGAAATTACAGAACGATCACCATCAGAAGTGGTCCACATATCTACAACAGTTTCATTTGAACATCAAGTACAAGAAGGGAAGCACCAATAATGTTGCAGATTGCCTCAGTCGACCACCGATCATGGCAATAATGACCGTGCTCAACTCTTGTGGGCACGAGACTTTTGATTGGCCGCTTCTCTACAAGAGTGATCCAGAATTCAGCCACACATACCAGAAGCTTTTGGAGGGAAACCAAGTTCCAAAATTTCACCTCTAGGATGTACTACTGTGTCACATGGGACACCTTTGTGTTCCTTCAAGCGAGCGTACCAAGATGATTTGGGAAGCTCACTACAGTCAGGTCACTGGGCATTTTGGGGTCGAGAAAACAGTGGCAGTATTGCAGAAGTATTTCTATTGGCCGAACCTTCGACAGGACGTCCTGAAGTACATCCAATCTTGCACTGCCTACGCCATTTACAAACCATCCATCAAGAAGCAAGGCCTCTATACTTCATTGCCTACCCCTAGTCGACCTTGGGAATCCATCTCCATGGATTACATGTCAGGCCTTCCTTCTACTAAGAACGGCAACGACTGTGTGTTTTTGGTCATTGACAGATTCTCAAAGATGGCCATAATGGTGGCCTGCAAGAAGAATATCACAGCAGAAGCCACTTCTAAACTCTTCTTTGAACAAGTGTGGGTACACTTTGGGATCCCACAGTCTATAATCTCAGACCGGGATAGCAGGTTCCTTAGTACATTTTGGTCTAGCCTATGGTCAATGCTAGACACCAAGATCACAAAGTCCGCAGCTTTCCATCCCCAGACAGAGGTCGTCAACAGGATGATCGTACACATTTTATGCATGTACAACTCAAAGCATCCACGCACATGGGATGAGAGCCTCTCCTATGTACAACACAGCTTTAACCAGGCCCTCCACAGCTCAACCAACCACAACCCCTTTCAGGTGGGCTTGGGATTCCAGCCACTATGTCCCATTGACGTAGCCATGCCATTTGCAGCTACTCAGGCTGATTCAACTCATATCCAGTCTGAAGTTTCCAAGGAAAATAGCTTCATTGAGTGCATTCAGTGCATTCGCCAACAGGTTCATGACATATTGGACAGATCCAATGCTAAGTACAAGCAACGACATGATCAGCATCGGGTGCAACACAACTTCCAGGTGGGCGACAAAGTGTGGCTACATTTGCAGAAGGAGCGCCTCGCTGGACCCCACCGCAAGCTTCGCCCACTCCGATATGGGCCATACACCATCACCAAGGCTATCGAGGACAATGCCTTCGAGCTCAGTATTCCACCATTCCTTGGTATGCACCCAATGTTCAATGTGGACCGCCTTCGGCCCTACTTTCCACCTCTACTAGACACATCAGACGTGGTAGAACAACTCATACCAATAGATTTAAACCCCAACTGCATGGAACAAGCCACAGCTGATCAGATTATGGACACATAGATCAAGAACACCCGCCAGCAGAATATCCAGCTATATTGAGTTGTGAAAGCAGGCCAACTCCTTCACCAGGAAAACTGGCTCACCAGGGACCAAGTTCAACAGAAGTTTCCTCATCTCATGGAGGAACTCAACGCAATGGGGACCATTGCTTCCTAAGGGGGGAAGAATGATCCAGGAGGATATTAGTGGCCACCCACCTATTCCTCTTGGACCCCCACCATTGTTTCTTTCAGTTTTCCAGTTTCCTTAATTGTAGCACAATTTACTATTTTTGACAGTTTTTGAATCCTAAACTTCCGGAGCCGTTTTGAGGCCCTAAACGATTTTTTTTTGGCATCGAATGGTGGGGTAAATATGAGTCCATTTTGGACTTGATATTTGTAGTTTATGGATGTAGTCCTTAAACAGATCTTTCTAACAATATATCATGCACGTCAAACGAAGGTAGTATGCTAAAGTTACGACCCTGGGAAATTGATGTACCAAGTTACCCAACGGGGCCCACATTAATGTGTTTCACCTCCTAGGGTTAGGTTTTTGGATGTGTAGGGTTTCCATTGTTTCTCAATAATATATAGGCCTTCGAGCCTCATTGTAACACAGAGTTCAGAGGCATGTAGCCGCCACATCTCTTCTCAGAGATAAGCTACCAGCACTCTAGCTAGTTTATTTCCATTCTGTATGTAAACAGGTTTCAGTTATTGATTAATGAAATGAAGTGTTATTTCCGTTGCATATTTTTTTCTATGGTTATTTGTGTATTATGTTGCGTTCCTGCATAAATCCAGATCATTACTCAGTATCAATTTCACAGCCGAAAGGCTTGTTGTTTTTCCAAAAATGATTTAGGTTTAACTTTTCACGTAACGAAATGAAAGTTTCAACACAACTGTAAAATCAAACAAAACTCCCTTATAAGAACTTTAACACGGGTCTAGAGTTCAAATCCTATAAGGCTCATTTACCTAGCAATTTATAAAAAGTAAAACATACAACAACAACACCTAAGATAGGACTTAGTATCGACGAAGGATGGTTGTAATTATTTTATAACTAGAATGGATTTCTCTTAACAAAAGCATTTACGCAGCAGTCAGCTAAGCACATACAAACCCTTTCCACATAATATTAAAATGGTATATCATTTACACAGAATAGTATGGAAGCCATAAACAGTTTAATGCTAATAAACGATTTAAAACAACTTACAGTGTAGTAAGAATAAACAAATTAAAACAAAGCAGTGTTATTCTAAACAATATGACAGAAGTAGCATCAACGATTTTGAAAGAGTTTTTAAACAAAATTCTTCCACTTTCTTTTATATAAAAAAAATGTATTATAGAACAGAGCTGCAAGTTTAAATGGTTCAAATAATATACATAGTAGTATTATTAACCATATACAAAACTTAAACTAAGAGAAATCGCAGTGGCTTGCGTCCCTTAAAACTTCACAAAAATTTTCCATCAAAGAGATTCATTACATGCAGACTCCATGGTCTGTAGCCAAAAGGGAAAATCGTAAAATATAAACCCTATCACAGCCCGAGGGCTTAATAAAATCACCATCATAACTCTTCCAAACAAGAGGTATACCATCAAATAGAAGAGGGGGGATGTGCAAAGCCTTGTAACATCCAATGAATCCAAACCCAGAAAAGAGAAACATTGTTCCAACCTCTTTTCACACTTTCATGATCGTAGGGTTCAAGGCTTAAAGTCTTACCGGAACCCTTAGGCACCACCCTCGACCCAAGCTCATCCAATCCAAGCAACAACTGCTGAAACTTCCTACCAGTCAAACCAACATAGGTTAAAACATGACATAATTTATAAAATAATGTTTCTCTAAAACTGAAACAAACAAAAACAAAGAACATCTTACATCAGCTCGAGAACTCAGCAATGGAACCGGTGGTGACATCTCAGAGAACGAGCCGTGGCAACATTTTTCTCTATGAGGAAAAACAATGGATAGTCTATTGCTGGAAGGGCCGAGAGCCTTCGTCTCTTCCCCTACATCCTAACGCAAAAGAACAATGTCAAAGACTAAAGCCTTTTGGGGTTTCGTTATGGTTTTACCCTCTTAACAATTGGATGGTACTATAAGCCCATTCATGTGGGCACATTAATTGTCCATCTACCTCCACGTAGATTAAAATACATCCCCACTCTCTATAGTCTAAGTTTCGATTTTATATGTCCTCCATGATATGAATAAAATAAACTAGATTGAGCATAACATAAACGACCTTTTTCATGTTTTTCTTGTAAGTGCAAAATCACTTTCAAAACCTTCTTTACCCTTTAGCACTAAGGGTGTCACCTTGGAACTTTTACCCTGGTTCTTTAGTTTTCTTAGTAGCACAAGGAGGGGGAAACGAATCCCTTTTCTTGAGAACACCTGCAATAGTGCATGGTTAAACATGCATTAGCTCATAGAAGCTAAGTAAGATCTTTAGTCTGTAAACCTAGCAACAAATTAGGGTATGTAGGCAAAAGGGATTAAAACATATTAAAAACATGGTGAAGTCATCTGTATGGTAAACTAAGCTAGTGTACAAACTGTAACTTTCGAGAAGCAGGAAGGACTCATTAAATTTTGAACAAAAGTATTTGATAAAAATAATTTAAAGACCATACTCCAGAATAGTGTCATATGAATCAGATATTGGAGTGTTTATTTTCAAATCGTTAAGTATCAATTTTTATTATGACTAAGTCCTAGGTTGATCATAGACTCTAGGATTATAATAATTCATTAAGCTATGTAAGTCAGGTATTGTTTCATAAATGGATCTAAGCACTCCGTATTAATTTTTTTTTACTCATGGAAATTTTGGAGATGTTACATGTGAAGTCAGGTTGAATCGTGAGATCATAATGAAAAGAAGGTTGAAGGTCTAGTTTGTAATTGCCAGTTTAGTGAAGAAATGGAGGTGATTGGTGAGTTGATGGCTCACCTTCTTCGATCTAGGATGATTCTTAGGGATGATGAGCTCATTTATCTTGCACTTCACTATGATGGAATTCTGGTTGGGGCTTTGTTCTTAACACGAGGTGCCTTGGTTTTGGGTCTCTTGATCACTAGTGGGAGTACTCTATATTGTGAGGGAGTGAAGCAAATTATTAGGTGACTATGTCTGGGGCTTATTTCGGAGGATAGTGATCAAGAACATGGGCCTTTTGGTTCCATGGTGAGGGAAAGGAGATCCAATGGAAACTAGCATGTGAGGAAGGGTTCACATATGCCTTAGGTGCAACAGGAGATTGTGGAAGCGAAGGAGGTCTTCTTCCATGTGGTATTGGTTGAAACTCAGTATGTTCTTGGCTGGAATGAGCAACAAATCAAGTAGGGATAGGAGTCATTTCAATCCCTAACAATGCTTAGGATGATGGTCTGATTCTTTTTTTTAATATGGGATGATGTCTAGTATTAATTTTGTTTGCCTTAATGGCTTAGGTTCTGATGTTTAAAACTGTCATTATTGTGTTATCTTGGTTGTCTGGGGCGTCTGATGACTATCGCCAATGGATGGCTTGGTTTCCCTAAGGGAAGGCCAACCATTTAACTGTTGTATATATTTTGTTTATGAAAGTAATATAATGTTAGAGAGCTTACAAAATATATATTTTTACCATTATTAATATTAATATTTTGGAGATATTTTTTATATCGATATATTATTAGCAACATTCACGTTAATAATCCACTTATACCAACTCATAAATATTTACACCAATAGCAATTTTTTAATGAGAAAGAGTGAATAAATGACAAACCAATTCATCCTGACCATTCATTAGTTAACCCATCCATCTATCATGTTGTCACTACCTGTTATTCCTATGAAATGACATCTTTAAAAAACCATACTCCATATCCCATTATATTATGTGGCATAAATTGAGAATATAAATAATACATAGATGACACATGTCAGTTTTAAATATTTTCCTATCAAATTCGTTACCAATTCTCTCTGTGTTTCTATATCCCCTGGGTCTATGAAAAATCTCAATTTCCCATTTGAACTACATATGCAAGTGAGGTTTCTACTATTGCAGAAGAATAAGCAATTAGACACTAGGTCTTGCATTTGAATTATAGGTGCAAGTGAGGTTTCTACTCTTGTAGAGAAACGAGTGATTAGATACTAAGTTGTATGGTCTATTCATTCTTGATGTACTTGCAATCCTTGAGTCGTAGTCCATCATAGAAGTTAATTTTAATTAAAGGGCTCAAACAAGGTCATATGAGTAAAGTGCTTCTTGTACTGCATTACATAACCAAGAAGCTTTCCACTCTCAAAGTGATGAACAGAGGATTTGGCCACTAAGAAGGTCCATCAGATATGGGACTATCAAGAAAGATATTCCCCCTACCTAGGATCACCCTTTTCTTCCTTCTATGTTTACACATTTCAAATTGGTTAATTACACTTTTTTGGATATGAAATATTGCTCACTTTTTTTCTATGAAATATTGTTATCAAGGAGATATGAATACGTCTTAGTTATTTTAAACAAACACTCTCTAAATCTACCTCAAGGCTTCCAAATTTTCATGATTGTGAAAAGAAAAATTAGATCTACATAATATTATATTAATTTGAGTAGTGAAAAGAAAAATTATAAAACCAAGAACATATAAAATTTAATTTTAGATTAGCTAAATTGTTAAACACATTGATGTAATTACATATCAAATTTCAATTTAAAATTCAATTGACTTGAAACATAAGGGGACATGAAAATAAATTACAAAATAATAGCAATCGCACTAGCAACACTTGATTTACCCTGGAAAACCAACTATCAATAATAGATTTATTATTGGTCATTTGCCAAGGCCAAGACCGCCAAGAGAATCTCTCCTGCTCACTTTGGCACATTCCAATGGAGGATTACAACCATATTTATAAGGCCAAGAGCCACTAAAACCATGTGCCCAAAACCACTTTTTTTCCAGAAGAAAAAAGCCTATCCTTGATCTTCATTAAGAATCAAAGGGCATCTAACGTGCCATCCCAGTATATGGGTTACATTCATAAAGTTGAGTCAAAGGATATTAACTTCAGAAGCATCCTGTATGAGTCACAACTCAACGGAGTAGAGAGGGGGCAAGTACATGTGCCCAAAACCACTTACATCCTTGCTCATTCCCAACCACTTACATCTTTGCTCATTCTCAAGTCAAGGTTAACCCTAACATGTAAATTTTCATTGTTAGTTATAAAGAAAATCTCAAAAACATTTGGATATATGTTTAAAATCTTTATTTAATATTTTTCATATTCCATTTTATTAGAATTTTATGTGGGTTATTTTACTTGTTAACTACTCTTAATATACATTATTAGTTTTAAAGAAAGACATGTAAATTAATTTTTGGAAAACTATTTGATTATATGATTATTGCTTATATGAGTATTGTTGTTACTTGTCTCATTCTTCTCCTAATATTTACCCTATTTTGAGATTACTCAAGTAAGGTGGTCATTTCCCTACCAAGTAGAAATATTTATTAGACATTTTTGTAAATTAAAAAGGGTTTGCACCTCAAGAGACTTGATCCCTATCCACACTTGGTAGAGCCATAGTTAAGATGGATTTATACTAATTAAAGTGGAAAATCTATACACTTCAGTTGATATTATGATTGCCTATTAATATTTTTTTTTGTAGTTTGAATATATGCTATATTTATGCTTATAAATCCTATTTTATGAAATTCTCTCACCCATCTAATTTTTCCATGATTTATTTAACACTTCATACCACAAGTGCAAAATCTCTTATTTATATGTTATTAGGCTATATATATTTATACTTTGGAGCCAGACTTTTACGACCAAATGGTTTTGCCGGATTGTATGAAAAATTACAACAAAATGTATTTAATTTTTTTCCTTTACCCTATTTTGTTGTCAGAAAAGTTTATTACATCAAAGGTGTTATTTAAGGGGCATGTTGCTCAGCAAGTTTCGTCATCTGTCGATGTCCTATGAGGATCCTCCCCATGTCCATGAACTCCATAACGTATCTGTGACGATATGGTTAACCTATCAGTGACGACATGGTTACATGGTTGAAGACCCATAGTTATTCATGTCTTGAGCTCGTTGGATGTAAATACAGAGAAAAATCTCTTCACGAACAATGGACTTGTCATGGATTGAAATTTTGTTGATGATCCTTCTCGCCCAACTCTGATAATGGATTGAAATCTGGTTGATGATCCTGTTCTCCCAGCTCTAATAAGTGGAGGACTCAGGGTCCCCCTCTTACTCTTGTCAAACTTGCATACATGTAATCCCCCATAGAATGTCTGTTGTTGTTGTAGTAAAGATATATAGCAGGTTGAAATGCAAACAATGAAGGAAAATTGGTTGAAGATGATGATCCCCTCCTGAAAAGCGATGACTTTAATCCTCTTGGATTTAATGAAAATAGGCCCTTCAAATTGAATGGTGAACTGAACCACTTGCTCCATCTAAAATTCCTCTTGTATCTCCATGGCGATGCAGTACTATCTGCAGCAGGAAGAGAATCCAAAAGATGGGTTCTAGAATCTCTAGATGTAAAATTGTAATGCTCATTCCTTGAAGATGCAAAGGAATATGATCTTGATAAAGTGGGCAATAATTCAGATAATGGGTCGTTTTCCATTATTGAGTCTCCCTTAGCACCTATGATAGTTTCATCTCTCCCTACTTCCAATATTATACTCCTTGCATTAATCCCATCAGCATGCTTGTTAAAGGCTTCAGTTTCCGAATCGAAGCATGTGTGTTGCAGTCTTGTATCCCCACACTCTTGAAATTCCAGATTATTCATGCGTTCTACACTATTTCTAGCTCCAGTGGCACCTGATTCTTCTGATCTAAAACTGTCGTGCACAACCCCATCCATCCCATGTTCCATACTATGTCGTATTCGGGATGCCATAGCAGGGACAAAGGGGTTTTCTAAATACACAATATTGGCTCTACATAAAGGATTTGCATGTGACATTAGCCAAACATCAATGCAATTAATATGGAATGCATCGATGCATTTTGGAAGAAGACTGAGAGCCTCATTCTCTTGAAACTCAACCAAACAAACTGCACACTCCATGTTGTCTATGAGCTTCTCTGCTTTAGTGAATCTGCACAGAGGAATGGATTCGATCACAGCTTCATCCATGCCATATGATTGAGTAATTATCTGTCTGCCTTCTGGGTCTTGGAATCCTTCCAATGAATAAGCATCCACTTGTATATTCTCTTCAGAGTCCAAACTCCTACGTCTCCTCCTGAAAAAAGGTCTCCATCGAGAATCTTTGCAATAATTGGCAAAAATATTGTAGTAACTTACCACCAGTAAAGCGTTGCCTAGAACTACAACAATGGCTATCAAGGCAGGACTGGTGGTGGTGGTGGCCTAGTTGTGCTTGGTGGGTTTTTTACTTCTGGATGCATCTGGTGAGACTCCCCAATGCCCATCCAAACTCATATCTACCTGCAGAAATTTCCCTTGGATGGGATTGCTTCGGAGGCAAACTCATAGCAAATTTCTTTAAGATATCTACTTCAAACCTATAAATTTGTTGAAATTGCATGGATATAATTAGTTACTATGTTCGTGGAGAATGAAGGATAATAAACCCACTGCAAAATCATAAATAACACCACTACAAATCCAGAGTGAATTGATGTAACTACACAAAATTGATGAGAAAATTGCAAATCACCTCAGAGAAAGCATATTCATGGTGTGCTAAGCTATGCAAAATGATGGAATAGCCTACCCATTAGAAAATAAGACTCCATGGGTACAATTTTCATGAGTTTTTGAGTTGCTTGATGTAAAACCAACACATTCTAAAAAACGACAATGTCCTATCAATCCCAACCAGGATGTTGTAATATACAACTATGTGGGCAGTACTGACATTTGCTTCATGGAGTAGATCTTTCCGGTTTTATAGGAGATCGATCCTTTCTTCTTCCTATGGTGGTATGGTATGATTAGGCAGTGATACTTTATGCGTACCAACACTAATAATAATGGATGACTCAATATCAATTGACACGGTTATGAAGTGCATGCTAGCTCTATGTGTCGGCATGTGCTAGCTATACTTGTTAGCGCTGGGATTGATCCGTGTTCAAGGGTGCTTATTCTTATATTTTTCCAAAGTAACACAATCTAGCCCAAACAAATTAAATATGACTTTTTAAACTGTCTAAACCAAAGAAACTTTTTAATTGATCACAGTTCAGATTTTTTCTCCTAGTAACCAGGGAAAAATTGCCACAAAAAATGCTTTGTTATAAATAAAACATATTGTCATTTTGTATATATTTTTTAATATTATAATTGGGCAAGACTCTTGTGGGTTTTCATCTAAGAATTTGTTTCCCTTGGGGTTTCTTATCTACCATCATCCAGGACTTGCCCCAGGTCATTTTCCTTTTCCTATGACAAGTGACGTAGATTCAGATAACTATGAGATATCATTGGGCTAAGAATTCAGCCAACCAATATTGGGCCCCGTCCAAGTTTATCTCGTCCAACATGCTTGTGGGTGGTAGCATCGAGCTCATGGGTGGTAGCATCGAGCTCAGGTTTATAGTGGCAGTCTCTTCTAACTCGAAAATTGAAAATTGGTCTCCTTGGTGAAAGGCACTGGGGTTTATTGATTCTCCCGATTAAAAAAACTATGGGATATCACATGAGAACATAAATTGGCTACAGTAGCATAAAGCATGTTCTTTGGGGGTGAATTGGAAGTTTTTTTTACACAGGAACGATTAAGATTTATATAAAAAAAACTGTGGCCAAATTGTACAGTGGAGTGTTACAAGGGATGACAATATCAGGAGATGAGGAGAGATTACCAGCTTTGAAAGGTCAGGTGTCTTCCAAATCCTGAGATTTTTATTTCCCATTAGATAAATGTAAATGAACTGAAAACACGAGATTTCTATTTTTCCTAGTAGATAAATGCAAATGAACTGAAAGCACGAGATAGTATAGAAACGATACATGTCTAAACTATGGTCTGCTGGCGATTTGTTGTCACCATTGGTTGTTGGGATTACAGATGTAACTGTCTTACATAACTAACTGATAAACAACAACAAGTGATTTCTGAGTACCTAGGACTTAATTTGTTCTTCCTTTTATTTGTTGACTTTCTCGGTTGGATTTTTTCCCTCTTGTGAGTGGGGACGAGTTCAAGAGTCGATGTCTTCTTTCGAAATGCTCCTACATATGAGATGCCAAGATCAGAGCGTGAGCTTACAGTTGTTTGGACCTCTGCTTCCTGACATGCTGGAGGTGCTTCTTTCCCCTTCTCCGAGGTAGCCTTTGGTTCTGATTTGTTGCTATGTTTACATCACCCAGCTGCAGAGCTTGGTTTGTTTATAAATGTATTTTTATAAGTGAGAAATACTGAATCGAACAAATTTATGATGGGGATACTAGGGTACAGCCTTCTTTTATTTTCAAGCAGAACGGGAAAACCACCCTTCATGCACATATCAAGTTGTGAATGAAATTTAGATTTCCCATAGCCGAATATTCAACCAGATGCTTCAATATGAACATAGAAACCATAGTTGCTGCAATATATTTCATTTGAATAAACGCCATATTTGACAGAACCGCGCGCCTCGTTGGAAGACTGTGAATTTGAAGGGACTCTGCGGGATAAAATTCCCATCCTTGTTTAGCCATATTTTTGGTTTGAATTTGAGGCAGTCGGTACCCCATATGGTGTCCCTATGACCCATGGTGTAAGGGTGGTAAGTCACTCGAGTGCCTCTGCGCACGATAGTCCCATCAAGGAGAAAATCGTTGTGGAGAGCATGCTTGGAGTCTAAGAGGACTAGCTGATAAAGTCTCATCGATTCACAGATGGATGCGTGTAGGTAATGCATGCTCTGCAGATCCTCGTATGAAAATACCCAGGATTTTTCATCCCGTTTGGCTTCGGGTTTGGCGGCCATGAGACGAGCAATTTATTTGTGTATTGCTTCCAAGATGCCTACAAAATGTTTACATGTAGCATAAGCTAGATATTTACATATGGATATTTTAATACGAACTAAACATACAAACTTTAACACAACGAACTTCTATTTTCCTGTGAATAACGAATTTCTATTTACTTGTGATTCATCTTGCCAGAATATTTCTGTTGCGCTCCACGACACTTGTAGAAGCCTTAAATTCTTCATTAAAATCTAGGAAGGTAGAGAAGAGTTGGGATGTTTGTTCAAGAAAATCCATATGAGATTTAGGGACTTCATCGTCATTATACTGCATTCCAAGAGAGAAGCTTCAGTATCAACAAGTTGCAACCTCCTCATTTGAAATCCATCAAATGCATCATCTTCATGATAATCAACAAGCACCATTCTATTTCCCTACACAGTAATTATGTATCCAATCATCAATACTTACAGAATATTGCTGCAATAAATCATCAATAATGATGGTTTCTATCCAACGCCAAAGTCAATGGGTGAAGTGCTCGCAGCAACATCTCTTAGCGAACTTTCATAGTTTGTCATACATATTTGTGTAGTTTCAACCATCTACTTCCATAGTTTCCATGGGACACTTGGTGGTCATACATATCATCTAAAACACAACTGTGTAGGTCCACCAGACACTCGGTTTGTACATCTGAAAACCCAAACTCCGTGAGCTAGAAAGACATTGCACCGAAAAACATGTGGGTGATTTGAAGGTTGGTTGGTATTTAAAAAATCAACAGGCAAGGTTGCCGCCATGGTTTTGAAAAAAGTTTTATCTGGCAATGAGCTCTACTAATGGAGCTAACTGAAGTTGCAGAACTTGAAAAAGAAAGAAAAACTTATGTGAATCTAAAGGTTGAAGAAAGGTTTATGGGAGTATAATGAGCAGTCATATTTATATTAGTTATTTTGCAAAGAAATGTAACAATAAGGAAATGACTTTGTGTTCGATGGATTGTCATTTTCAGTTTCAGATATCAAAGCTTACGACTTAGAGGGCCTCCACATTCCATTGTGATGGTTTTGGGATCCACTAGGAGCGAAGGGCACCATGCTTTTTCCTTTACATGTAGTGAAGAGAAAAGGTAAAATGAAATTCAATGCAATTGTTACATCTATCAAAACTTATGCCCCTTGAGCTACAATATGTGCGTGGAAGGGGGTTGGCTTATGCATCCATTACGTCATGAAAATTAAGAAACAAGCTATTAATGGATATCCTGACTATATACTATGGACATCCAATACGAAGATTGACTTGGGATATTAAAATTTTGAAACAAAATATTTTCTTCACATGTCGACCTTATTTGGCCATTCAATGATCTTCAATACATGAAATTATAAGAGGACCCACACAAATGGTCGACAGGAAAAATGGTGTCGCTTGTGCAAATTATGATGCGCAGAAATTTTGATGTCTCATATAGTTCAAGTTTCAATTTCAAAGGTATAGTCTCTTCACGTCCAGGTCAGGTCTCAATTTCAATGGTACAGTTCCTCCACGTCTAGGGGTTTCTAGGTTCCTTAAAGCTACCTAAAACTTGGAAAACTCCTATAACTATGCCCCTTGGATGTTTGGACTTTTTTACTTTGTAAGATTCCATTGGCATTCAAAGGATTGAGACAAAAGCATTGACTTATTCACCGAATGTTTTCAAATTTAAAAACTTTATGTACAAAATCCTTTTGGAGGAAACTTATTTTCACTTATGTGGCGATTTAGAAGTTTGATGTAACTTATTTTCACTTATTTTTCTAGACTTCCTTTCATCACATAAACTTATATTATCTACACACACAACTTTATCTCATTTTTGAAACATATCGAAGTTCTCTTCGGTGTTTCATTTCCCCTGCTTTGGGGGTATGCTAGTATATTTATATATTTCATTTTACTTTACTTTAGAGAAAACTTTCTACGACCAAATGGGCTATGCGTGATTTCATACAATTTTGAGTGACACCCAAGTCGTGGTTATTGTTGTCCACAAGGGTGATATAAGTTGATTTTCAACTTGGTCATTGTTTCCCGAATGAGTGATATAGTTAGAAAAATATATTAGTCGTTTCTCCAAGTTTCATTGCATTTTTGGATTCTTTTAAATTGACATGTCTTCATATATTGGATTGCATGGACATCTGATATTCTTTGTTCGACAATTTTTTTTAAAAGATGTGACTTTGTGAATCGATCGTGATTCGTGTTAGATGATAGCTTCAAAATTCATACTTTGTGTTGTAATTTTCACTTTTCCTTTTTGTTAACTACTAGTATAGATCCATCTTAAAGGTGGCTCTACCAAGCGTCGAGAGGGATCAAATCTCTTAAGGTGCAAATCCTTTTTTAGAGTGCAAATGCAGAGAAAGGGTTTTCACCTCAAGAGATTTGATCCCTCTTGGCGCTTGGTAGAGTCACCTTTAATATGGATCTATACTGTTTGCAATCGCAGGCATGGTGGCACAAGGAGAGTAGGAAGCAATATTGTTGACATCAGGGGAGTAGGACGCAATAGTGTTGATACCAGTGCACCATGGGAAATAGGTCTAGCATGATACTAAATAGCACCATGAAGAATATGAATAATAACAAAGTGAAACAATGCAAATATTTATCTATGTCAATAAGAAGTTGAATATTAACACAAAAATAATGTTTAGTCATTAAGAAGTGTTATAATAATGAAGTGAAATGATAAATATATCAAGCCCACCAATATTTTGGTATATTCAAATTATTGGCATTTAATTTGGATATTTGGATATTTAAACATATATTTAATCATTTCTCCAAGTTTCATTTCTTTTTTGGATTCTTTTAAGTTGACATGTCTTCATAAATTGGATTGCATGGACATGCGAGATTCTTTGTTCAACAATTTTTTTTAAAAGATGTGACTTTGTGAATGGATAGTGTTAGATGATAGCTTCAAAATTCAGACTTTGTGTTGTAATTTTCATTTTTCCTCTTTGTTAACTACTAGTATAGATCCATCTTAAAGGTGGCTCTTGTTGTGAATATTTAATTAAATATTATTAATTATAAATAATTAGATTATCAGGTTACTAGTGAAAGGGCGTAACCCTTCACTATGTTGGCTCAAGTTGTATAAAGGCAAGCTTATTGTACATTTATATTCATCATCTAATACATTATTCTTATTTATCATTCAATATGAAAATCGGATTCAACTATTAACCAACCAACCGGATACGGTTTCTCCAAGTGGTATCAGAGTGGATTCTCTCCTTCAACCTGAGCTCGGATTCGGCTCATCCTCTCTTCCCTCCCACATTGCTCCTCTCCTGCAAAACACAGATTTGTTTCTGATTCCTTCACATCCACGCGTTGATCCATCTGCCATAGCTACTCGCACTGCTCCAAACCACCACCTCTCTGCGCTACTCCCCAGCCGCAATCCTCCTCACCACAGCATCGCTCCCCCTCCACCTCCACGACCTGTTTCTCCCTCCTCCTACATCCATTCCCCCACTCCTATTCATGTTTCCCCTCCCTCCCCAGCTCAACCTGCTCTACGGTTTCCCATCGCAGTCCTCCACCTGTGCAACCTCCCAACCTTCACCACTTCCTACTCACTCCTTCCGCATCTCTCCCCATATGCAATTTTTGCACGCTGCTCCCCTCATCCACCGGCATCTTCCTCGCCACACGGTTTCCTCCCACCTGCCCTCCTGTCTCGTCGATTTCTCTCTTTCTCCTCACGCGTCGTCATTCCCAACTCCATGACCTGCAAAAAAGAACAAAACAAAATATTATAATATATTATAAAACAATATAATATAATATATTAATTTAATATATTATAATACAATATATTTGTAATATTTCATTTTTGTTTTATTATATTAAAACAAAATAATAAAATAAAGGTTTTATTATATAATAATTAATTATTATTCCTTTAAACCTCGGTAAAAAATATTTTTTCACCCCTCACAAGCCAAAATAGCTTTGAAGTACACACCTCCGCGTACAAGGTCCAAGACCATTGCAGAAATAAAAGAGCAAATCGAAAAAATGGAGAAGGACATCAAATCCCTTGTCGCTAACCAAAAAAGCTTGAAGGAATAGATGAAAAATAACAATACAGTACTCAAAGACAAACTTGTTCTAGTACTAGAAAGAAGGCTGGATGAAAAAATTGACATCCTGAATGAAAAACAAAAAAACTTGGAAGACAAAATGAGTACCATGACTCAAAACATAAACACCTTAACACAAAACTTGAGCACCATGACGCAGAACCATAATACATTAATTGAGGTGTTATAAAGACTCATACCTAGTCCAGACCAAGTCAGCAGTCCAGACATGTTAGATTCCTCATTTCATGTTGTCACATAGGAAACACTCGCAAGGAATTAAGAAGAATTGCAAAAAGAAATAAATATTAACAATGTGACGCTTAAGCAAGAGATACAAACAAAAATACTGCCAAATATGGAGGCGCGATTAAACAACAATATAGATGCTATCGATAAGAGTAGAGAATAAAAAGGATAAAAATCACTGCCAACAACGAAGCAGTTCAAATATGTCACTTGCATCGTCCAGTAGTTCTGAGCCACCATCAAACCGTAAGGCAAAAGGAAATCAATATCGCCCTTACATAGTGTACCCACCTAAGGCAAAAATAGAGTTATCGAAATACAATGGGAATGAAGACCAATGCGTTGCTTGGCTAAACAAAGCAGAAGAATACTTCGACATTTACAATATTCAATCTGACGAGGAGAAGGTGAAATATGCGTCAATGCATATGGAAGGGTACGCCTATAATTGGTACTTATGGTGGAGGAGAGATAATTTTACCTACACCTAGAACTTGTTCAAAAATGATTTTTTAATAGGTTTCAAGGAATCAAAGAAGATGATTTTTTCAGTAAACTTACCAGACTACAACAAGTTGGAAGCGTCAAGGAATTCACACATCAGTGGGAATCCTTATCGACACGAGTATTTGGGTTATTTTACAAACAAAGACTCGAAACCTATTTAGGAGGTCTTAAACCATACCTCCAAAAAGAGTTAAAGTTACATGATATAGCTAATGTATAAGTAGCAAGATATAAAGCCAAAGCCGCGGAACAAAAATTGGAAGGAATAAAAACAAGAGGTGATAACCATTCTCGACAAGAAAAAGAGACACAATGTAGGTATTGTGAAGATACTTGGTCACCCGGCCATCAATGTCACAAGCCTCAATCATATGCCTATGAAATGGAAAATAGGTCAAAGTCATCTAACAGTTACTCTGATAATAGAAAAAAAGAAGAAAAACATATGTTATCGATGCAATGATGACTGGACCCCTAGCCATAAATGTAGGAACAATCAGACAATACAATGCAGAATCATGAATGGAAAGGAAGTGCAAGTCTCTGCACCAAAAATTCCATCTGATTCCAATACCGACACTGAATCATAATGAAGGACGACATTAGGAAAATACTCAATCTTTGAGGATAAAACTTTTCTCAAGGGGAAGGCAATGTTGTGAATATTTAATTAAATATTATTAATTATAAATAATTACATTATTAGGTTACTAGTGAAAGGATGTAACCCGTCACTATGTCGGCTCAAGCCATATAAAGGAAATATTATTGTACATTTGTATTCATCATCTAATACATTATTCTTATTTATCATTCATTATGAAAGTTAGATTCGACTATTAACCGACCAACCAGATACGGTTTCTCCAGCTCTACCAAGCGTCAAGAGGGATCAAATCTCTTGAGGTGCAAATCCTTTTTTAGAGTGCAAATGCAAAGGAAGGGTTTGCACCTCAAGAGATTTGATCCCTCTCGACACTTTGTAGAGCCACCTTTAAGATGGATCTATGATTTTTGCAGTCGTGGACATGGTGGCACGGGGGGGTAGGAAGCAATACTGTTGACATTAGGGGAGTAGGAAGCAATATTGTTGACATTAGGGGAGTAGGAAGCAATAGTGTTGATATCATTGCACCATGGAAAACAGGTCTAGCATGATACTAAATATCACCATGAAGAATATGAATAATAACAAAGTGATACAATGCAAATATTTATTTATGTCAATAAGAAGTTAAATAATAACACAAAAAAATGTTTAGTCATTAAGAAGTGTTATAATAATGAAGTGAAGTGATAAAGATATCAAGCCCACCAATTTTTTGGTATATTCAAATTATTGGCATACAATTTGGATATTTAAACATATATCTAATCATTTCTCTAAGTTTCATTGCGTTTTTGGATTCTTTTAAGTTGCCATGTCTTCATAAATTGGATTGCATGGACATGCGAGATTCTTTGTTAGACATTTTTTTTTAAAATATGTGACTTTGTGAATGTATTATGTTAGATGATAGCTTCAAAATTCAGACTTTGTGTTGTAATTTTCATTTTTCCTTTTTGTTAACTACTAGTATAGATCCATCTTAAAGGTGGCTCTACCAAGCGTCGAGAGGGATCAAATATCTTGAGGTGCAAATCCTTTTTTAGAGTGCAAATGCAGAGGAAGGGTTTGCACCTAAAGAGATTTGATCCCTCTCGGTGCTTGGTAGAGCAACCTTTAAGATGGATCTATTTTGGCTGCAGTCGTGGGCATGGTGGCACAAGGGGAGTAGGAAGCAATATTGCTGACATCGGGGGAGTACGAATCAATAGTGTTGATATCAATGCACCATGGGAAATGGGTCTAGCATGATACTAAATAGCACCATGAAGAATATGAATAATAACAAAGTGATACAATGCAAATATTTTTCTATGTCAATAAGAAGTTGAATAATAACACAGAAAGAATGTTTAGTCATTAAGAAGTGTTATAATAATGAAGTGAAATGATAAAGATATAAAGTGTCGCATCCCCTCCTTTCTAACCACCGAGAGAGGACGCGACTAAGTTGCTGCTACTGTTAAACGGGAAATCTATCCCCATGAACATAACAATAAAATGCATTAAATATTAAATTATACACAGATGCATAATGCATGCAAATACACAGCGGAAAAAAATATCATTCAACGCATTCATCATGTTCATAATAACTCATTAAAAAAATGCATTGCAGAGGTTAATCACACAAGAAAATACTTATCTTGAGAAGAATCTTCCCCACAAGTAGTTATGTCGCTGCAACGTTCCACCCAACCATAGGCCAATGTGCTCATCAATCTCTTAGCACCACTACCACCCCCAAGCCGGGCATGATTTCCACAAGGAACTAGGGAACAATAGACTTACCCACAACAAGACCATACACACCATCAAGCCAACACACATTTGGGATATCACAGACTATCCAAGCCAATTAACAATTGGGTTCACAGGCTACTAAGGCAACAAGCCAATAACATAGGGGTTCCTTGGACTTACTCAGCCAAGCCAACAATCACATCCAACCACATTCAACCATCTAAAAGATGAGTTCCTTTGACTTACTCAACCAAGCCAACACAAGGATGCACTTCACAGCCCATACAAGTTCTGGGTTCGTAGAAAAAACTTTTGGAAACCACAAACAGAAATGGTAGATGGTGAAAACACCCAGGGTGAGCAATAAAATTTCAGGAACCGTCCTTGGGCTTCACAGGGGAAAAATAACCTCCACAATCACCCAAAACGTGGATCTATCTTCCGAGCCATTGAGCATAACAAAAAAACGGGTTTGCAACCAAAAATTGACTGGTAAAATGGGGAAAAACACCCTATGAGAGAAATACGATTTCACAAAACGTTTATGGGCATTGTATGGGCTAAAATGACCTCCATACACACCCAAGTCGTGGGTCTCCTTTTCCCATTCACTGCACAATAGCAAAAACGAACTTCTAGGTATGGGAAAAGGAGGAAACAACATAAAAACGTGGGGGTAAATGCACAGCAAGCTCCAGCTGCGTGAGGAAGACAAAAATGACCTCTTAAAAACCCCAAATCATGAATCATTACTACACATTCACTCAGCAAAACCAAAACGAATTCCCAGCCATGGAGAAATGGAGGAAATTTGCAGAAAACGTGAAGGAGAGAGCCCAGCAAGCTTCAGCGACGTGAGGAAATGAAGGACATGGGTGAATAATGGGATGGGCATGCATTTCCAAGCATTTACTTGCCCAAGAAGTCAAAAATACATTTTCCAAGATTGGGTGGCTTCCCAAATTCGAATTTGACTCCCATACTCTTCCCATCCCCATGTATTAACTACCTCAACCAATTCCTGGAAGAAATAAATGATTGGGCACAAAAGACAAAATATGTAGTTGACAGCTTTATGGGTTTTCCCTTTGACATTTGGCTTTACCCTATTGGCTCAAGGGTTTGAATATTTTCCCTCCCCATTCCTTGTGAAATCATTCCCCCATCTCTTTTAATGTTGCATTGACATAGCTAGTTGTGGGTATTTTTATTAATTGCGTACGTACATGATGTCCAAAATTATGGTGTGCCTGGCTAGCACATGAACCATCGACATCGATTTTAATTGCCGAAACATAAAATGCTAAATCCATGGCGGGACCTTTTCCTTGAGCTCCACACCACGATTTAATAACGTTAATACATCATATCTAATTTAATGCAATTGGGGTCGACACTGGGGTGTTACATAAAGCCCACCAATTTTTTGGTACATTCAAATTATTGGCATACAATTTGGATATTTGGATATTTAAACATATATTTAATCATTTCTCCAAGTTTCATTGCATTTTTGGATTCTTTTATATTGACATGTCTTCATAAATTGGATTGCATGGACATGCAAGATTCTTTGTTTGACCTTTTTTTTAAGATTTGACTTTGTGAATGGATCGTTTTAGATGATAGCTTCAAAATTCAAACTTTGTGTTGTAATTTTCATTTTTCCTTTTTGTTAACTATCATGTTTTTCATAATAATTTTTCTTTTGAAGGCCACTGATATGGACACCACCATACCAAAAGCAATACAAATTTTTATCTGTGTTTGAAGTCTTGTTGATGCCTATACAATATATTATAAGTTGTGATGGATAGGTAGAGGGTTGTAGTCATTGTTATTAAAATTGAGCTCAAAGGAATCTATGAACCAAGGAAAAACTCAATAATAGATTTCAAAGACAAATTTACTCAAAATGTGATATGAAACAATGCAATAATGGTTTGCAGTTGTATATGCTTTCATTAATCAAAAGTAAAAACGGATAATTAATCCAATGTAATACATTGGTATTAATAACCAGTCAATTCAAATACATGAGAGAGAAATTTGAATTGATTGGCTCAACCTAACTTAATGGATAACTGGAAATGTCTAAATCACTATCGAAGCCTAAATAGTTAGCTCCAGTTGTCTAAATCAGTGCCTTAGTTAGTTAGAATCAGTTAACTAGTCCAATTGAATTTGGTAGGTGAGGAAAGGCGCCTTCCCACATGCAGTTAATCAATAACTAGTGCTAATTGAATATAATTGGATGTAACTGAAAGTAACTAACTCCTAACAAGGCTTGACTAGTCACCGATTGAACTCAACTGAAGGAGGTTGGTTCTGGCACCCCTAGTGGCTCCTAAATTGTAGGGATTGGTCTAGGAGGTGCCTAAACTGATGCATGCAAGTGCATTCACTAGAAGTTAGCCTCAACTAGTGTTCCCCATGCTCTAGTAACTAGTACATGTGGCCCAATTAGACCAAGTGGACCCAATGGTGCTAGTGACTCAATAATGACTAAAAAGACTCGTATTTTAGGCAGAATTGACCAATTTGGACAAGGGAGTATTATAATCCTAACACCCCCCGCCCCCTAAATGCTAACTTATACAATTTGTGGGCCTTGGTAACTAAGACCATAGGTCACCCATTACGGCTAAAGCAAAAAGTAACTACTTAATACAAACAAGGAAACGGGGAAAAAACCACATGGGAAAAAATCGCCCCCTCAAACTAAGTAAGTAGAATCAGGATTCAAGTTGAAAAATCTTGAGAAAATGTTGCTGCAGCCTTCATCTTTGTGGTGTAGCAAAACAACATGCATGTTGCTCTGTGCACAGGTATCCTAGGGCCTGGCATGTAGACTTCTCCATTTCCTCCAAAAATGATGATGGAAGGAAGGAGGAATGTAACCTTTGCCTCTTTTTGGAAGAAAAAATGTATGATCCACTTTGTTCTTCTAAGAGTAGTGTAGTTGATCAGGCCTTGCCATGTAGCATCACAGGGAGTTTGTTGCATCTCTCTGAAGGAAGTGAGCTTGCATGACATAGCGCAAGGTTCTCTTTCTGAAACTAATTTCTTGTCCTCTTTGTGTCACATGGATTTCCAGTCATCTTCCCAGCTGCCCTAATAACCTTTGGTGCCCATTTGGGCTTAGGATTGGGAGTAGGAACTGGATTTGGATCTGAATCACCCTGAACTTCAATCTCATAAACTAATGCAGTTGAGTTTTCTGCTTCTGATTCTGAAATACTAGTGGAAAATGCAAGAGGAGTAGATAGAATGTTTTTTACTCCCCTTTCAAGTGGCAGCTGAGAGTGCACTGGATCTGAAAATGGCAGGAAGTGTGAGAATTCATATGCCTTGGAGGCATGATTTGCAGTGCCCTTTGCTATGATGTTCCCGATAGAGATATATGTGATCTCCACTAAGTCAGGACCAAATATCACTCGCTTTGGAGGGTCAAGTGAGTCATCTGGTATACAGATAACAGATTTGCAGCTAAGGAGGGAACATAAAGTACATCATTGAACTTTCCATGTTCAAACTTGACAGAACCCTTCCCTTTGGATCGAATTTGACTGCCATCACCCATGTGAATTCTAGGGCCATTAGTAGACTGTAATGAAGAAAATGATTGCCTGAATGCAACCATATGATTGGAAGCTTCAGAATCTATGAGGAAAGCATGTGTTTTTGAACAGTTAGCCTTCATTGCATGGCATCTTTCCTCATGCTCTTTAGTATTTTCTCCATGGTCATCCCTCCTTGTGTCAGTTGGTAAAGTGATGTTATTTTTCCCTCTAGGAGAAGAACCATTTGATCTATATTTCTCCTCATACATGAGCTTTCGGGATGAAAGCCCCTTCCACAGTAAGGACAAAGGATCTTTTCTTTACCCTTCTTCTTGCTTCTCCTCGAACCTGAGGACTAATCTAACTGCTAATTCTCCTTAGGAAGCTCATTCTTTTTCTTCCCCTTTCCATTCGTAGCTTTGGATCCTACAACAAACAAAGCTTGATATTTGGAAGATCTAATGATCCCCATTTGGACAAGCTTGTCATGCTCATTGGTGAGAGACTCAATGAATGCATTGAGATTTGGCATCTTCCAATTCGGTGTTGTGAGCTTCCCAGTATCAAAGGTTGATACAAAGACCGAATAATTTGCACCAACTTTTGAGAGGAAGGAAAGGATGATTTGATCATCCTCCTTCTCAACTTTACACAACTTCAACTAGAGCACCAGGTGCTTGAATTTGGTGAAGAAATCATTCAGAGTTTTGAAGTTTCTTAGGTGAAGAGAAATCAGCTCATTCTCTGGATGATAGATCCTCAGTTCATCTTGCTTATCAAACAGGGAAGCAAGTTGATCCCAAATTTCCGTAGGAGTCTTCAATCCAATGATGTGGAAGAGAAGATCCTTAGAAATCAAAAGGCACAGAAATCCAAAAGCTTCATCAAGATTATTCTAGTATTTTTCTTTGTCAACATATTGAATCGGCTCTACCTCCATCTCCATTGTGACTCTGTAGAGTCCTTTGGAGCGAAGATGAATCTCAATGTCCTCCTTCGACTGATTGTGGTTGAAAGGAGTGAGAAGATACACGAAAGGGGCCATTATGTTGTTGTAGCGAATGCAGTGAAGGAGACTGAAAAACCTACAAATCACAAGAGAATAGACAAAGTAAGGTCGACAACCAGCACTTTTGGAGTTTGCTTCACACCCAACTTAGTTAATCAAGCAAGATTGATCAACAATTCCTTTTCCTGGGAATTATGTGGTAAACTCTCTGCTTCTGGTGCAGAGTTGGAAGGAGCAATTTTGCTCAAAAAAATTTGATCCAACATGAAATCGATAGAAGGAGAAGTGCCTTGTCCTGTCGAGGCTCTGATACCATATTAAAATTGAGCTCACAGGAATCTATAAACCAAGGAAAACTCACAAATAAATTTCAAAGACAAATTTACTCAAAATATGATATGCAACAGTGCAATAATGATTTGCAGTTGTATATGCTTTCATTAATCAAAAGTAAAAATGGATAATTAATCCAATGTAATACACTGGTATTAATAACCAGTCAATTCGAATACATGAGAGAGAAATTCAAATTAATTGACTCAACCTAACTGAATGGATAACTGGACATGTCTAAATCACTATCGGAGCCTAACTAGTCAGCTCCAATTGTCTAAATCAATGCCTTAGTTAGAATCAGTTAACTAGTCTAACTGAATGCGGAAGGTGAGGAAAGGCGCCTTCCCACATGCAGTTAATCAATGACTGGCGAAAAACTGAAAATAACTGGATGTAACTGAAAGCCTACTGACTCCTAACTAGGCCTGACTAGTCACCACCTGAACTCAACTGAAGGAGGTTGGTTCCTAAATTGTAGGGATTGGTCTAGAAGGTGCCTAAATTGATGCATGCAAGTGCAGTCACTGGAAATTAGCCTCAGCTAGTGTTCCCCACACTCTAGTAATTGGTACATGTGGCCCAAATAGGCCATGTGCACCCATTGGTGCTAATGACTCAATAATGACTGAAAAGACTCCTATTTTAAGCATAATTGACCAATTTGGACAAGGGAGGATTATAATCCTAACAATTCCCAGTGGCTCCTAAATTGTAGGGATTGGTCTAAGAGGTGCCTAAATTGATGCATGCAAGTGCAGTCAATGGAAATTAGCCTCAACTAGTGTTCCCCACACTCTAGTAATTGGTACATGTGGCCCAAATAGGCCATGTGCACGCATTGGTGCTAATGACTCAATAATGACTGAAAAGACTCCTATTTTAAGCACAATTGACCAATTTGGACAAGGGAGGATTATAATCCTAACAATTGTCACACCATGGAAGTACCTATGTGTTTTCGAGGGCTCTTTTAACCTTCCATGGTAATTTCCAAATGCATATGAGCCAAGACACAAGCGAAGATTTCTGGCGTTTTTGAAATAAAGGGTGGATTTGTGGGGCTCTTTCAACTTTCCATGGTATTTTCCAATTGCATTGAATTGAGACAAAGAATGAATAATTGTGGCACTTTTAAAATAAATACCTGCAAGTATATGAGCATGTGCTAAGCATGGTTGAAGAGAAATTTAGGCATTCAGAGAGAACAAGTGAATTCCCCCTCACTATGCAGAAGAGATAAAGCACATGTAGATATACAAATCCTTGAATAGATATAAGTTGCCTTCATTCTTCTCAAACATTAAAGTGGAATTCATAGAGATTTGTGATCTATTGTGTATATTGTGAGGAAATCAAGTGATTTGAACTTAATTTGATCAATCTCGCACTACTATGGAGTATGCATATATTCTCACCGTTCTATTGTTGGTATGGTATTCACTATCATGTTGTGCATATTGTGAGCAAATATAGATTTGAAGTCAATTTGAGCAATCTCACAATGCTACATGGAGTATGTAAATATTCTTATTACTGTCACTATTGCTTTAGTATTCACTAGAAACGAGATTAGGTTATACGTTATAAACCTCAAACAACATAAAATTAAAATATCTTAAACTTAGAGGTATGTAGTGGAACTTTCCACATTTCACAGTCTATTCCATGCTTCTTCTTTTTTTCAGTTGCGCAAATGTTATTTCCATCACTTAAAATAAGTAATAATACATCATATGAAAGTTGAACTAAATAGTATAGTATATTTGCTAACTATTTTATTAATAGATTTATTTATTTATAGAAAATAATGGAGGAAATTGGTATCATTTATGAACTTCCATCATCCACAAATATAGATTTGAAGTCAATTTGAGCAATCTCACAATGCTACATGGAGTATGCAAATATTCTTATTACTGTCACTATTGCTTTAGTATTCACTAGAACGAGATTAGGTTATACGTTATAAACCTCAAACAACACAAAATCAAAATATCTTAAACTTAGAGGTATGTAGTGGAACTTTCCACATTTCACAGTTTATTCCATGCTTTTTTTCAATTGCGCAAATGTTATTTCCATCACTTAAAATAAGTAATAATCCATCATAGGAAAGTTGAACTAAATAGTATAGTATATTTGCTAACTATTTTATTAACAGATTTATTTATTTATAGAAAATAATGGAGGAAATTGGTATCATTTATGAACTTCCATCATCCACTTAGGAACTCCAAGTTTCCCACACTTGCATCAATTTATGCCTCGATCCACTCAACTCCAAATTCCGTGTGATTAGGTTTTATGAAAAATAATTCCTAAAATGAGATGTACTAAGGAGTAGTCTATGGACATTAATTGTAATATTGGTGTTACGCAAGGGTGTCCTCATTCTGCCTCCCCCTCTCCCGGGGTTTCATCTATTGGCCACTCCACGTTCTGTTAAGGCACGGAGCCTGTTAGGCAGGTCGCATGTTCAAACCTCGTGGTGTAGAAAGGTGGTTGCACGTGTGTCGAGGGGTCGGGTAGGTTTCCCAAGGGGTTATAGAGGTAGCGACACGAATCGACCCCATGTCACGCGAGTACGAAACCGGCTAGTTGTTGATTCCCCTTGTAACAAAAAAAGGGTGTCCTCATTCTCCCATTCTTTTTGACATATACATTGATAAAAAAACTTTGACATGTATCACATCAATAAATTAAGTAATGTTTAGAAGAGAAAGGCTCTCAAACAATTATGTAAAACATATAAGCTAATCATAATATTGATAAAACCAAGATAATGATAGTTAAATCTAAAAAAATAACTTATCCTCTAATATTGTATGTGTGATTTTACAAATGCTTAAACACAGATTTCATCTTACAATTAATTTATTTTTGTTTTGAATGTCATACACACCATCCAAAAGGAAATTTAAAATTAATGTTGATATTATGTTGGTCAACCAAAAATCCTTGAAACATGGGCATTTGGTTCACCTAACCAAAACATTTTCAAAACCATGAACATTCAACTAACTTGCTTTTATCAACCTAAGGTTATCTCATTTTTTTTTAAGTAAACTTAGTTCTTTCTTTGTAGTTTCAAATAAAGGGATTTAATTTCTAAAAGTGTTTGATAGATCGAAGTTTAACATGGATTTATATTGGTTTTAATTTTTTTATTTTACATGTCTACATATTAATCTTTTGTGATATGGATTATAGCTACCATGTTTACCTATTTAAGTGACAATATCTCTTCCATACTAAGTTACTAAGTTGTATAACACCTCACTACTATCTATACAATCATTTCAATAATAACTTACTAATACCTATCAATTAAAGTTAAGGTAGATAAATTAAAGTTAAGGTAGATAATAACATGGTATCAATATTCAAGATTGTCTAAATGTGACTGTATATGGCACTTGATATATTGTTATCCAAATATTGCTGGAGAAGTGCGACGAATCCTAAGAGGAACATGCAGGTTTGAGAAACGAGATCACTGGATAGGTTTCGCTCTTAACACAGACCATCGCCTCAATACAATAGAAAACAGAAGCACATCGCCAGGGATATGAACAATGAATTGGTAAGAAATGAACAATGAACAATGAATTGGTAATAACAGCTCAGATAGCCTTTAGAGAAGCACAACGCCAGGGATATGAACAATGAATTGGTAAGAAATGCTCAATATATGGAGCGTGATTTAGAATGGCAAAAGACTGTGTCGCACCATAGACTCAATCTGAGTATCTCAACATGCATCTTAAGGATTTGGAAGCTCAAGTAGAAAGCCTAATGGTTGATCAAAAAGCCCTCTCGACCAGACTTCGAGCCTAACTCATTGATTTGAAGTGATTACACGTGAATAGTTAGCATTTTGCTAACTGCATCCCTACCATGCTTCCAGAGATTCACCTCAGTGATTCATTGTGTTCCCAAGTCAGAAGTTTAGATTGCAGAAATGATCTAGACTATACATTGATCACAAGCTTCGAGCAAGCTGAGGATTTGTGAAGATACAGGATTCTAGCCTAACCTTGCAAAAGCTAGTATAGTAGGTCACGTCAAAAACAAGATATGAAGATATAGCTAATTCCAGTCATTATTTTCAGCAAAGTAGCAAGATTAGAGTACTAATTCTAGTATTATTAGAATAAGATACAGAAAAAATAAGTAACAAAAAAATCAAATACAGTTAAAATAAGAGAATAGACATGTTATAAATATAAAAACATGTATTTTTTTTTTTTTTTAAATAAGCTTATACATTCATTATTCATTGAAAATAACTTGACATATATCTCAAATTTGAAACATAGCTTATCATATCATATAACAATGTTTAGATGTTATCATCCACATTTCTAATTTCAAATAAAACATACAAATAACAAAAACAATAAATAATGCATAGTAAAATATACTCCAGTTTTCACTTTTACATTAGTAAGACATTGTTATTTTTTTGAAATCTATATATTTTTAAATAATCATATAAATATTTTTTATGAAAATTTATATATGTAACTTGGACTTGAACCTTAACTTTAAAATAAAATTAAATAACTTTAATTTTTAAACTTTTAAATTGCTTAATTAAATAAATGATAAAAACCAAAAAATAAAACTTAAAATAACATAATACATTAAAATTTTTACAAAATACATACAAATAATAATAATTAAATACATAAATTAATTAAAAATTGCATTCATATTTTTATTCTACATCCCATAGAGCCCATAGCATTCAAGACCAGAATCATGAAATCAACTAACAACCTACCACAGTCCATATAATGCAGTAGACATTAATTCAAAATTCAAAATATGTTTTTGTAAATGATTATTTTTTATAAATAAATAAATTGGCCGTAGTAAAATTTGGTGAAGGATTTATTAAATATATAATATAAGAACTATATTAAATATGTTCATAACATTTTAAACATGGCCTGAATTATACTGCCTAATCTTGCTATTTTCAGAAGCCAACTCAAGACTTGTTCTCCCCTGTTTTCCTCACGCCATAGTCCCTGCCCGATCAGTTCCAGAACTACAGATAATACTATGAACAAATGTGAATCAATACAAAATTGAGCTCAATAAACTCGCTCCTTACACTAACCATCTTCCAATACAGTCTTAGAGTTTTGCTCAGTTCTACATCTCCTCTTTCCAGCTACATACTTTCAATTCAGAATTTTAGTTTTATGGTTCCATACCTTCAGGTGCCAACAAGCTCTACATTGTTGTTCCTCACCCTGGTGGTGATCCATCATACTTATGAAGCAAACTTCTAAGGTTGGATAGCGTTGAGCCCGGATAAGGCACTTGTGCATCCAATGCTTCGTACATCTCGCTAAACATGTTAACTAGTGAGCATTGGAAAGAAAATTAAAATATATGGAGTTCTGTAGAAGCGCACATATTTGGAATGGGATGACTTGTATGTTCAGTGGCATATCTTGCAACTTAGATAGCTATTTATACCAGTGAAGCGCCATTGTATAGGGCATCGACGTAAGCTTTGTATCTATCCTTATTCAAACCAAATATAGCTCATTATTGGCTTCATCACAACCAAATATATTTGTTCTCGCGTACATTTGTTTCGGTTTACTCTACTATCTAGAGTATCTTATTATTTACTATTGTGTTCAAGAACATACATCTAATTGCATATTTGAATAAGTTAATTAAATATTTAAAAGATAGTTTATTGCTGATGTGCATTAGTTAGGTTTGTCATGGGCTTTAAAAGATAGTTTATTGCTTATGTGCATTAGTTAGGTTTGTCACGGGCTGTTCTTTTATATGTTTTGTTATTTAGCTGTTATTCAGTGTTTCTTTGTTAAAATGATTATGTAACACTTATTGCTTCTATTTGGTTGATTTCTTATTCACAATAACTTCATTGTTTATTGTTCAGAGAATTTAAATTTGGTTGTAGTGTACATAGTAACCAAATTGACTAATGCTCATTATGATTTGATATAGTGCTTACCAACCATAGATTGATGCTAATAAGTTATTAATCACCTTAAATCTAAATCAAGATGTAACATTCATACTGCAATCTAGTATCCTTAGTTTCAGTGAAGCAATATAGTTGTAAGCTTCTAGTATTCCTTAGTTTCAATATAGTGCGCTTCTTACACTAGCTCAAAAATCCCCAAGTTAAAATCTTACCTCAATTCAGAAAAGATGTGAAATATAAAATTCAATCATGCAATTTCCAACAAACTATAACTATTATTGTAACATTTAAAACAATTTTCATTAACTCATTTATTGTAACATTCAAAACAATTTTCAACACAAAAGCAGGGAGTAACTTAATGAGTTACAAAAATACTCATTTTTGGAATATGTTACCATAAGACAAATTCACCACTTATTTGTAGGTAGTTTTCCGAACTGTTATCTTTAAGTTGGGGTAATGAAATGACAAATAGGTAATAAAAAATAACATCTTACCCTAAGACAAATTCACCACTTATTTGTAAGTATTGGTATATTTGGCTTGCACTTATTTGTAAGTATTGGTATATCTGGCTTGCAGGCTGTTGGATATACTCTTGGGAGGTTGCTGTTCCCATGGTTTGAAAAAAAATATTTTTCTGAACTGTTATCTTTAAGTTGAGGCAATGAAATGACAAATAAATAATAATACAAAGTTAAATACTCTCATCTTACCTTTTTAACAATCTACAATCTTACTTTTCTAACAATCTCCATTTGTATTTAGAACAAAGTAAAGACATCCAATTATAAATTTCACAAACCCAGATTCGCTATATCAAGGTGAGAGGTATAATAACGCAAGTCCTAAAAAGCAAAGACACACTATTGTTGTGGATAATAAGATATTGGTGGCGTACTTGTTGAAACAAGAAACTTTGCCAACCTCGTTCGGAAATTCCATTCCTTGCTAACCTCCTTTTCTACAACAAGAAAAATCTCGATAGTACAAAAATTAGTTTCGAACATTTATATTTTACTCCCATGCCTTCACGAGAGCACTGCAAATACGACACAAAACCTGAGAGAGCCACTGTCACTGTTGCAGTTCCACACAGTTCATCTATAATAATGTGATTATCGGTGTGCCTCGGTTCATCGATCAATCGTTTTCAAGCACTTCCCCTGCTGCTGCATTTGTGTAACTTCTTCAAGAATTACCCCTACCCATCCATTTTGAAAAACTGATATATTAAAGTGATCAAAATATTATTGCAGTTTATTACCTAATTATCTATACGATTATGAGGTCCCCAATTTGTAATTTCTCTCCAAATACTTGCTTATTTTCTCTGTTTTTCAATGAACTGAAATTTAAAATAACTTAAAAAGATTTACACTTATAATCAATATAAGATGAACTATAATGCAAAATAACGTAGACCAACAAAACGACAAATTCAACCTATCTACAAATTTTTATTGATCATAACAAATAAAAAGGAAAGTTGAGGCAATAGCCTATGTCCTCAATTTACCCACAAATTCATGGATCCATTATATATTCCATTTATATCTTGTTTGACCTAAAACATTAGGTTTCACATGAGTACAGTAACTTAGTTACCAAGTAGATATTAGAAACATACTGCCAGAGATTCTCGTTGGAAAACCTGAGACATTAACGATGCCTAATGGGCTTTTAGTACTCCCTGCTTCAGTTAGATAGATTATGACAGAATGTTCAACAGGGGTGAAATGTGCAAACTTCAATTCCTTTTTTAGTCAGATTTATTATGATTCAACCTTACAGAAAGCTTATCATATTGCTATGCTTGAAGGACAATCTGTCATGTTTAATTGAGTTTCATCTCTTGCAGATTCAGAAAAAATAAGGAATAATGAACAGGTCTGCATTGCACTAAAAGGAAGCCTAATCAAAATCGAAGCATTCAACGACTAGACATACACTTAAGCAGAGCAGCGTTGTACAATGAACTTCATGGCTACACTTAAGCAGGGCAGCTTTGCACAATGAACTTCATACCCTGGGAGTCTCGGAATAATTAAGAAATGAAACATTCCTTTAGCTTCATTAAAACCTGGTAGAAAAAATGTTAATATTTTCCCAACACACATACTACTGTTGAATATTAATACATAGAATGTAGTAGCAAAGCAAACAAAGGTGAAGTTGCAGGCTAAACTTAGATATTCAAGAATATTTATTTCATCTACTAGTTACTACAAGATAATTTCAGCAATTACATCTGGAGCTTTTGCACATGCTACACGTTTGCAGGTCATAACAGGCGTTGACTATCATGGGAGAGAGGCCTGGAAGTTGGGACACTTCCGAATTTGGTCTAAAAAATTATAACCCAAATGAAAGAGTATGGTAAAAATGCATTAATCTGTCTGTTCTGACCTTCTGCAGAAGCTAATCGAACATGTACTTTACACATACCTTTGGAATCACAATCGGCAGTTGTTTCAGCTTAGCTCCAGTTTTAGTTCTGTGTGTTTTCTAAAATTGGATATTTTGACATTGAAGGCCATCATGTTTTCTTCAATGTTTGTTCTGGCAATCACCTAAAGTCCATCCAAGCAGGGATTGTATGAAAAGTCAGTTTTTCTGGAATAGAGATGTTCTGTCTCCAAGCTCCAACTCGGCCTCTTGTGACTGTCTCTTTGCCTCTTCCTCGTCAAAAAATGCCTCAATTTCTTCTAGAGTTTTTCCCTTTGTCTCCGGCACATAGTTATATATGAAGGCTACACAGAGGACTGATAGACCAGCAAAGACAGAAAATGTACCAGCCACAGTAATTGCCCTAGAAACACTCAAGAAAGTCATTGCCACTGCTCCACTAACAATCCTGTTCACTATTACCCCCAAACCCACTGCTTGTGCTCGGAGCCTCAATGGGAAAATCTCAGACCCTAACACCCAGCATACCGGCCCTAATCCAATGGAGAAGAAAGCAACATTGCAGCATACAGCCAATATAGCCAGAATCACAGCTCCCTCATTGCTTTCAGATGAGTTTTCTATGAAGCTAAACCCCAATGCCAATGCTATCAAAGATGCGGTCATTCCAAGGGCACTGGTAAGCAACAATGGTCTCCGCCCAACTCGATCTAGCAAAAAAGTGGCCACCAGGATAAATCCAGTCTTTGCAAAACCAACTGCAATAGTGGCAGCAAGAATCCCTTCTTGGCTATGAATTCCAGCTTCTTTGAAAATCACTGGACTGTAATAGACTGTTGCATCAATGCCTGATGCTTGCTGGAAGAACTGAATCCCCAAGGATATGATCAGCATTCTTCGGACTGTGGCAGTGGGCCTTAGAAGCTCAAGCCAGACTCCTTCCCCATGACTCTTTTGGGCAGTCGGGGAACTCGGCGTGTCTAAAGAAGTTCCCTCATGCCCTCCTGATTTATGGGCTGAATCGTCATTCCGCTGAACCCCTGCTGCATCCATAATTTGAGCCAATCTTTCATCAGCCTCGGCTGGATCATCCGAGGTTCTTGAAAGTACCACCACGGCTTCTTGGATCCTGTTTTGCATAACAAGCCATCTAGGGGATTCGGGCATGGCAAGGACACCTAATCCAAGTAAAAATGATGGAACAACTCCCAAGCCAAGCATCAATCTCCAGCTTAGATGGACGGGTAACCCTGACAGAAAATAATTCGAGATATACCCCAAAAGAATCCCTGCATTGATAAAGATTTCAGGAAGTGAAGTGAGTGCCCCTCGGCTGGATGATGGGGCGAGCTCAGCAGTGTAGACTGGAGCAATCATTAGGGCAAACCCAACACCAACCCCCGCAAGAAGTCTGCCTCCCATCAACTGAAGGAAGGAAGGAGCCAAACCCATTATAGCTGCACCCAACATGAATATCAGTGCTGCCAAAGCCATTGTCCATCTTCTTCCTATTGCATCTGAGGTTCTGCCTGCAATGGCAGCTCCCACAAGAGAGACTATATTCAAGGACCCAATAAGCACCTCTTCTTGTACTTCTGTTATCTTCAGATCCTCATTGATAAATATAATTGCTCCACTCATAACACCAACATCTGCATATAACACCATCATCAGCATAAAACAAGAGACAATTTTATTGCTGACGGACCTCTGTATGTGCATTCTATAGCCTATGTGGGGTTGTGTGATCTATCAACTGTTAGTGTTTGCTAGTGTTTGCATTTAATCAAGACAACACATTTGGTCCATTGAATATAGAAAATAGGTCAAACCCATCTACACCTGGATGTGATATGCCCGTCGAGTTTGGAGACCTCGAGGCGATTTGTATGAACTCAAGATATGCATCCTTGAGCATCTCAACCTCGAGATGCATACTGACCAGGGTTTAGATAGGTTTTGTCTAGTCTAGATCTTAGACTAAAGTTCATGGTATTGATATACAGATCCAAATTTCATCTGGAAAATGGGTCATAAGTGTTTTTTAGAGAATTATCTGCATTGTTAAGACTACACATGCTTTCTATTCAAGAAAATGAAAGATGCCCATTCACTGGGAATTTGTTTGGTCTGTGGAACTCAATGAGATTTGACTTTATAGAGATCTGAAACAGAAATACTGAAGCAGTGCTACAGACTGGGAGTTATGGTAGAAAGATAGACAGTGCATACCATATCCAAGAAGAATGGAGTTCATGGATGCCAAAACTGCACAGGCAATGACATACTTGTTCATAGACTTCTTCACAGGAGAACTTGGAATAGAATTGCCATGGATGCTATTGCTGTTAACAAGTTCATATTTCCCAGCAGGAAGCTTCAAATCTTCACTGGACACCATTGGATTCTTCTGTTTCTTCCACCCCATCATCATTATTTCTCACCAGTGTGTCCAAAAGCCCCTATCTGTTCTCCAGTCTCAGCTTTTCCAATCTTCCAGCATATTCACGTCGGTTTAAGCCCTGCACAAATTGAGTTGACCAATGAAAAGATCTCGTAATCAGACCAAGTCAACATCTCAGAGCATGTTCAATAGTTTATCATCACAATCTTTGGAACAAGTAAGAAGATGGCAGATTGCGTGTAAGTGAAAAGATACTTACCTAGTTGGCAAGAGAGTTCAAAATCTATTGGATAGCTCACCATTAGAAATCAGTGTAGAGACAAAAATCATGGCATCAGAAAGTTTAAAGCGACCTCATCCACAAGTATGATTGCAACTTCATGCCAAATAACAATTTGTTTTTCAACATTAAATTAGTCTATTTAAATAATAATTATTTTCCCTGATCAAGATACTTAAGATAAATCAATCGTATTTATTGAATATAAAAAACTAATATTTTTATAATAATTAATTGAAAATAGTTGTTTCATCGTTTTATTCATATCATATACATAATATAACATAAAAATGCCTTATTCCGCGTGGCGCATATCTTGATTTTCGGATACAAAAGACTTCAATTTTCTTGAAATTCACTCCAACCATCAAATTGATCGCCTTCACAACTATAAAATTAATTAAATAGATCAAACCCCTGGCAAATCAATTGCGAATAAAGTTATTACATTGAAATTTAAATGGAGTTGTGTAATATTGTGGCTATTTTTTTCAGCAAATTTTGATATTATAATTGAGTGTTTAGGTTTCATTTTTCACTTAATATTATAAAAGTGATAAAAAATTTTTTAATAATAATAAAAAAATTATGATTCGATGGAATCAATTTATCAAAATTGTAATATAATAATGAAAATATGTAATTTTGTCTATTTTAATATTATAAATAAATGTTTATTTAACATTATAAATAGATATATATGTAATTTTTAATGGAATAATTATGTACTTTAATTTTAGCTATATTTTCCCTAGATGCGGGTGACACGTGAGACCTAGCGCCCAGACCACGTGGCGACAGCGTGGGAAACATGGTGGATGGCGACGTCGGTGAATTAAATGTTAAGGACGGTGGAATGCTTGCCAACTCCGCAAGCAGCTGGATGGTCAGGTCTAGTCTGGGCCGTAACACAGATGAATTAAGTCATGTGTGTGTTAACGCAGAGCTCTATGATGTCGGCACTTCAAACCATGAGGCATGCTAACCCCCTTTCTACGAACGCTCTGGTTTTCATGCTTCTGCTATGTGTTCAACCCTCTGAGAGCCTACTTGCAAGGCCGAAGAAGAAGATGCCCAGACAAAGACGCACCCCGCGTAGAGGCAGCACAGGTCGAGGCGGTGGTTGCCGTAAAGAAAACCTTGGGGATACTGATGGTTTTGTATTGCAGGTATCCTTACTTGTTAGATGTATGGTCGATGAGTGGGAATCCAAGGTGGTCTCTGAGCACCTTGCATCTGGACAAACTGGTGGTAGGATTAATCATCACTGGATGATTAAGAATATGTTCGGGGTGTTGTTGGAGGACATGACAGTCAAATGAAAGGGTGCCAGAGAGTTGGCCCAATGCATGTGCACCAGTATCAACCAGACGGATACGCAGCTCCAAGCCCTGGAAGCATTTCAACCTATGGCACTATTCAGTGTCTCCCAGTGTTGGCAATGAGGACGGTGACGAAGACAAGGACCAGCATGGGAAGGGTGAGATCTCGGCAACAAAGGGAAATTCTCCTAGTCTGTTGCAGGAACATAGGGAAAATACGAGAAGCGCTACGCTTGTTAAGCATGGTCGCGAGGTTCCAAAAGAAGTCATTGTTGCCCAACCGATACAGGAGATGCAACCTCGGAATCCAATGGACGATTATAGGCCCTGCCCGATCCTGGAGTAGATATTGGACTTCCTTGCGGAAGATGTAACATCCTAGAAGCTCCATTGCCATCCCTGGTTCCCTCTGCGACTCTCAGCTTTTTTGGGTCTCCTTGTTTTTAAAATATGTTAATTTCAGGTCTGTCTACAGTCAGTTTTTAATTTGTAATATGTCAATCAAAGTATATAGCTCTACAGAGAGTAGACTTCCATTTTTCATAAAACCCCAACTCAAGTATTTTTGACAGGTTGGGTGGGTGGCCTATTAGTTTAAAGCCCCCCCTAGCTAGCTTTTAATGCTCTATACACTTGTGCTTACAAAAAAAAATAGCTATATTTCCTAAATTCAACATTTTTTTGTTATTATATTAATAATTTATTGTACTTGTTATAGTGTATATTAAGATCTAATAATAAATAATAATTGAATGGTTTAGGTCTTATTTTTCACAAGTAATTAGTGTTTTGGTTTGAGATTTGATGGAATCTATTTATCAAACTTAACTTTGTTGACATAAATTGTAATCTGTTTATCAAAATAATATTTACAATTCTGTAAACTTTAACTTTATAAACAAATATTTATGTAATTTTTAATGGAAGAATTATATATTTTTTTCTTTGGAAAAAAACCATTTTATTCACAGAATAAAACATGAACTGCTCTTTCGAGCTTACATCATAAAGAAACCTCCTTGGGTTCTTAATACATCACAAAACCAGTCCTTAATTCATAAGGGCTGACCTTTACTAATCGTAGTTACAAAACAAGGCCATAATATTTTTTGTTTGCAAACACTAGAGTCCCGCATATATTGCCAAAATAAAAACTTCTGTGTCTTTTATATCGTTTCATAACGAAAGGCTGATATTCCTTCTACCACTTCTTCAGTCTCCATTAAACCTGGTTGATATGCCAATGCCTGCTTTGAGAGTGAGTCTGCTTCCGTATTCAATTCTCGATAAATATGAGCAAAGGAGATCCTTCTGAAACTGGCTTTCAATGTCTGAATCTCAGCAAGAAGGTGTTGTAAATGTGGTACTCTTATGCTATTCTTCTAATTTTCCCAATACACGACTACTTTAGAGTCTCCAAAAATATGAATATCCTGTATCTGGGAACTTCTGGCCACCTTTAATGTTACCCATAAAGGTGACAATACAGCCTTGTTATTAGTAGCTTGGCCCATGGCATATTTTATCATCATCTTCCTATTTGTTGAAAAAAATATAACTACACCAGCTCTTCCTAATTGAGGCTCTCTGTGACTAGCTCCATCAAAATAGGCCCATGGAACCTCGTTGTTTATTACTGGAGCTCTAATAATTCTTGTTCTGGAATTGACTTTTTCCCGCTTGTGCTCCTCGATCTTACTCATTAACAGTGAAATGATAATGTCAGGAGGGATCCATGAGTTGTTGAAAATGGCTGTGTTCTTTGCTTCCCAAATACTGTACACAAACAGGATTGGAAAAGCTTCAAAAGGACCTACCCTTTCATCAATCCACCATGCTTTGGTTCTTTCTTCTAAAGAAACATTTGCTTCATGTGCTCTGTCTGCTTCTAGTTTTCCTACCACCCCATTCCATACGCTTCCTGCATAAGGAGAGGAAGTGAACAAATGTGAGCTTGTTTCATCATTTGATCTGCATAAGGAGCATAATCTCGGTCCTTCAAAGCCTCGTTTCTGTAACATTTCCCATGTCAGAAGTTTATTAGAGAGAGCTAACCACATTGTAATTACAGTTTTTAAAGGGCTCTCAGTCTGTGAAATATTTTTCCACCACCACTGTTTCTCTCCACCTGCTTACTCTTCGATGGCAACCTAATAGCCTAACTTTGTTGAGTATTGTCCCAAATTAGGATTTTTTGTCCAAACCAGCTTGTCTGGATCAGTCCCCAAATGTATATGACTTGTGACTAGTAGATTAAGGAATCTGTTCCATTCCTCCGCATGATCTCCTACCAATCCCATATCTTGGGAATTTTTCCACTCTCTCTGGCCTCTAGAAAATGGATCTCTACAAGCATCAGCCAGAGTGAAAATTCGTAAAGATCTTAGATCTTAAATTAGACATGGTGATAATTTGAAATTTTCCCCTCCCCCAGTCCAAGGGTCTTCTCCCACTCTAACCTACCTTCCATCTCCTATCTGCCACCCTATCCATTGACCGATTAGTGGGTAAGCCAGTACCATTTCCTTCCACCCTATGGAGCCATTATTATATGTTTTGTCTGGGTTTCTTAGCCATTCTATGATGCTATTGTCATAACAGTATTTGGCCAAAATGACCCTGCCCCATATTGTTTCTGGGTTTTGTATGAATCTCCATATAGTTTTTGCAGCTAAAGCTTTGTTGAACAAATCTATATTTTTTATGCCCCATCCACCTAGTTTCTTTGGCTTTGCTAAGGTCTTCCAATTTGCCAATGCAATACCTTCTAATTGCTTTTTGGTTGTCGATAAGAAGGAGAAACATAGCTTTTTTATTTTTGTTAAAATTCCTTTAGGAATGTAAGCTATTGAGGCCCAATAAACTGGAATGCTCTAAAGCACTGCTTTTAATAGTATTAATCTTCCCCCTCTAGACAATGACCGGTTTGCCCATATGTTTATCCTGCTTTCAATTTTTTTGTAAAGCCACACCCAATCCTTAAAGGAGTAACAGTTAGGTTTTAAAGTAAAACCCAAATATTTAAACCCTTCCTCAAAGGGTGTAGTTTGGTATTGAATTATTTCCCTTGTCCTCTATTTCAATTCTTCAGGGAACTCATTATGAATGAGGTTGGATTTTTCCACATTTACCACCATCCCTATGGCTCTTCTATTCCTGTATATTAATGCAAAGAAAGCATCAACATTCCTTATGGATCCTTCTCCAAACAAAATAACATCATCTACAAATAGGGTATGGGTTACCTCCTCTGTTACTAAGACTTTGATGCCTTTTATTGCCCCTTCTGCTTTGGCTTTGTGGATGATCCTGCTCAAGGCCTCCGCCACCAATAAGAAGATGAAGGGAGAGAGTGGGCATCCCTGTCTTAGCCCTCTTGTTGGTCTATAAAACTTGGATGCATATCCATTAATTATAATTGTGAATGATGTGGATTGTAAACATCCCATTGTCCACTCTACCACCTCCAAAGCTACACCAATTTTTATCAGTAGCAATCTTACAAAATTCCATCCCACTCTGTCATAGGCCTTTGATAAATCTAGCTTTAGTTTTGTTTCTCCTTTTTTATGGAATGGATTGTCTCTTGTGCCAGAGACACCGCATCATGAATCTGTCTATTGTTTAAGAACCCAAATTGCTCTTCAGTTATGATGTCACTTAGCACTAGTTTGAGTCTTAGTGCTAGAACCTTGGCAATAATTTTATAAATCATGTTGCAGCATGAAATAGGTCTGAACTCATCGAAGGTTTGGGGTTTCTATTTTTTTGGTATCAGACTCAAAAAGGTAGAGTTTAAGCTCCCCAGAACTTCCCCTGATTCCTGAGATTCTCTTACCACCTCAAGTATGTCCTTTTTTATCAAGTCATAAAACCATAAGTAGAATTCCACAGGAAACCCATTAGGTCCTAGGCTTTTTCCTTTTTGGAAAGAGTGCAAAGTATGTCTAATTTCTTCCTCTGAGATCTCCTTGGTAAGCTCCTCATTCATTTCTTCTAATACCATTTTTGGAAAGAAACCCACAATTTCCAGGATTTCTTGTATAAGGTATCCCCCTAGCTCTTTAAAAATATTCTGAAAAAAAACTAACTCCTGTTGCTGCTTTTTCCTCAAAGGTACTGACTAGCCTTCCTTCCTGATTTTTTATCTCACAAATGGTGTTAATGTTCCTTCTGTGTGTTGCATAGTTGTGAAAAAATTTGGAGTTTTTTTCTCCAGCTTCAAGCCATAAGGCTCTTCTTTTGAGCCTTAGCTCTTTTTATTCAATGACCAGTAGTTTTTCTTTCTTTTTCTCCAAGTCCTTCATTATTTTATTTTCTTCCTCATTGAAAACCCCACCCTCATTTCCTTGAAACAAGGCCTCCATTTATTCTTTTGTGTCCTTCAAATCTTTCTGCATTGAATCCTTGTGTAATTTTCACCATTCTTTTGAGATCTTTTTTGCCCTTGCTAAATTGTCTGCAAACTGCTGCATTATGTTGCAATTTGGACTTTTTATAACATGTTTCCAGGCACTATTAATTTGGTCTCTATATTGCTCATCTTCCAAGCATTGGGGATTGAATTTGAAAGGGGTTGGGGGTTTCTTTTCTGGAGCTGAGATTAGTAAAGAAATTGGTCTATGATCAAGCTTCCACCCGTCTCAACTGTAGATTTTATGATTAGGTTCTCATTTAACAAACTGTCTTTGATTAGGAAATGGTCCAATCTTTTGGATATGTCCTGTTGACCTCCCCTCTTATTTCTCCATGTTGGTTCTAGTTTTAGGGGTGCCACATCCACCAAATGTTCTTTTTCAAAGAATTCTGAAAGAAAGGAGCCAAGGAGTCTTGCCTGGAATTCTCTCCACATATTTCTCCAGCTGTTAAAGTTAAATACAGATCTCCATCTCATATAACGTTTGGTTGATTCATTGCTCCTTCTGTCCTGAAATTTTCCCAAAAAGCCTTCCTTTCATAAAAAGGGGCTATAAAAGTTATCAGTGTGTAGTTTATCCCTGTCTCTATATCAATGATCTTTGTTTCTATGGTTGACTCCAATTTCCTTGAATCCATTTTGAGCAAAGTTGGGCTCCAAGATGTTATTAGGCCTCCCAAAAGACCCACTGCATCTAGGCTCTCCACTTCCCAATCTTTTAGAATTTCTTTTATAATGGCTTCTGCTTTGGTCCCGTCTAACATAGTTTCTTGTAACATTATGACAGAGGGTTTGAGGTTGTTAAACAACCATTTTAGGGAGGTTTTTTTAAGGTCCCCCCCAACCCTCTTGAGTTGAAGGATACAATCAGCATCAAGAGCTCCCTCCTAGGGCCAACACTCTAATATCCCTTTTGAGAGTAGATTGTTTTCCTAGTTTGACATATAACGTTGCTTGTCTCTATGCTTTAGACAATAAAAAATTTCTTCCCAATCTGTGTTTTTGAGGAGGATTGAGGGCCAAACCACTGGTGGAGACCTCTTTGTCTAAGGGTTCTGAAGAGGTGCTACGGGGTATGAGCTCGTAGGTTCTCTTGAAAACAACTTTCTTTGGATTTGAAAGTAAAGACTGTCTTTCTAAGGATGGAATATTTAAAGAGGAAACCTTCTCAGGTAAAGATAAAAAATTACCTTTGTCTTGACGCGATGGTCCTGCTTCTGAATCTAATGAAAGGCAAAGTTGACTTTCCTCGCCACCTTTTACTGTATCAATTTCTTCTGATTTCATCAGTTCTGCCACCTTCTCCATTTTTCCACCCTGCATATCTTCTATTACGTTATCCACGTCCACTGGTTTTTTCCCTTTGTCAGTTGAAATTTGAGGTGATTCATGTCTGCCTTGTTCTCTATCCTCCTGCTTCTTAGTTGTGCAAGTTTCTTTGTCTTTGCTTGCTAGTTTTTCTTTTTGTACTCATGTCTCCTTGAAAAAAGGCTTTGCGGCAACCTTTGGGCGTTCCCTCTGCATGTGTCCCACCTCCCTACAATTGAAACACCGGAAGGGAATCTTCCAGTAATCCAAACGCTGCCACCAGAAGCTACTATGCATGACTATTTGAGTTCTTCAAAAAGGCCATTGCTTAAATCTAGTTCGACCAGTATTCTGGCACACCTCCTATCCAATTTTCTTTCCCAGTTATCCTCCATTGTAATAAACTTCCCAAGCTTGTTTCCAATGGCCTCAAAAAGCTCTGGCTACCAAAAAACCATTGGTAAACCTAGAAGAATTACCAACACCTTCTGCACGTTATGGGGTTCTTTATAAGCGTTGAAATCGATTGTCCACTTCCTCAGTATTAATCTGGACAACCCCCATAGCCAATTTTGATTTAGGAGCTTGGAATTCTCTTCCATACTTCATAATTTTATTAGAAACCACCCCCGCGGCAGTGTGTAAAAGATTGGGTTATATCCCAACAAATCCTACCGATTCGTCGAAATCCACTGCTGTAAAGAGACTCTTAATGTTGTCTTTCCACAAAAATGGCCTACCAGTGCCAGTGTTAGGAAATCAAGGATTTGTTCCAGCTCAATATCCTTACCCACGATTAATTATGGGTTGTCCCTGCACGCCTTCATCCCTTACCATTTTTTTATTACCCTGTTCATCATCTTTGTACTATCCCATATGTTCATTACATCACCTGAATTATGATTATGCACGGTTCTAGTTAGCGAAGATTTCCCCATCATGTTTTCTTCCTGCACCACCTCTGTCGAGTGTGTTGAAAAGACATCTTCCTGGGAGCAGAAGATTGGGTTGTCACCCCCATCCTCTTCATTGTCCACCGTGTCCAAATACATGGTTCGATCTTCTTCTCAATTGTTTTCGTACTTCTGTTAGACATCTTCCGTCCTAGAAAGAAGAAGAATTAAAAATTCGCCTTACTTCGGCACCTCCGATCCTGCTCTCGCCGCAGAGCTCCATCGTGCTCCCCATCCCTAATGGAACAATTATATACTTCAATTTTAGCAATCTAAATATATATTTCCAAAATTCATCAATTTTTTTGTTATTATATTATTAGCTTATTATACTTGACTCCTCTAATGTATATTAGGATCTTTGGAAGTTACACACTAAATTAATTTTCCAAAATTTAATTTTAAAATTGGAAAAATCATAATTTTATTTGTATTAATTTTTATATCTATTATTTTATTAGTTAGATGTGTGACATGACCTTGACATCACTAATTTTTATGCTATACTTTATGGGATTAGATGAAAAAAACATCAGCATGCTTGTAATCTCTTCGGAGATTGATTTCTGTTTACATCCATTTGTCGTTGCTCCAGACACACATCCCATCCCTTTTAATCTTTGCATTTATGACCCTGGGTTTGCATATGAAATGAGCCATCAAATTCAATGTCTACCAAAAATGGAATTCATGTAAAATTAGCTTAGTTTTAATGCACACCACCTTGGATGTTATAAGATTTATTATATACCAAGCTAGGATTAGAAAGTTCTTGAACTTAAAATGAGATTTGAGTTTTGATACCTCATAGTGATCATCATTGAAATGGAAAGAGCTACACTATGCCCACATGCTTTGTTTGTAGATAAATTGAAACACACATAGATGGTATCCATTCTTGCAATGCATAGTCATTTCTTGTTAACTATACCGAATTAATATTGCCTTTGTTGAGCTCTTAGGATTAATAAAACTCACAATTATGTGCATTGGTATCATTAAAAGTAGCAGATCAAATTAGAGGTATATGCATAAATTGCCCGAAGATTGAAGTTGTCACATTAGAAATATTGCTATGTAAGGCTGGAAGGCAATGACTTGTTCATCTCCACTTGGTTTTCTCTTATGCCTCCCTCGAGTTCAATCTCTTGGCCTTTGCATGCAAACTATTTTATGGCGATCACCTTTACAAATTTGCTACCCATACATGTCTTTGTGTAGAGAGACAACCTACACTATTTCCATTAGTATTACCATGGTACTGGTTACTTTTATAAGTAAATAAGCCCCAATTTGCATTCACATCTCTGATTTTGGCGTAGTTCCAGTTACTTATCAATACTTCTCCTTCATTTATGTTGATGACTTCTCTTTTCTTTCTTTGGAAAGAAATCATTCTGAGGAGAGTTTCCTTAAATTTCACCATCCTAAAATGGAAGCATCCCACTTTACTTCCTTTGTTTGCATGCATTCTTAATTGCATCCAACCTAAAATAGTGAAGGAAGAGGTTTAGTCGTTTGCATGCATTCTTAATGGCATCCAACCTAAAATAGTGAAGGAAGAGGTTTATGGAAAGGATTCTAGCCCATATTTATGTGAGTTATCTTTAAAACCTTGAAATGAAAAGTGGATGGCCTATATAGTCTTCCTAGGACCACCACGAAGAACCCAAGTGTCCATGCATTATAATGTTGGAAACCCTTTAAACACCTCGAATAATTATATAATAGATGTAAGACATAACTTAAACATTTAGAAGAGGCTCATGGTATGATACACATGGAGAAATGTCTTACTGTATGAGACACATGGAGAACAACTATTGCAATTGGAAAAGACATGGGATGTTAACCATAAATGTTCATAGCCAAGACATATAAGTTGCCTCAATCATGTAGGAGTCTTTGCTCTCCCTCATGTGGTGCCCCATATTGTTGGCAGTGCACATTTTAAGTGGATTAAACTCCTCCCATTATTTCTAAGTCTACTAACTCCAATAGAAACCCCTCGATATAATAGGCATTTCACACCAAATATCTTTCTAGTGAAATTTAGAGTTTGTATTCACTAATTTGATTCAAGGTGAAAGTGGTATTAAAGGGAATTGAATGTGTAGGCTACCTAAATAATAGTGGTATATATATACTTGTATTATGTTTAGTTAAGCCATATTTTCCTAATTGAAGATATTTTAATGCTTTAAATAAAGCTTCATAGAAGAAACTTATAGATTTAAAAAGTCAAGTGGTTATTTTATGCTCATTTTTTGTTGAATAATGGTTTTTTCAAACTATATGTTAATAAGCGTTTCATCCTTCATTAATGGTGCAACATCGTCCATTTTGATAAATTTTAATAGCATAACAATGTGGACATTCTAATGGGTTAATAATCCCCATGAGACAATAAACTCTATGTTTTTTGTCAATGTTTTTCTAATATGGTAGGTTATAACTTATTACAAGATAAAGTTCATTTCATCTTTCTTTTTTTCATTTTTTAAAGTCTTGTTATGTAGGGTCTGTTTTCATCCTAAGGTTTGATTCCACGGTATAACTTATTACAAGATAAAGTTCATTTCATCTTTTTTTTTAGTTTTTTAAAGTCTTGTTATGTAGGGTCTGTTGTCATCCTAAGGTTTGATTCCATGGTTGCATCTTTCATTATGGAATCCCATCTTTTCCATCTAAGAACATTTCTCGTTTCTATTAACGTATGGCTTTTCCCAACAAAAGTTGCCTTCATTTAACAACCTGCCATGAAATATACTTTGAGAATGTAAGTTTGTTACAATTACTTTCCCATGAAATATTATTTCATTGATCCTTCTCTCTAGAAAGGAGAGCATAAATGTACCGTGGGATTTAGACATTTCTCATACAAAAACCAACATGGCCAAAATGTAGCTCGAGGGTAGGGTTAGGAAGTCATCATACTACAAACATCACCAACAAGGAGGAAGGAGAGAGTGGAGTCTCCATGTATATTCAGGGAAAATTATGAGTAACCCTAGGGAAAAGTCACAGAGGAAGGAAACCAAGAAGTGGAGGATAATAAATAGCATAGCTAGTAAGTGGATAATGCTAGTAGTATAATATAATTAAATAAAAGAGAGAGACTTAATTCAAAATTATTTTTTATCGAACAACCCTATAAGAAGTATGATCATATATGTAAAACACATGCTTGAATATTGAAATATAAGTTTTCTATTATTTGTACTATCTCATTTCCTATCAATTGGTATCAAATCTTGCATTCCTAGCTTTCGCAACCAAAACAAGTTTAGGACACAACACCCTATATATCCAACATTACTATCCAATACCTAGATAGGACTAGCTCCCTTTAGGACATTCACTAACTCAAGAAACAACAATTTCATAAATAAAATTTGCATGGCACCTCATAAAATCTCACATTGAGGGTGTTGCACTTACATATTCACAAGCTCATTTTTAACAGCATATTCAACAACAACTTTTACAACAACATATGTAGGTGATCCAATGACAATAGAATCAAGTGTCATGTCACTATCTAATTAGATCATAGATGTAAAGCTTCACAACCCCACATCAACACCCTCCTCTATCCCACATTGGGACCCAAAGGTCATTCTTCCACAATTTGCAATTGTTTTTTATGGTAAATAAGTGGATGTATGGATCATATCTTTATCCTCATACATTAAACATAAAATTTAGCTATCAAAGCATGGTAAGATCCCTTTGGAAACTTCTCACCTCCAGGTATTGACATCTTCATTGTAGGAGAGGACCCAGTGTACTTGGATCAAAGATACCTCCCTTTGTGTGGAACTCATATATGAAAAGGTGGTTCATTAGACTCCTATTGCCATCCATAGTAGGGAAATATTTTACGCATCCCTTTGGGGACAGTTGTATCATACTGACTATATTGAGAGCTTATGGGAACAGTGGCTTCAACTACAACAAATTTCTAGCTAGACCATCCAAGAACACTTTGAAATATTTTACAAGCTTCAGATGAAACTCTCCATTTTTTATCTGAAATAGGTTCTTATCTTGAAATTTAATTTTGGTTTATTCACTTTTATCCATCATGAATTCACCTTGGTTTGTATTACATCTCTTTCCTTAGCCTTTAAAAATGGTCTTACTACTAGAAAGAATCTAGGTAAATGGCCTATTTCCTTTAGTTCTTATCCTCAATTGTCTCATAATCGAGCGACCTCCTCCATTGCTTCATCTTCCCCACTATACATTGACCAATATTTTAGTTTTCATAAAACAACCTCTCACGTTATAACAAAATGTCATGCACTTCACCACCCAAGTTTTTCTAAACCTTTCTGTGAGCCAACTACATCTACTACACTCACAAGGATGTGATTGATGTGGAGAATCCTACTAAATTGGATCCATAACTAGTATTAATGACTCACCCTTTTACTCCTTCATCTTATGCAAAGATCTTTCTTTTAAAGCTGCAGTTTTTCATTTTTCCATTGACAGAGGTAACAAAATACAAAGAAAAGCATTGTCTGCATCTTACGGGGGCCTGAGACTGTTTAGCCACTCGCCCAAATGTTCAAAAAAACTAAAACTTATTTTCAAAACTATCAGGAAACCATGTCCAGAATTGAGGCATCCGATTGACATATTACAATTTTGACAAATTAAACGACTAATTGACATGAAAATAAAGTTGTTATTGAGGAAAAAAACCAAAAAAACTAAAAGTCGCAAAGACAACCTAGGACCGCCTTGGCCATCTTAGGTGGTTGCATCCACATGCATCGAGTCTAGTGTCTCCTCTAGAATTGGGCAGGAACCATATTCATCATCTCACACCTAAGAGGATTGGTTAACCAAATGAGGCTACGAAAGAGGTCTTGAGGTCATGTTTCCCTCGGGTTCATCGCGGACTCTTTTTGTGAGCAGGAGGTCAATCGTCGATGTTTCCCTCGGGTTCATCGCGGACTCTTTTTGTGAGCAGGAGGTCAATCGTCGACAACATCCTGAGCTGAATGTTTTCCAGGCTCTCGCCATAATAAACAACAGACCTATGGGCCGCACCGAAAGTCTCACCCATTGCACCATGCCTATCCGTATTTCCAGCCCCTTCAATTTCCCCAACACAATGAGCAATGGCATAGTGCTTCCAGTCGAAATTGGCTTCTAAAGTGTTCAAGTTCTCGTCAGTCTGTGTCAGGCTCGCCCTGATATAGTGCATCATATCTATGGCCTCGCTCCATTTGGTTTTCATGTCTTCCATTAACATGCCCATCATATTTTTCACCATCCAATAATGGTTTATCTTGCCCCCGTTTCTCCCAGAATCCAAATGCTCAGAGACCACACATGATTCCCCGTCATCAATCATACACCACGTCGGCATAGAAACATGTGCAACATAACCACCCATTGCACCCAGGTCGATATTTCTCCTTGCACCTGTGCACCCCATGATGCCCCGCCTTGGGGTGCCCCTCTGCCCTGGCATGTCGCAGTCTTAGTTAATAACTTCATTGACAGAAGAGTAAACCAACAACACCAAGATAGATAATAGTCTGACTTCCTTGAGGTCGAGAGGCTCCATCTCCTCCATAGTGAGATGTCTTTGGTGGTGATTCTCTGACACTCCATGGCCAAAGTCTCTAGCTTAAGAGAGATCATATTGCTCTCCTCTAGATTCGAATTGTAATTCACCCCCTCATTATCCAGTCAATCTGTGAGAGAGTTATCCTTCCACCTTACATGATGGAAAGTAAGGGATCTGGTTTGAGATAAGATATCTGCTAACAGGAAAAGACCAAATTCCATCATCCATCTGGGCGATAACTCCACTACTTCAACACCATTGTGAATATGTGTTGCAAAAGAGAGAATGATCTAGGAATCCCCTTCAACAATTAGAGGGAGAAAATTAAGTCTTTTAGCGATCAGAATGCCCTCTAATAAGCCTGCTAGCTGCTAGCTCTGTAGCATTGTTTCTATTGTGTCCCATTTCTCCCCAAAAGACTTGTAAAACAGATCTGGAGGAATCCTCGATGGCTCAACCAAATCCCGCAACTCTAGGGTTTCCTTTCAAGGCTGCATTGAAGTTGAGCTTGAAGAATCCCTCTGACGGGACTTCCCAGTGCTCAACTGATGACCTTCTAACACTTGGAAATAATGGAGAGTTTATGAATTAGTTAGATACACCGAGAGAATAATAGAGCTTTTATGAGTTAGTTAGATACACCGAGAGTGTTTAATGTAGATCCAATTTTTATTGTTGTTTGTTGTAACCGCTGCTTGTTTTCATTTAATAAATACAAACTATGAGTGTAGTCTCAGATGCGAGATTTTCCCAATATTCTTTGTGCTCTATTTTCTATGTCTGTGCTCTGTTCTTTTTTATTTCAAGTTGATATCAGAGCCATCGAGGCTGAGACAAAGCCTGATTGGCTTGCTGTTGTGAGATTGCCTGATTGGCATCCTGTGTGAGTGCCCTGTTGGTGGCCTATTGAGAGCATGTTGTCATGCCTGTGTGTGGAGTAGAGTTGAGTGTATCTCCTCCTCTTGTCTGTCTATGTGGGGTTGTTGTGCATGGAGGCCAAGGAGCCCGTGTGGTGTAGAGAGCTGCCAATTGTGCAATAAAGAAGCTGCAAATAGACTGATCGTTGCCATTGGAAGGAGAAGATCGTTGAAGGAGAAGCGTTGTGTGGGATAGATCGCTACTATGGAAATATTGAAGGTTTTGTTGCTGTGATCGTGAATAAATCACTAGAAATTTGGATCTCTGCCCATTTCCTTCCTACGCTGCCTACTACATCTGGAAGATCATGGAGAGATCGTTACTAGTGAAGGATCTGAATCTGCTTGTGAAGGAGTCAAATATTCTAACGAGTGTGGAAGGAAAGCTACCTACTCAGGAGAGAGCGCTGCCTGTGAGATTCTAGAAATCATAGCTGCCTGTATGCCGTGAATAGTGTTGCTAAAGGAGATGGATGGACGTCGAGGAGAGATCATGGGCCATATTTAGTGGAGGAAGCTGCTGGAAATTCAAGAAGATTCCTGCCAAATCACTGGAAATTTAGATCGATGTCTATTGCTGAGAGATTGCTAGCAAGTGGGTTTGCTACTGGAGGAATCTCTGCCTACAGCTGTGAAGTAAGCCTGAGGAGAGATCCATTTGCTGAGAAGGTCTTATGTGGAGATTGTTTCCTGGAAAGCTAACTGCCTGAAGTATGCATCAAGATTTCATGCCTCCAACACTTGCAAAGATGTTGAATCCATTGGCAGAGACCTACCTCAACGAAGCCAATAAATTAGATGGCTCGAATTCAATCAACTAGAAATTCAAAATGCAGACCTTGATGGAAGGTTATGGTATATGGACGATTGCAAAGGGAGATGAAGTGAAACCCAATGCGGCTGCAAGTGCAACAGTAGCTCAAATCCAAGATTGGGATAAGCGCGAGAACAAGGCCAAGGTATTGATGCATATGTTTGTTAAAGATAGCATAATTCCACATATTAGAGAAGCTAAGACTTCTGTTGAAACATGGACAGTGCTTAAAGATTTGTATGAAACTAGCAATACAAATCATATTCTTTTCTTGAAAACTCAATTGCTAGGCATTAAAATGGATGGAAATGAATCTGTTAGTTCATTTTTGGGTCATATTAAAGAAGTGAAAGACAAGCTAGGAAATATAGGAGAAAAAGTTTCCAGCACTAAGCTTGTCACAATTACCTTAAATGGTATGCTAGAATACTATCAGATGTTTATAACAGGTCTCGCAGCAAGGGAGAAACCTCCTACTTTTGAAGAATTGACAGGTATTTTGCTGCAAGAGGAAGAAAGATGCTCAAATTTGAAGCCTCAGAACTCAGACTTGGCACTATGGTCAAATAAGAGATTCTCAGGAGGGAGTTCATCGCAGAGAAGGAAATCTCCAAGGTTTAATCAAGGTATGCCATCTAACAGGAACGAGTCAAAGAGTTGTTTTTATTGTGGTCAACCTGGACATCTTATTATAGATTGTCAGAATAAGAAGAGTGATGAGGCTAGGAATAAAACTAGAAAACATACAGGTCATTTTGCAGAAGATTCTTCAAAACATGATCTCAAATTATTTAATGCTAGTGATGATTCTGATGAACCCCCTAATTTTGATTCAAGGGATCTTAGACTATTTGTGTCTAATGTCGCTTTGTCTGCTGAAACTGATGATTCTGATGCCTAGTTTGTGGATTCCGAAGAATCACTACATATGACATGTAATAAGAAGTGGTTTACTAATTTTAAAGAAAAACATAATGGTGCCAGCATATACCCTAGAGATGACCGCGCTCATCAGATCAAGGGATACAGAAATATTCTAGTAACATTGTCGAATGGTACTGTTTGTCACATTCGCAATGTTGTGTATGTGCCAGGGCTAAAGAAAAACTTGATCTCTGTATCCACCATTACAGATCAGAACCTAAAGGTTGAATTCTTCAAAAATCATTACATAGTAAAGGATCTGCTGGACCGATACAGAACTGTTGCAATGGGAGTCAGAGCAGGAGGACTATACAAGCTTGACGTTACCAACAAAGAACATCATGCACTGATTTCTGCAACTATGCCAACAGAGAGTCTTTGGCATCAAAGGTATGGCCACATAAATTATGACGATTTATTGTTATTACAGAAACAAAATATGGTTGATGGTCTTCCTATGTTAAAGAATGAGAATGTCGCTTGTGAAGGATGTCCATTAGGAGAGATGCACAGAGATGAATTTCCCTCTAACCCTAATAGGAAAAAGAGAGATGTGTTAGATCTTGTTCATACTAATGTTTGCGAACCTATGCAGACTAGGTCTTTAGGAGGTGCATTTTACTTTCTGTTATTTATTGATGATTGCACAAGATACACATGGGTTTATTTCCTTAGAAGAAAAAGTGATGTTTTCAAGTACTTTAAAGAATTTAGAAACATGGTGGAAAAGCAAACAGAAAAAAAACATCAAAATCCTCTGTTCAGATCAAGGGGGAGAGTATAAATCAGGGGACTTCATCAAATATTGCAAAGATCATGGAATAGTACAACAGTTCGCAGTACCCAGCACTCCACAACAGAACGGAGTTGCTGAAAGGAAAAACAGAACTCTAGTAGAGTGTGCACGTAGTATGATGAAAGGTAAGAAACTCCCGAATGCATTTTGGGTTGAAGCCATAACTACTGCAGTATATTTAAAGAATAGAAGTACTACTAGGTGTCTTGATAATATTACACCTTTCAAAGCCTTGTATGGTTCCAAACCTACAATTCATAATTTGAAAATATTTGGGTGTAAGGATTTTGCACATATTCCAAAGGAGAATAGGAATAAATTGGATCCTAAAGCCATTAAATGTATTTTCATAGGGCACTGCTCTGAATTTAAAGCATACAAACTGTTTGATCTTTCTACTCACAAAGTATTTGCAAGTAGAGATGCACTTTTCCATGAGCAGGAAGCAGGAAATCATGAAAACAATAGTCATGAGGAATGGCATAGACTTCTTGATGAAGGAGTTAAACAAGAGCAACAACAACAACCATCGCAGCAACAATCACAATTGCAACAACAAACACCACAACAACAACCACAACCGCAGAACCAAGAAGGACTAAGTGATATGAGCACTTCAAGCAGTTCGAGTTCATCTAGTGGTGAAGACAGATCTTCACAAAGTAGTGGTGAAGAGAGATCTTCACAAAGTGAGGAGGAAGATAATCATTTGAGAAGATCTTCACGACAGGTTTGACTTCCTCAGAGGCATAGAGACTATGCCCTAATGAGTAGCATTTCAAATGTCATAGAAACCATGACTTTTAATGAAGCCAATGAACATGATGAATGGCAAAATGCAATGGAGGAAGAATATGAATCTATAATGGAAAATAATTCTTGGGAATTGACTGAATTGCCTAAACATAAAAATCCCAGTGGATGCAAATGGATATACAAACCCAAGTTTAAATCAGATGGTAGTATAGACAAATATAAGGCTAGATTGGTGGCAAAGGGGTATTCACAAGCAGAAGGTATTGATTATGCTGAAGCATTTGCACCAGTAGCTAAATTGAATACTATCAGAATGTTAATTGCTTTAGCTACAAAGTACCATTGGAAGCTACACCAATTAGATGTTAAATCTGCATTTTTGAATGGTGAGTTAAAGGAGGAGGTTTACCTTACTCAACCGGAAGGGTTTGTGGAACATGGGCAAGAACACTTAGTTTGTAAGTTAAATAAAGCATTGTATGGACTAAAACAGGCACCTAGGTCATGGTATGAGAAGATAGACTCTTTCTTTCTTCAACAGGGTTTTATGAGGAGCAAGAGTGATCCAAATCTGTATATCAAAACTGATGAGCAGGGTTATATAGTATTGATCTCCTTATATGTTGATGATTTAATAATTACAGGAAATGCAGAGAAATTGATTGATGAAATCAAGGAGCAACTGTCATAAGTTTTTGAAATGAAAGATATTGGTGAGTTACATTACTGCCTGGGTCTTGAAGTCTGGAAAAATGCAGGCCAAACTTTTGTCTGTCAGAGTAAGTATGTCAGAGATGTATTTAAGAGATTTAAAATGGATCAATGTAAATCTTCTACTGTCCCCATGCAGCAGAATGTGAAACTCTCTTGTGATGATGGTTCCAAGGAGGTGAATAGCACTATGTACAAACAAATGGTGGGTAGTTTGAATTACCTCACCACAACCAGACCTGACATTGCATATTTCGTGAATGTGTTAAGTCAGTTTATGGCAAAACCTCAAGAAAGCCATTGGAATGCAGCAAATGCGGTACTTAGGTATCTAAAAGGAACACTTGATTATGGTATTAAATATATTGATGCATCTATTATTGAGTTGACAGGTTACTCATATTCTGATTGGGATGGCAATCCAGATGATCGAAGATCAACCACTGGATATGCATTTAGCATTGGATCTGAAATTGTTTCATGGAGCAGTAAAAAGCAACCTATTGTATCTATGTCTTCTACTGAAGAAAAATATAAAGCCTTGTGTGCAGCAACCTATGAAGCTGTTTGGTTGAGAAGACTTCTTCAATATGTTGGAGAAGAACAAAAGGAACCTACAATGATCAAATGTGATAATCAAAGTTCAATCAAGTTGGCAAATAATCCAATTTTTCATGCAAGGACAAAGCATGTTGATGCTTAGTTTCATTTTGTTAGAGAAAAGTTGCAGTCCAATGAAATAGATCTTATATATTGTAATACTTGTGAAAATACTGCTGATATTTTCACAAAACCTCTTGGAAAGGTTAAGTTTGAGTTGTTTAGGGAGATGTTAGGTGTAGCAGTCAATCCATTCTCCATTAAGGGGGAGACTTGGAAATAATGGAGCGTTTATGAATTAGTTAGATACACCAAGAGAATAATGGAGCTTTTATGAGTTAGTTAGATACACCGAGAGTGTTTAATGTAGATCCAATTTTTATTGCTGTTTGGTGTAACCGCTTCTTGTTTTCATTTAATAAATACAAACTATGAGCATAGTCTCAAATGCGAGATTTTCCCAATCTTCTTTGTGCTTTGTTTTCTGTGTCTGTGCTCTATTCTTTCTGATTTCAAGTCTAACCTCTAAAGGTCTATCCATGAGGGTCTTTCATTCTTCTTACTTTCTAATTGTTATGGAATAAAACACTATCATTTGATCAATTTGCAACCTACAGGAACCACTAATTATCTCTGGCATGTGTGCACCTGTTTGTTTCAACATACAAACGTTAACACATAATTTCCTTCGATCTCATCACCTATCGATCCTCGTTGTTTGTCCTCGAGCAGTATATGAGGATCGCTCATCACTGTCGATCGTATTTCTTGATGCAAGGAAACCGTCGATCAAACCCTGCGCCTTCAAAACACAGAAATACCTACAATCCTCAATGGAATTCGATCATCTCTGCTAATTGTGTATGAAATCTCAATCAATAAGGATTTAAATAAAGAATTTTCTCCATTTTAGATTATAAGCATATAATATGTAAATGTGTTTGAATAGTGTAAGTGTGCCTATATGAATTCCACAAAATATATAACTCAAATTCTCATTAAACGGAAAGAATTCATAATAACTTCGTATTTGTTTACCAAATTGACTCGAGCAAAACATATATAAACACTAAAATAACTCTATCCTTTATTCAATCCTTCAGAGCTTGAACTATATACAAAGATTTGGTCTTACATAATACAAAAATCATGTTTTGTCTCTTATGTTCAAGGAATGATAAGTTCCTATCTCCTCTGAGAGACCTATCAATATTTCCCTCTCCCTCTCCTTCTCCAAGCTCTATGAGTTGTACTAAGCCACTATGAGCTATCGAAAAGAATACTCCTCGAGCTACCTTTTGCTAATTAATACAAAACTTAGTCTGCATTAAATACAACTTTTGTTCAGTTCTTTAAATCCTACAAAGTAGGAATTTAGTCCTTATTGGATTCTACTAACCCCTATGAGTTACTAACAAAGTACTAATTTCTCTCAAATAACTCACCCAAATTTCAATCCTATCTATTACATGTGAAAGGATCGAAGATCCTTATCCATTTTATTCAACTTTTAACAAAACAAAACAAATTACATAAGAGAGACCCTAGGTCTCCTTAAATTCCAAATAACATAGTGAAGTCATAAATGAATTCACATAGGGAGTCTATGCCCCTGCATCATCAAGACTAGTTGTGTGCATTCTTGTGGGATGGGAGTGGATAGCGGAAGTTCCTTGTCCAAGGCACCAGCCTTTTAAAATGTGTTGTTCTGCAAGCAGAGTAGGATAGTCATTGTTGTTCCAAGCCTTTAAGAAGAGAGTTTCATGTATGCTTTCCTGAATGTTTCTCCATATTTCCTCAATTGTGATATGTTTCCCTTCAAAGATACATTTGTTTCTTTCCTTCCATGTGTTCCACACAACAAACCTAGGAATTATCACCCAATATGTTGAGAAGTTCACTTTGGAATGGGTTCTCTTCCCATTGTTTAAGAGTTTGGACAACATTTCCTTTGACCCGATTAGAACTTCTGCATTTCATAGCAATCGTGTTCCATATTTCATAGGAAAGTGTGTAGGAGTCTAGGAGATGGTCAATGGTTTCATAATGGCATCCACAAGAGACACAATATGAGGGACCTTGAAGGCCTCTTCTTATCAAGTTATCCCAAGTCAGGATACTGCGATCAATAAGAATCCATGGAAAGGTAGAAATATTTAGCCAAAAGTTGGATTCCCAAATTTTCCTCTAAATGGGATCTGAAGGCCCTGTCTGCCTCTAGATTCGCAAGAAATAGGCTTCCTTAATTGTAAAGGATCCCTTGGATCTGTACCCCCACCTAATAATACCATTTCCTTGTCTTACCCTGATCTACCTCTTCTGGAGCTCTTGCCATATGGATTCTTTATATTCATCCCTACCTATAGATCCCCAAAGAATAGGATCCTTCCAAATCCTGAAATGAGAATGTGTCAAATCTGCCCAAAAATACTTGACCACGGTTCTATCATCCCTTTGCATGAGGATCTGTAGTTTTGGCAAGTCGAATTGGTTGGATAAACTTGGCAGTTGCCGCTAAGAATCATGCCAAAAGTTGGCATTGGATATGGTTCTTATTTCCGAGAAACTATGTTGTTGAACCAAATATCGTTGGCGATTAGGATCTCTCTAGATTAAGGATCGTGGTGGGTCCAGGTCATAGTGAATAAGCATAGTAGTCTCCCAATTCTTAGCATATTTGTGGTTCTAGAGATGCACCTAAGGAGTGACGTTTTTCACTATCCAATCCCACCAAATTTTAGCGAAAAGAACTTTGTTATTTGTTTCTGGATCCCGAACCCCCAGACCCCCCTCACGCTTTGGCAGAGTGATTGTTTTCCATTTGACCAGGGCCCACTTGTGGCTACTTTTGTTGCCTCCATAAAGGAAAGCACACTAGATTTTATGAATGGCTTTAAGAACCCATTTAGGTGCATCCAGAATAGAAAAAAAGATAAATGGGCATGGATTATATGACAGATATTAGAAGGATTAGTTTGATGGATAGATTTAGAGATCTGAAGGTCCAAGAAGAAATTTTGTTTTCAAGTTTTCCCATAAGTTCATTCTAAGAAGAGTACTTGATGGATGAGTCAAAAAGTGGTGCTCCCAAGTATTTGGAAGGGAGGGTAGACACAAAGAACCCAAGGATGTGAGCCACATTGTGCTAAGTAATGGTATCTGTGTTAAAGAAGAAGATATGAGATTTTTCTACGTTGATGGTCATGCATGAGGCAGTCGAGAAGGAGTGCATAAATTTGTTAAAAGTGTGAGATTCCTGAACCGAAGGGTGGCCAAAGAGAATGTTGTCATCAACAAGTTGTTGATAGGATAAGGGGGGATTATCATACAAGGAGAGACCCCAGAGAGATCCAACGAAAATCTTGGTATTTAACATCCTCCCCAGGCCTTCTGCCATAAGTATGAAAAGAAAAAGGGAGAGAGGATCGCCCTGAGGTATTCTTCTAGAAGGTGAGAAGGTTTTGGATGGCGATCCATTAACCAGAATGGACAAGGAAGCAGAAGAGGTGAGTACTGAGGACCCAACTGGCCCACTCCTGACTGAAGCCAGAAGCAAGAAGCATCTTTTCTATGAATTCCTAGCTAAATTTTGTCAAAGGCTTTGGAAAGGTCAAGCTTAATGAGCATCCTTGGATATTCAGTTACTTTCAAGGAGTGGGTGACTTCATGGGCTAGGATACTTCCATCCAGTATTTGAAATCCCTCCACATAGCCCATTTTCTCTGGTGAGATGAGTGGAGGCAGGAGGATCTTAAGCCTATTGGAAACTACATTTGTGATGATTTTGTAAATAAAATTACACAAAGATATTGGTCAAAACTTACCAAGCTGAGCAACTCCATTCTATTTTGGTACGAGAGTGAGGAAAGTGGCGTTGAGTATAGAAAGTACCCATTGTTTTTGTCGATATTCCTCGAACATCTCTAGAAATTCTTGCTTCATGAGATCCCAACAATGATGGAAAAAATCTATGGTGAATCTTTCCAACCCCCACCCGTCCCCAGGGACTTTCCTTCTGCCATCTGATTTACTGCTATCTCCACCTGTTTCATCAAGATGACCTTCATTGCACTATGTTCCACCGTGATAATTTTTGGTATTTTCTCTGTAACTCATGTAATTGCCTGGGATTGAGAGGGGATCATTTCAGTGAGGATAATCTGGAAGTAGTGGACTGTTAGTTTTTCAACATTTAAGCTAGAATTATGTTTGGATCTTTAATTGAGAGAACAACAAGTACAACAATCAAACACAAGAGACAATGAACACAGTGTTTTTCCTCGAGGAAACCATAAATGGAGAAAACCCCGCAACTTCCTTAGAGATAGAATCAACACAAAAGATAAAACCCCAAAACAGTAAGATGATCTCCCAACAGCAGTAACCTCTTTCTTCTTTGCCCCAGTGTCTTTCTCTTCCTCAACTATGCGCTACAACTGAGTGTGGATGAGTGTGTGTTAAATAGAGAAGTCATCTCTTTATTTATACTAATTCCCGACATGACTAAAACCCTACTAGGGCCGACTTCACTGGGTGAGTCTAATAACCCTGGTGCCCCGAAACTGCGGGGACTTTAACCCTTAGACAATAGGAGGGTTACCCACAATGACTTGACATGACTTGTTTACATTATAGATCTTCTCGATTGGAACATCGGGGCAGGACATTACATAATAACATCCTGGAATAAACATCGGGTTACAATAGATAAGAAATACAAGTGAATACATTCTGAAGTTACAATTACATCAACACTCCCTCTTAACTAGGAAGGTATTCTCTTGACATAATTTTCATCACTGGTCTTCTTCTCTGGATCTTCTCATCATATGCATCTCCAAGTCATCTTCATCTTCATGTCATCTTCATTTCTGGATCTGGATCATCACTCAATTTGGATCATCATCACTGGATCTGGATCATCACTCGATATAGATCATCATCACTGGATATCATCACTGGATCTAGATCATCACTCGATCTTGATCATCACTGCTGGATCTGGATCATCACTCGATCTGGATCATCTCGGAGACATCATAACTGGATCTGGATCATAGCTCGATCTAGATCTTCTCTGGTCATCATCATATGTGTTATCTCATGATTCTTCTCGTCACAGGAAGTTCTACAGAGCCAGCCTTCTTTCATGCTGGTTGTAGGCCTAGCCACCATGTAGGTCTTCTTCAATGCTTATATCTAACCTACTCATCAGAATGGGCCGCCCAGCACTTACATCTAACCTACTCGTCAGAAAGGCACACCTAGAACTCACATCTGATCAGGTAGGAGCCTACAATCACATCAGAAAGGCCCAGCACTCACATTCACCAGCATGATAGGACACTACTATCATCTATGAAAAGGATTCAGCACTTACATATGACCTACTCGTCAGAAAGGCATGCACTCACATACGATCTGGTAGGAACCAAATCCTACACCCTCATCAGAATGGCCCCAAGTCCTAGACTGAGCTACCTGGTAACGGACCAGGTGCCTCCATTCTCCCAAAGAATGGCTATTGCCCTTATATATGATCTGTTAGGAACCAAATCCTACACCCTCATCAGAATGGCCTACACTCACATCTGATATGGTAGGAACCTATTGAGGCCTGGAAAATCGTAGGCAACAACAGCAAGGGATTCTCCCCAGTCAACGTTCCCAACTAGCCCGTGACTATTTGGTGTAGGGAATCTGTCCGGTTTGTGGTCCGGCTATCGTAGGTCAAGTGACAAAAATAAAATGTTTTACCGGTCGCGGCCCGATCCACCGTATATATTTTTGTATTTTGACTTAAAGTATGATATGCAAGTGCCTATATAACATGCAGATTGATAAAGAATGCAAGGAGTATTCACAATGTGATGCGCAGGTTCTTACCTCTCGTCTTAAACTCTCAAGCATCTAAATCACACACAATTAGAAAAAGAATACTAACTAGGCTATCTCTAGAGAGCTAGATATTAATTCATGAGTAATGTAATACTGTTCACATGTTACGGCAAATCACAGATAGCTGTTCTTAGAACCAAACATACAAACATGAAAAAAGTATACATGACAAGATAGCTCATCAACATTTAAACTTCCATTACTCATAGTGGAAAACATCCCAGAATATACTAGAGAACATTCAGGTAAGAACATAGGTTCATGAAGTTAGAACGCTCTCACAGTTAATGAAACGCAGTCGAAAACGAAATAGTTCCCCTTCAACATTGTTCATTTATCACATTGGAAGATTCCACATAGCACCTTCTCCAACAAGCAAAAAATTGTAATTTCTTATTGTAAAACGAAGTAGTTCCTCTTACAAACAATAGTTCGCAAGTTTTTTCCAGGGAAAAAGCCCCTGTAAACTCTAACTTTCCTACATTTAAACCAAATCAACCAACCGTTTGGGCTGCCTCAATCGTGTGACCTTTGGGCTCCTCGAAACAGTCTAATATCACCATTTTGTCTTTTTCGTGAGTATTCATGATTCACTTCATGCGTTACGTTTTTACATCTTCACTTATGAGTACTTAACAGAACGGGATTCGCTTGGTAACTGACGGATTTTTAAGCCTGGACTTTAGTCACCATTGATTTTGTCTTGTCTTTTTTGTTCATCCTCCTTGAGATCCTATTGGTTTCAGTACGAATTATGCCTAACACTGTCCCGCTGTTTTCTGTTACTTCGTCTCCCCGCTATGCCTTCTCGCATTAGTAATTTATAAAAATCCCTTGAGTTCATTTGCAATTAAACGACATGTGTCATTAATCAGGACTGCATTTTCAATAAAACCAAACTGTATAAACAAACGACTAATGATCAAAAGAGGCCCTATACTGTCATGAAAACCTTAAAAAGCGTCAGGACCACTGTCTCGTCCACAAGTGTTTAAAACTGACGAAACAACGGGAAGAGAAAACTTATCGATGGCCTAAAACACTAAAACCTCGGCTGCGGTAGTCTTACTCACAGCCACATCGGTGGATCTCCAACAGGAAACGGGATTCGCCAAACCGTTAAGTTTATCGGAGTCGGAAGAGCTAAACTCAAATTCTATACGGAAGAGTTCCCAGTCGACGAGCGGAAAGACATCAAATTCGGACACTTAGTGCACTACACCGTCGCAACGGCGAAGTAGGAAATACTACGCCCTCCGATCCAAAAGACGAAGCGACGAAGAACCGACAAAGCATTGGTGGGCGGAGCTATTGTATGGCAAGTACCTAGTTCGTTTGGGAGCCGCAAGGGAAGAAGATAAACAAACTACAGCTTCCGATAATATAAACAAGTAAAAAAAATGATGTGACAACAAATAAGTTAAGATCATCGTTCGATTTCCGCAACGGAGGCTCCCTAAGGAAACATGGTTCCGATAATTTGTTTAAATGACCTCTGAAATAGTGGCTAGCATGAGAACCAGGCTTCCAAAAAGAAAGACGCAGCTCAAAGGGCAGCAAACCAAACTCTAAATTCCGCAACCCACAACAATTTCAAACATAAGCAACTTTTTGAAAGCAGGAAGAGAGTTAACCTCAAAATAGTCTGAAATTAAAGCAAGACAAAAGAGTTCATGGATCCAAACGATTCAAGGCAACACTAAAATTAACAAGGGGGTCCAAAATTTGAAAATTTGGGGAAAACAGTTGCAGCTGCAACAGAACCAAATCCTACACCCTCATCAGAATGGCCCCCAGTCTTAGGCTGAGCTACCTGGTAATGGTCCAGGTACCTCCACTCTCCCAAAGAGTGGCAGTTTCCCTTACATCTGACCTACTCATCATAATGGCCAGCACTCATGTATGACATGGGAGGAACCTAATCCTTTAGCCATGACATAATGGGTTAGCCCTCACATCTGACCTGCTCGTCAGAAAGGCTCTCTCAATCCCAGACTGAGTGTTCCTGGTAACTGACCAGGTACCTCCATTCCCAGAATGGCATTCAGCACTCATATCTAACATGGAAGGAACCAAATCCTCTCACCATGACAGAATGGTTCAACCCTTATATCTGACCTGCTCATCAAAATGACTTCCGGACTCGTCACTTCCCCTTGGAAGGGACCTCTATCTAGAGAACACCAATCTTCTCCCTAAAGTACTCAAACTTCACTATAGCCAATGGCTTCGTCAACATATCAGCTATATGATCGTCCGTCACAACATACTAGAGCTTCACTGCTCCCCTCTGCACTATATCCCTGATATAGTGATACTTGATCTTGATATGCTTTGACTTGTCATGGAACACTGGATTCTCTGACAACTTCAGACAACTCTGGTTGTCACAATGTATACAAGTATCATCCAACTGGAGATAAAATAAATCAAATAGTAGCTTCCTTAGCCATACTGCCTCACAACTAGCTGAACAAGCTGCGACATACTCTGCTTCAGTTGTACTCAGTTCCACACTGGATTGCTTCCTGCTAAACCAAGAGATCACACCTGATCCCATACTGAAGCAACACCCTGAAGTGCTCTTCCTATCGATGGCACTTCCTGCCCAATCTGAATCAACATAACCCTCTAGGTTAATCTTCAGATTCACATCATACTTGAGCCCATAATCAATTGTACCCCTCAGGTACCTCAGAATATGCTTTGCAATCAAGTGAACATTTCTCGAATCTGTCAAGAACTGGCTCAAGGTGTTCACAACAAAGAAAATGTCTGGTCTCGTGTTCGTCAGGTACATCAAGAACCCAGTCATCTGATGATACATCATAGCATCAACTGAATCTGATGAACCATCGCTCAATAGCTTCAGGTTCGATGCCATAGGTGTGGCCATAGCCTTGCATTCCATCATCCCAAACCTCTTCAGGATATCTACTACATACTTCCCTTGTCCAAGGAATATTCCATCCGCACTCTACCACACCTCCATACCTAGAAAATAATGCATCATACCCAAGTCCTTCATTTTGAACTCGGCAGCAAGCTTCCTCTTTGTATCAGCAATCAACCCATCCATACCTATTACAAACAGATCATCTACATACAATAGAAGCATTACTGGGTTGCCATCTTCAACCTTGTAGTAAAGGTTGGGATCTGCTTTACTCTTGGTAAAGCCCAAACTATATAGAAAGCTATCAATTATTCTTTACCATGTCCTGGGTGCCTGTTTCAAACCGTACAGGGCTTTCTTCAATTTGCATACATGAGACTCCCTATCATGTGTCTCAAAACCGAGTGGTTGTTCTACATACACTTCCTCTTCCACTACACCATTCAAGAAAGAAGTATTGACATCCATATGGTGTATCTTCCATTTCATTACTACAACCAGAGCGAGTATTGTTCTGATGGAAGTGTATCTAGCTATAGATGCAAAGGTTTCTTCATAATCTATTCCTTCTTTCTGAGAGAAACCCCGTGCCACAAATATTTCCTTATATTTTTCAATGCTACCGTCCGCAGCATGCTTGATCTTGTAGATCCATTTGGAAGTTACAACTGACTTCCCTTCTGGTCTTGGGATAACATGCCAAACATCATTCTTCATCAGCAATTGGTACTCTTCGATCATAGCATCCTTCCATTCTTTCCATTCTGTCGCTTCTTCATAATTGGAAGGTTCTTTATTAATGAAATCACATAGTAATGCTACATACCCGGAGAAGGATCTGGTCCTCTTTCTTTCTCTGTGATTCTCTTCTGGAGCCCCATATCTTTCCACACCTTGGATAACTTCTCATACCCAAGCAGGTTTCCTCTTGTGAGGATTCTTTTCTGGAGGTGGATCTACAGGTCTTTGTGGTTCTTCAAATTCTCGATCTTCTTCTTGAGCTTCTTCATTCATGGTTGTATCATGAATTCTGGGTACTTTTGCTTCTTCAGATTCTTCAATAGGTTTCTTTCTGGATTTGTTGTAAGCTGTGTCTTCATCAAATATCACATCCCTACTGATATCAATCTTCTTGAATCCTGGGAAGTATATTCTGTAAGCCTTCGAGCTTTCAGAGTATCCCACAAATATACCCTTCTTTCTTGAAGGATCTAATTTAGTCCTCTTTTCTTTTGGAATGTGTATGTACACTGGACAGCCAAATATTCTGAGATGGTTGACTTCTGGCTTCTTTCCAGAGAATACTTCTTCAAGAGTCTTGTTCTTGAGTACTCTATGTGGAGTACGGTTCTATACATACACCGTTGTTCTGGAAACTTCTACCGAAGTATGCATAGGAAGATCTTGATCATGAAGCATTGCTCTTGTAGCTTCCATGATAGTTCTATTCTTCCTTTCTACAATCCCATTCTGTTGAGGATTATAAGGAGTGGACAACTCCCTCTTAATCCCCGAGTCTTTGCATAGATCTTTGAATTCATTTGAAGTGAATTCTCCGCCATTATCTGATTGAAAGGTCTTGATCTTCTTTTCAGTGGGATTCTCGATCAAGGCTTTGAATTCCTTGAACTTGCTTTGCTTTCACTGCTTGGAAATGTCTTCTTTGTATTCTTTCCTTTCGCACATCCTTTGCAGACCCCATCATGTTTTGTTTGGATTTCTGGAAGACCTTTAACATCTTTGTTTGCAAGAGGTAGTGCTCTGTAATGCACATGTGCAAGCATTCTATGCCAGAGTTCACTTGGCTCTACTGTGTCATGGACCAAGGCTTGTTCTGGATGGCCCTTTAATTTGTACAATCCTCCTTCTTATTCTCCAATCACACTGCATCATCGATAGTCTTTCCTTTTGGCCACATGATGACTTGACCATCTATGAATGCAACTCTCATTCCTTTTGCATCTAATGCAGATATGGAGAGGAGGTTCTTCTTGAGTCGTGGCACAAACAATACTTCCTTCATTGTCATAGACTTTCCAGAGTCTAGCTTATAGGAAGATTCCCCACTACCTTTTATTGGATATTGGTAGTCATCTCCTAGCTTCACCTTGTGAGGTGATTCATGTTCTGATAGTCTCACAAAGGATTCCTTGAATCCTGTCATATGTTTGGAAGCCCCACTATATATGAGCCAATCATTGCTTCCATGAGTAATGTTTCCTGTGAAAGCAGAAATCAAAACATATTCATCCTTGCTTGAAGAATCTTCACTCTCATATCTGGTTCTTTTCTTGAATGGTTCATCATCCTCTGCAGCATGAGAATGATGTCTTCTTTTGTTGCTATTTTTCTTATTTTGTTTCTTAGGACAGTTTCTTACAAAGTGTCATGCTTCATCACATGCATAACATATGATTCTAGACAAATATTTTCTAGTGTTATCTTTGTGAGAGCGCTTACCTCTGGAGTGATGAGATCTTCTCTTGGTTGACTTGGAGTGTACCGTGAGAGCTTGATCTTCACTTCCCATCTTCTCTTGTCGAGTTGCTATCTGAGCTTCTTCTTGAGAGCACTCTTCCCACAGTCTGTTGAACTTGACTAACTTCTTTCTAGCACAAATCCCTTGAATAAAGGAGTCCCATGATCTAGGGAGACCATTCAAGGTAGTCATCATAACCTATGCATTTTCCACTTCTTCATTTACTGCTTCCATTTGTTCCTTGATATGAGAAACTCTTGTGAAGTAATACTGGATTGTTTCTGCATTCTGAATCTTTACATTCTTCGGTTGGTTTCTCAGAGTCATCTTCTGGTTTATGTTCTTTCCTTCAAACAATTTGGTTAGGGCATCAAACATAGATTTAGGTGTCTTTAGGGAGGACACATGTGGTATGAGATGATCCTTGATGGAATCAGCAATGATCCTCTTTTCCATAACCAACTTCTTCTTATGTAAGACCTTTGCCTCATCTTCCTCTGGAACTGGAACCTCCTCATTGATATAGGAGTCCAACTCATTTTCTTCCAGGACCAGGGAGATCCTATACTTCCAAGCTAGGAAGTTATCAGCTCCCTCAAGCTTTTCATCAAGCTTGGTATGATGAGACATCTTAACTTACAAAATATTTAAATCTTATCGGGTCAAGATGTCAGATCTGGATTTGGAGATGAAATCCTGTAGAGCTAGTTCAGGAGCAGATTAGGGTTTTGCTTTTCTAGAGTTCTGTCCAACCAATTGCTTTGAATTCGATCCCTAACTTTGATTTTAGGGAGGAGATCAATCTAGGCCTAGGCTCACTAAAAAATTCCTCTTCTGTGAAAATCCCTAATTTTCGGCAGAAGTGTCGGCTCCAAAACTGAAAAACCTCAGAATTGGATTATGCTTCGACAAAAAGATGCACCCTAGGGAGGAGAGTTATTCCAATCTTCTTTTGCTAAAAATCTATGGAGTGAGATCCACAAAGTAGGAATCCCTAGTTCCCGCAGCTGCACAATGTCTTCTTCTCAGGTTAGCTCTTATACCATGTTAGTTTTTCAACATTTAAGCTAGCATTATGTTAGGATCTTTAACTGAGAGAACAACAAGTACAACAACCAAACACAAGGGACAATGAACACAGTGTTTTTCCTCGAGGAAACCATAAATGGAGAAAACCCTGCAACTTCCTCAGAGATAGAATCAGCACAAAAGATAAAACCCCAAAATAGTAAGATGATCTCCCGACAGCAGTAACCTCTTTCTTATTTTCCCCAGTGTCTTTCTCTTCCTCAACTATGTGCTACAACTAAGTGTGGATGAGTGTGTGTTAAATAGAGAAGTCACCTCTCTATTTATACTAATTCCTGACACTACATTATTTGAACCCGAAATCTGACAACAGAATCCGATGTCATCCGACATTTCCCACGGATGTGCTGGACAGAAATCAATCTACAGAATGCCAATAACAAAATATTTATAGCCCCGTCAATTATCCGACACGTTGGAGTCAGACTTCCGACGCTTGTAGTGGTGGTTATCCGACACTTCCGTGCCGGATAGGCGTCAGATTTTCGAATCTTGTAGTGGCGGTTATTCGACACCTCTATGTTGAATCTTTGACGTCTATGAACCAAAACCAAGTTGGATATGCGACACATAAGCATCGGATATCCGACGGTAAGTATATATTTTTTTATAAAAAAAAATTAAGGTTTACATGATTTTAAATTTTATGGTCCCATACTTTCAACTGTAACTATGTTCAAGGCGTCGAATATCCGACGCATGTCCATTATAAATATAAATTATTTTAAACATTTCGACATGTTTGTTGTAGAAGCGATGGACGATTGCAAAAATTATTTGGTCCTCGACGGACGTTTTCAGGAATAGTTTTATTCTTTAACAAGCAGTTGTGGGAATTTTTTTTTCATTGATAGGCAGTTTGCCAAGAATTTTTTATTCTTCGACTTATCTCCGTTTGACAAAAACTTGATGCATGGGTGATGCGTGGAACTTGATTTTTTAATACAACTGGTTATATTCATTAATGAAGTTTATGACAAAATGTCAAATAGATTAAATATTCCGGATCCAAACGAAGACAACCGACAATTGCTTGCTAGACTATGGGATGCAGTGAAACAAAGGGGTGATGGAAAATGTTATTGTCTGTGTATTCAATGTAGGGGATTTAAGAGGAGAAGAATATTGATCTTAGAAGACACAAAACATTGCAAGGAACACGGACACGCTGAGGGGGGGAACGAATATCATCAATTTGTAGGTTTAGCATTATAAACATTATTATATTCATTTTTTTTGGTAATTGTATGTATTTTTTTTTTCATATATTAATGTATATCTATTGATGTTTCCATGTATTTATATTAAAGGAAAGACACCCTATAGCATGTCGTCTAGAGGAAGTGCTTTCAGAACAAGTTCAGGATCAGGATCATGGAGCGTGTATGTTTAATGGAGAACAAGTGAATGATCATATTGAACAAGATGATCATGCCGATGATGTAATTGAAGATGATGGTACAAATACATTGATCCATGATTCATTTAACGTTAGAATGGATGACGATGATGTTGATAATGAAAATGATGATGACTTTGATGATGTTCACAATATACCTCTTCTCGATAAGGCATATGAACCCCTTTATAAAGGATCCACAACAAATCTTCTCTCTACTATATTGTTGATAATGAACTTGAAGGTTATGAATGGTATTTCAAACATTGCAATCACACGTATGCTAAGGTATCTAAAATAATCCATCACATATATAGGATCGTGATAAAGTTTATTTGCATTCCTCTAATAATTGTATTGTTAACTCATTATTGATCATCGTATGGATGAAGCGTATTTCGTTAATATCATTTATTTATTACATTAACAACTTCTTCTTTTTTTGTAGCTTGATAGCTGATTTTTTGTGACCACCATCAAATATTTTACCTCACACATTTCGAGATTTATCTTCCATCATGAAAGAGATTGGAATGCATTATGAAGCAATTCATGCATGCCCCGATGACCATGTTATATATTATAATCAGCATGAATTTGCAACAGAATGTCTGGAATGTCATGTAAGTAGATATCGTACAGATAAAGTAATAAAAAAGGTGCCTCAGAAGGTTCTTCGTTATATCCCCATCATTCCACGTTTGCAACGACTGTTCAGGTGTAAAAACATAGTGCAATTTATGGATTACCATGCCAGGAACAAAAGTCAAGATGATGTTATCTGAATGCCTGCAGATGGTACTGCTTTTAGAGATATTGAGGAAAAGTGGCCTCACTTTAAAGAAGAACCACGTAATATTAGGATTTCTTTGATAGCAGATGGTGTTAATCCATTTGCACATATGAAATCCATTTACACGGTGTGGCCTATTTTTGTTATCAACAATAACATTCCTCCATGGTTGTCAATAAAGAGGGAGCACATAATGTTGTCGATGATTATTCCAGGTTTTATTGACGAAAATTGTTTTATTTATCTTGTAGTTGTGGCATCTTATTTGTCATAATATGTATCTTAATTTCATATATATATCTATTATTTTACTCTTCTGCATAGTTTATATATCTTAATGGTTCTCATAATGATATATTTTATATGTTCTTCAAATTATGAATCAGGTAAGTTCCAAGTCAAAGATATGAATGTATACATAGAACCTCTTATAGATGAGCTACTAAAGTTATGGAATGGCATAACTATGTATGACGTATCTAGACCAATACGACAAAGGCAATTTCAATTCCATGCAATGGTTGTATGGACAATACACGATGCCCCTGGGTTAACTTCATTTTGTGGTTTGTAATTTTAAGTTCCACTTTAATTGCATTTAATGATATGGAGTAGTTAGAATATTTTATAAATGATTATATTTGACATAGATATTCCATATGTAAATATTGTAGGTCTTCAGACAAAGGGTAAATTTGCATGTCCAGTTTGTGGTCCTAAGATAAAATCTCGACGTTCAAAAAGCTTAAGAAAGGAGGTGTTTGATGAGTATAGGCATTTCCTCTCTAAGAATCACAGGTATAGAAAAACTAAAAGAAATCTTTTCAATGGGAATCAGGATATTGCATTAAAACCACGGAGAATGACACCTTACCTTTGGAAGATGCAATACAATAGAAATCGTCATCATGGTACGTATGGATCATCGTATATGAATTTTTATGTATTTTAATTTTTATTGTGAGTTGTTTGTTGTAGTGGCCATATTTGATTTATGATGTAATTTATTAATTATAAATTAATATTCATGATGTCCATCGTGATCATGAAGGCATTAATGGTCTTCCACGGGGAATGAAAAATTATCCTATTCAATTCAGTAGGTTTCCCTACTATGAGCACCTACAAATTGCTCATTTGTTTGATATAATGCATATTGGAAAGAATGTTACTGAAACCTTATGGCGACTACTAGAGCTAAGGAGGGAGAAAGATAAAGTTGTGAAAGTGTGCAAAGACATTCAAGAAAGCAACCATGCAATGAAAGACCTCATCCAATTTCATACCAACGGAGAACAAGTTAATATAAACTCAATTCCATGGATGTTTACGGAGCAACAAAGCAATGTTGTCAAAGAAGTAATGCGGAAAATTAAATTTCCCACCAGTTTTTGTGCAAACTTGAAGAATATCATAACTAAAAAAGGTGATTTTGCAGGGGTCAAAACACATGATTGGCATGTCTTCATCAAGGTAATTATTATTGTTATGTCCATATAATTTTTTCTTGTTTGTATACTCTTTTTTTAATAAATGCGTGGTTTGTATATTGATACAGTATTTTCTACCTCTCTCTCTCCCGGACAACTTCGACAACAATGTCAAACAAGTTATATCTAATATTGGTAAATACATGAGGTAACTAGCGATTACTTGCATGTGCTTAGTGTTTCTCCGTATACTAATTTATATTTGTTTTTTTTGTGCACTATTTCAGCATATATTGTAATTTAATGTTTATTTTTGTTAAATATCGTTATTGGTTTGCATCACTTGTAGATGGTTGACATCTAAAGAAATCCATAAAGAAGATATAAAGTATTGGAGGAGAGAAATTCCTCATCGCATGTGTGAAATGCAGAATCATTTACCATCGGCATTTTTCAATGCACAGGAACACTACCTCATACACCAAGTTGAGGAGATTGAGTTGTGTGGACCTATGCACTCAAGGTCCATGTGGATGGTTGAGAGGCACTTGAAATTTCTGAAGGGTTTGGTGAGATAACTAGCACATTGGGAGGGTTCTATGATGGAAGGATATACGGTATACCAAAACATGTTGTATGTTAGTGAATATCTTCCTATTTTAGTGTCAAAGCTCAATTTACATCGCATTTGTGATCCGGACTCCAATAACAAATTTTAAGGGGAGCAACTGAAGGGGAAAGGTATATTGAGGAAGCTGAAAGGTAATTACTAGCTACTGGATTTTTATTATATCCTTCATATTCTAATTGTATTTTCTAGTCATAATTGCTTCAATTAAGAGCATATACGTCTTTGTTTCGGGAGATTTACACCTTTCTTTGATTTTAATGGTTATTGTCATTAAACAGTTGGTCGAGAATGAGATGCAATTCATTTATACATCGCAAACAATCTTGACTAGGTGAAGGTATGGATTGAACGATGTGCACAATCAGGTCATGGAATATCATGGGAAGGTGTGGCTTCATTGGTAAAAGAAGCACAACGCAATGGAGATAACAATCTAACAGAAAGGGAAATCGATTTGGCATATGGTGTAAAAGATAAAATGGCAAGTATATAATTAATCAAATATCCCTCTAAATCTTTTATTTTGTTTGATACTTATTGACGTACATGTTCTTTTTTTCCATGTATTGTTGCTTAAGGATTGATTGGTTGTGTAATTTTTTTGTGTATTGCTTATTGTAGGTAAAACACCATAAGGCTATGGTCTATAATGGAGGTAGATATCGGATCCAAAAACTGGGTGAAACAAAGAAAACATCATATTCTAGGGTTTTGGCTGTCTTTGAGGTTACCAATGTTTCATCTAGAACTGACAGACATCCAGAAGTATCAGAAAATCGATACTATGGGTATTTGGAAGATATTATACAGTGTGACTTTAAATCCTTTAAGGTAGTTCTATTCATTGTCAAATGGTATAGGTTACGATTGAATCAACGTGATCCTGATAGAACTATTATTGAACATGATAATGGATTTACCATGGTAAACACAAGGTTGTTTGAGCCAGGAACAGAGCCCTATGTTCTTCCAAGCCAATGTGAACAAGTATTTTACTCAGAGGTTCCAGGTAAAGCGGGTTGGTTATTTGTTGTGATACACGATCCAAGAGGAAGGCCGATAAAGTATAACCTAGATGATGGTAATGAAAAGGGTTCTCTGGAAGAAGAATATGATGATGAAGAGCATGATCAACTTGAGTAAGCTGACGATGATGATCCAACAGAAGATGTCCAAGGAATAGTTGAATCAGATGATGTAGCAGACAATGTCGTTGAAGATTATTCTGACAATGACATGATGAGCGTAACTAATGATGATGACGATGATGATATGGCCAATCCTTACAATGTTGACACAGATGATGATACACATGGCGCATCATCTTCATGATCATCGTATTCGTCATGATGATGATACTCATCATCAACATCATCATCATAGTCATCCTCATGATGATGATAATCATCATCATCATCATCGAGATCATCATCATCATCGAGATCATCATCATCATCATAATCATGATCATCGTCATAATCATAATCATCATCTTCATAAGCATCATAATCATCATCGTCATCATCATCATCATCATCATCATTGTCATCGTCGACATCATCATTGTCATCATCATCATCATTGTCATCGTTTTCATCATCATCATAATCATCGTTGTCATCATCATCATCATTGTCATCGTCGACATCATCATTGTCATCGTCGGCATCATCATCATCACCACCATCATCATATTCATCATCATTGTTGTCACGATCAACATCATCATCATCTTCATCGTCGTCGTCATCATCATCATCATCATCCTCATGATGATGATGATGATGATCATCATCATTAAGATTATCATCATCAGCAGAATCATTATAATCATCATAATCATGATCATCGTCATAATCATAATCATCATCTTCATCGGCATCGTAATGATCATCATCATCATCATTGTCATCATCTTCATCAGCATCATAATCATCACCATCATCATCATCATTTTCATCATTGACATCAACATCATAATCTTCATCATCATCGTCGTCATCATCATCATCATCATCATCATCGTCGTCATCATTTTCATCGTCATCCTCATGATGATGATAATCATCATCATCATCATCATCACAATCATTATCATCATCATCATTGTCATCATCGTCATCAACATCATCATCATCATCAACAACATCATCAACATCATCATCATCAACAACAACATCGTCATCATTGTCATCATCGACATGAACATCATAATCATAATCATAATCATCATCATCATCATCATCATCACCATGCTCACATGCTCAACTTTTCAATCATCCTTCAAAGATATATTTTCATTTATCCAAGATAGGGATGTGTCGTTATGTAGATGGTTCTTCCCTCATTAATGTGAAGGTTCTTTATTCAAGTTAGGATATAATAAAAATATCCTGATACTATTATGGAAATTTATATAGTATAAAATAACATATAATAAAAATAAAATACATACACTATAAAATAATATATAATAAAAATAAAAAACATATAATATATAATAACAAATGACAAGTGTATTTGGACATTGCCGCGACTCGTTTTGGACAGTTCAGTTCAATTTGGAGGTTTTTGTGAATTTGGGAGTAGGTCTGCTGGAGCACAGGGTTCAGAATTGGAGCTCATGGTTGATAATTGGAGGTTAGGGTTGAGAATCAGAGCTCATCATTGATAATTGTAGCTCACGCTTGAGAATTGGAGCTGACGGTACAAATTTGGAGTACACGGTTCACGTTTTGGAGTTCCCGTTTTGCATTTGGAGCTCATGGCTCAACGGGTAAGCATCATGACCTCCTTTTTTTGGGCATGTTGTGACAATGGTTTTTGGGCATCCTGTGACAAGGGTTTTTTGTGCGCGCTGTGATGTTTGCTCCTTTGTGGGACAAGCTTGAATGCAGATAGACCCTTCCTCATTTAGTGGGTTATTCAGGGATTCAATTTACAAACCTTCTTACCTTACAAATAAGAAACTTGTTGTTCGGGTCATGAACTTAGAATAGGGCTTCGCGCCTCACCCCCTCTCATATCTGTGAGTCACTATTATAGTGATCATTCATTTTGTAGTGCATCTATAGATTTAATTATGCGGTTTCTCTAGTTTTGCACAGACAGGCTTGATCAAAGAAGTACTTCGAAGAGACTGATTATCCGGACCTATCAAACGATTAAAATAGAACTAGGAAATTGGGGCCCCTAACTACAACTAGTAAAACCCCTCTTAAGGTAAGGAAGGTCAAACTATCTTATGGGAATAATAAGGGAATAAAGACTTCCACAATAAGGAGGTCTTACTTCACAAGGAGGTATTAATTCACAAGACCAGTTCATCCGCATATTCAACCGGTAAGGTCAGATACTACAGGGAATAGAAGCCCTTAATCTTTTAGAATGAAAGAGAAATAAGGGGTACGGGTTGACTTTCATGTTTCCAGCTCAAGCAAGTCATAAGGCAGGAAAGGAAAGTAATAAATAAAGTAATAAGGGGGTGCCAATCACCCGTCCCACCACAGGGTACCAATTCTGGCAGTGCCAATAAAGAGCAGGTCTTAAGGCATAGAGCGGTACCATATCTAGGGAGCGACCCTGGATCAATAAAAAATATACCATAGGGAACAGATCCTCTCAAATCCAGGACCTTGAAAAACACACTAGTTCGGGGCCCAAAGTCCTGTTAATATCATCGTCAAACAAAAGTTGTCCATGAGGACAGAGTTCAAGAACTCTGTCCACATGAACTATATCTCACAAAAGATATGATTTAGGAATAAGTCCTTAGTTTTCAAGCGTGAACTAATTATTTTCCAACTATGAATTAATTATTTAAGATCATATTAGACTCCTTAAGGATATAGAGCCATTGGACTGGCTTATAATGAGTAATGGGTTTTAAATTTAAGTTATGAAAAACAATAATGAATCCAATAGAAATTTATTATAAAAGTAAAAGTATAGTATTTTGTTAGGATATTTTTATTACTGTATTCATAGTAATAAATTGTTTGTATTAAATCTATCAAAAGAAATATGTGGATGGTGTCTTTAATAGTTGGGAAGATTATTTACATTTAATTGTAATTTGTTTATAAGACTAATCATTATTCCATCGAGATGTTTCCTTTCAAGGTTGTGTATGTTAGGAATAGTTACAAAATAACATACATTAACTATTCCCCTAACTTTTAGAACTCAACCCTAAATTAAACCCCTTAGTTACTTCAAAAGAAAAATATTTGCAAACACGATTTTCATACTGATTTGGTAAAAATCTATCCATATAAAATTCAATCTTTGACCTATTAGCTGAGCTAGAGAAAAATTGGAAACTTCTGCAATTTCCCCTATTAAATTCTGGCCTTTAGTGCTGCAAAACTGCATTTCCAGAATTTTTGTAGCATTTTCCCCTATTTTACACTACAGGCACTACAAAAGTTTCACCTTCAGAAATTTTGTAGAATTTTCGTTGTTTTTACACTGTTGACACTGCAACAGTTATGAAAACTGCATTTTTTGTGCAAAAACTTGTCTAGACGCTTTCAAACCTTTTCCATGGCTCTAATACTAAAATTTAAGCATGTTATGGTCTAATTTCATCAAATTTATCTCTTGCCTTAGCAGGAAGTTTTAGATTACCTGCACTAACCTCATCTTTCAACATTTGCAACTCTTTCTTCATATTTTTGTTTTCTGCTTTAAGGGATCTGTTATGCTTATATAAATTTTGAACTTGTTTATGTAATGGGAATCTTCTCCTTAACATCCCTCTAACATCCATCAAAGATTTTTCATATAGGTCTAGACTTCCATCTACTTCAAACCTATGTTTTATGTCTTCTTCTTGCAAATGAACAATCATCAACTAGGCTTCTTTTAATGGTATATCTACCTTCTTCACCTATGGATCATCACTCTATGTCTGTTAATATGGTTGTACTTTGGAGAGTTTTTTCGTCTTTGTTTGGATAGATTGCTCAAGTGGAGTCTCTAATGTATCTTCTTCCACATATTTTTTCCCTTTCGTTGCTAATCTAGTCCTAGGTCTCTTAACCTCCACCCTTTCTTAAAAAAAGTCCAAATTTATTCTTTTCATTTTATTTTTACTCTTTTAAAATTTAGGTCTCTCCTCTATATCTATAACAACCCTATGTTTTTTCTCCATATGAATCTTACCCTTTCTCTACACCTCACTCGTGTATTTTTCTCCATCATGTTCTTTGCTTGAGTAGTTGTTTTTTCTTTTGAGCTTGGAGTACATCTCCTTGCTGAAGGAATACCTAGCACCTCAGGATCATAACCAACAAGGAAAAGAAAAATGTTATAATCCCTACTCATTTTCCTAATCTCTTCAAGCACGACTAATTTGATTAATCCAAAATGAAATAAACTAGTGTTCTACCTTCTTAGGTTTCGGCTGCACATGTGCCATCTTTCCTAGACTTCTGTACAAATCAAAAGGGATGTCTAAAAATGTTTTTCCAGTGAAATGTAACAACACTTTGAAGTGAAATTGATACCATGTCAAATATTCCTTCACATGTAAAAGAATTCCTTATGGCAAATAAAAGTTTCTCATATTTCTCTGACAGCCAAGCTTTGGGTATCCCATGAGTTAAATTTGATCCCTTGTGTTCTTCTTTAGAAAATCATCATAATTTATCAACTGAAACTTAGCGGAAGCAGCGGAAGTATGACCCTCTAATGAGATCCATAATTTACTTAGACAAATACTAATTGCATAATACATATCTATTAAAAAAAACTTTACATGAATAATAACTTTAACTCTAATTATGAAATGTGTTAGTCAAGAAACTACTAGCACTCGTAGCAATAACAATTACAGACATGTAACAACAATAAAATAAACAATTTCAAGACTCTTGGTGAGTAACAACAACAGTTTCAACAAGTAACAACAACAATATCAACAAGTAACAACACTAGTTTTAGCAAGTAAGAACAACATTTTTTGCGAGTAGCAACAACAACATAAATTAGTTTAAAACTGCTAGTGAGTAACAATAGCAGCAATGATTAGTTTGAAACTAATGCTTAATAAAAATATCCTAATACTATTATGGCAATTTATAAAATATAAAATAACATATAATAACAATAAAATACATATAATATAAAATAATAATAAAATACCTATAATATATAATAATATATAATAAAAAATGACAAGTGTATTTGGACATTGTCGCGACTCGTTTCGTTTTGGACAGTTCAGTTCAATTTGGAGGTTTTTGTGAATTTGGGAGTAGGTCCGGTAGACATGGTAGACAACTCTGTTGACCCATGGTAGCAAGAGCTCAACATCTTCTCCTCACCGTAAATTACCGGTATACCATCCCCAGACACAGTGCAAAACACGCTGGAAAATTAGACAGCTGGAACCGAGAGTAGGGTTCCGGTTTCTCCGCCAGATGAAGAGCTGCTAGGTGTGTTCGCAGCACGGCCATTAAACTCGGCCTTAGGAGGAGGCCCATACTCATTATTCCACTCCAGCCAACCTCCGAGTTTGACTAAATAAACTATTTCGATAATTGTACCTACATCTTCTTTGATGGGGATTCAGCCAATCAAATTAGAGGTATAGGTGTTCATCTTTTGATCACCCAGGACCACTATTTTTTCTTCAAATTGGGTGTTGGTCTGAGTATAAACACCAAATTTGAACTACTTGCTTTATGGACTCTCCTTTATTGTGCTAAAGCCATGGTCCTTCCCACTCTGCACATTCATGGTGACTCCACAGCCATCATTAATTGGTTCAATAGAAGATCATAACTAACTTTACTTGCACTTGATGGTTGGTGTCAACGTATACGTCATATGGAACCTTACTTCATCCAGCTAAAAGCAGTTTACTGAATTCACTGATGGTGAATGTACTGGTCAGGGCACTTTCCAGATTTTCCAACCCTTAGCACTTGAGTCTTTTATGTGTTATTTCTATTGGCATCCTTTGGATGATTGAGGTGGATGATCCCCTCATATTACTAATCTCTCTTATTTATTGCTTCTTTGGATTAGCTACTTCAGTATTAGACTTGAATTCTCAGTCTGTTGAAGGTTAGTGATGTGGATGTAATCAAGATTCCTATATTAGAGGTGTTACCTTTGAATGTTTGTCCAGTATTCCTGTGAAGCTGATCAATTGTATTCCTTAGGGTTGCCTTAGGGTTGAAAAATAGTATGGGAAAACAAGTTAGCATTGCCTTGGGATTGAAAATTAATATGGGAAAATAAGCATCATCACGACAAGCTAAAAGGAATAAATCAGCAAATATTACAGACTAATATAAATGTATTTAACGTGCCAAGTAGCCAGATCTGGAAATGGACGCTCTTCACCACCACTGGGAAATATGCCTCTGAAGTGTTGGATTATGCATTTCATAGTAGCACAGAGGTTAAAACATCCACTCTAAAACTAAAATCATCTACAACATCACAAAATCATTCATGGGAAAACTAAAAACCACTTAAAAGAGATATGTTCTTTGAAGGAGATAGTCCATTAAAGGAGAACCTCTAGGTTTTGTATAGACATATGTTGGCATAAATTGTAGTGTTATATGTGATTCATATGCATAACATATCGTCTCAAGCTTGACAACGTTGAAAGGCTAAAGTACAATGGCCACAAGCATACATTTGAAGCTTATGAAGCCTACCCAATTCATGTTAGCAAAAGGCAATGCAAGCAATAAGTTAGAATGGAGACTTGTATGTAACCAAATGAGGGGCATACATTAGAATTTTTAGGGCTACCAAATTCCCACACCTATTAACCAAACTCATTCTTGACAAGATTTTTCTTTAACAAGTTTTTGGCTTACAAGTCTTTCCAAGTTTTTTTTCTTATAAGTCTTTCCGCGTTTTTTTGCTAGTATTTTGCTATGCTTATGCCAAATTCTTTTTTGGCCACAGTGCAGGTAGAACCAAACAGGTATTTGTTAGACCTGTCTTCCTCCAACGAAGGGAGTTTTGGAAGGCTAGAGGAAAGTGAGACATCTAGTAGTTCTACACGAGCTAGATCAACTAGATGTCAGAAGATCAAAAGAAAATTCGACAAACGCATGAATTTTTTTCTCCAAGGAGGGGGGTCATGTTCCTATGATGATGAGACAGTGGGAGACATCGACGTGCCCTTAAGGTACCAACACCTAGTGAAGCAATGGGTGCCCAACGATCTTCCTAAAATAAGCATTGATTTTTGTGTGAATGAGAGGATATATAGAATTGCACCATCCTCATTGCATGGATTGGGCTTGTTTTGCATGGACGACATAAAGGTTGGATACGGTAGATGTACAGAATTGATGGAGTATGTTGGACCCTATTACAACTACATTGATTGGATGCATCTTGTCCAATATACACGAAGTATGCGTAGATAAGGGTTGTCAGCGGATTATATACAAGTGAAAGACAAAGCTCAAAATAAAGAAGCAACGATGTACATGGACGGAAGGCCAAAAACAACCGGTAATATTGTGGGGTTTATAAACAGTACACAACCAAGGTCTACATGAAAGCAACCCAACTACATATTCGAGTCATGTGAAGGAAACCGTGTCTTTGTATGTGCAATTAAATCAATAGCTGTTGGCGAAGAACTGCTTATTGATTACAATTTGAACTGTGTAGATACAAACAATGTTAGTATGGTTGTGGTACAACAAACAATTTAACCACCCTTTTATTAATTATTTTAACGTCTATAGGAATTCTTGTTAGCATATAATTGAAATTATCTACTTAATTTCATGTTTCCTTATGTAACTTTTAGTATGTTTTTGATGCAGGGTTCTCTTAGGGGCACCTCCATCTCCGTAGATGTTTGTCGACTCGAGTCAAGGCAACAGGTAGACATCAATATTGCCAATGTAATATTAAATTTTAGGATGGACATACAGATACGTTGTTATGTATTTTCATTAGTATATTAGGTTCGTTTATATAATATTATCGATTTTCCATGCAGAGTGTTGATCAAGGAATCCAACCGGCTATTGATCAGCCGACTACAGCATTAGGGAAACAACCAAACATGAATGTAATTCTCCATTTCAAATACTTTAAAATCGTAAACATGTCTATCGTGACGCATTATGTTTATTTTGTTATGTATTCTTTCATTTTTATGGTTGCGTTCATCATGGTAATGTTGTCTACCTTTTTTGCAGATTGACCAAGGAAACTCCCCAGCTGTTGATCAAATGACTGGAGACTCGAGGAAGCCATTTAACCGAAATGTAATTCCACATTCTAAATAATTCAAAAATGTACACATATAAAACATGTAGAATAGTGTTTATTTTTGTTTTTGTTCTGTATTTGTTAGCTTATACATATTGCGTTCATTGTGATAATGTTCTCTACTTTTTTTGCAGGTTGTTGATGGAGGTAAATCCCCATCTATTGATTAGACCACGCCCTCGGCTAGGAGTCAGGTAATCCTAGATGTAATCCCTAATATAATTATTTACACACACTATATTTTCAAAGACTAAGCAATTGTTTATATATTTCAATTGTAGACATGGGATTTCGTTTATGAAACAGAGTCTCAAAACTCTTTACAAAATGAGGTCTCTCGGTTGATGAGAGATAGTGAAATTAGAGAGTTTGCAGACCCATTGAGGGTGCTACAAAGGACAAGGGAAAAACAAAATGAGGAACTGGTTCGTCTGACATTGGCAGTTGCACTAACAGAAGGGCTCGAACAAAGGCTTCAATTGTTGTTACAGCAACGTAAACAACTGGACGTAAGTTATCGAATAAAAATGTAAATTCATTTATAAAAACTTTATAATATTTGATTTTATATGATGTTGAACTTATAATACAATGGGTTTAATTTATAGCGTTCTATGGAGATTATCAGTGGTGGTCAAGGCAATGTTGGTCCCAGTGACCAAACCACTCCACGTACACCACATATTGCTCCCATATTGTCCACTGAACAATCGGCAACATGCTTTGTGACACCGCCGAGGGTAGCGGAGGGTGAAGCCGATGGTGCCCCACCCACAACAGATGTTGTAGAAGAAGGGGTCACGATGCAAGCCTAGATAGAGATGTGGAAGCATTTCCTGGATCTTCTTCTTCTTGAGCATTTCCTAGTTCAAGAAAGTGTACATTTTTTGTGAATGAAGAACTGGTTCCAATAAAGATAGAGAAGATTCCAGGTCATTATAGATTGTTCAATTTATTTTTTATAATTTGTGTCTAATATACCGATAATATTTTCTAATGTTCACTAATGATGGCAATAATGTTTTGCAGGAAATGATATATTTTATAAACACATGAATGATTTCGCCTTGGAGATCTTCGAGCCCACCATCCGCACAATGTGGAACAAGCAGCCAAAATCTTTAAAGGATGATCTGGCTAATCGCTTGGTTAGTCTGTTCGGAAAAAATACCTTTGATACATCGAAGGTACTACAGAAGGCTGGAAAACATCTAAAGATTGTCCAAGACCAATATAGGGTTCACTTAGAAAAGAACCCTAGGTATGAGCGCCCTCCAATGATTCCATCTATGGATTGGAAAGCCTTGGTGGAAGATGGAAAAGAGAAGGGCCTGAGAAAATCAGGAAAGATACCACCAGGTGGAACAGGGAGGTATGCAATTCATTCCAAAATGTAGTGGTAAGCCTTATTATTACTAGTTTTTATATCAATTTTGGTACATAGACTAATATATTTAAAAAATTAATTAGGCTCTCGGACACATCTAAGGCCACAAAGGCAAGAATTGAAAATTTTGGCCAACACAAGCTTGGGCCTGGTGGTTACTCCAACCTGGCAGCCCGATATGTAAGTATCACAAAACCTGAATCCGCATCCAAATATCATACAGGTTATTATTTTTGTTTTGTTCTAACAAAAGGATTTAAAATTAATGACATCATGAAAATATGAAGGCCAACCGGTTCAAAGAATCGCCCAGTGCGGATTACATGAAGCTTGGCTTCGAACATGGCTTTGACGTCATTGTTGAACACCGGAGAAGCTTGTCTGTGAATACTGCACGATCTTCTGCTGATCCATTTGGTGCCTAGGTATGTGAAAACTGTATAGTTTAATGATAATTTATTAATGTTCATGCAATTTGGTCCTTATAAATAAACTAATGTAAATTATTTATTCCTTTTTGTGCAGGAAAGTAACGATCCTATTCATGCCGAGGATGAAGTACATGACCAACCAAACGAAGATCATGCTTCTCATCCTGGTAATGAATTTATTAATGTGCTACTGCTTTTTATAGACCATTGCAGATGATGAACATTAATTCTAATTCTACACAATTCAACTACAGAGCATGTAGTTGCAGATCATAACATAGAACAGGTTGGGCCAGTACGAGATAATGTTGAACATGTTGATGTGCACATGGTAGGTAAAAACACACATTCGTAATGTTTTTTTAATGAATTACTCGTATTTATCAAAATATAAATATATTAATGAAATATTTTGACATTATTCAATAAATTCATCACCCCTCGCCCGAAGTTCAACCTTCTGAGCAGACTAGTAGGGATATCGATGATCATATTCCCGAAGATGTGACTCTAACTAAATATTTAAAGAGAAGAAAAGTAAAAATGAATTGACTAAACAAATTTTCAGTAATTCTTATTTATAAAAAAAAAATAATGCTTTTTCCTCTATTTTATGAATGAATGCTTTATTGAATTGTTTACTGATATTTTATTTTTTTCTGCCATTGACTAAATTAATGTTTTAATGAATGAGTTAATGAATGGTTTTTTCAGCTGTTGAATGATTGAATGGTCTAATGAATGTTATAAAGAATGATTTAATGAAAGCATTTTTCAACTATTGAGTGAAATAATTTGCATTGTAGATGCATTGTTATTTGCATTGTGAAATAATTTGCATTGTAGATGCATTGTTATTTGCATTGTGAAATAGTGAAATAAATTGCTATTTGCAAGTATAGGCATTGGGTTTGGGGAGTTGAGAGTGATGTGAGGGGATGGAGGGTCCATAAGAGCTTCCACCTTCATGTGGTTGGTCCTTTTTAGTAGAGAATATTAAATTATTCTCGAAACAGAGAGGAGCTCAATGAATGGTAAGGAAACATACATTAAAAAACATCTATTTCTATATTTTTACTGTGTAATTTTCACTATTGCTATTTGACTCCTCCATTGGAACTTGTTGCAGATAGCGTTGAGAAACATTTCCATAGTTAAGAGGCAAGAAATGGAGTTTTGATTAGATCGATGGCCTTATATACATAGTATTTTTGGTTATCCATGTTTTATCAGGTGATATATTCTTACTAATTATAATTTTTTGCTTACATCATTTATGTTAGATCATTATATTTTAAATTCCTTGATTAGATTAAGCAATTGAGTGTCATTTAATGTTGCTTGAGGATTTTAAAGAACTTGGTTACTTGAATTGAATTAGTAAATGATAGATGTTATATAGCATGTTTATATAAATGGTTGGGCATGATAGCTTCGGACATAGATTGTTTGAATACTTGGTCAATTGTAGCAGGATGCATTTATTTTTGCAACACAATCATGTCTTCATTTTATGTTTTCAAGATGCTTTTGAACAAATAATGTCTTGTTTCTACATCATAAATCCACATTCAGTGTTTTTAAGATGCTTTTGAACAAAGAATGGCTTGTCTCTACATCATAAGTCCACATTCAACAGCCTTTGCAGCAAGAGTTTTTACATACCAAAAAACTAAAATTCATTCTTTACTTGTTTATGGATTTTGCAATCCTGCAGATGCAAGATGTGGACAATTGTACACTGTTAAAGTGGACTCTTCAAAGGTTACCTTGGAAAATAGGGTAGAACTTCTTCAACCATCTGAAGTTCGTGTGTGTGCTTTTGATATAGAGACAAACCAAGCTTCCTTTCAAGTTCCCCGATGCCGAATATGACATGATAATGATGATTTCACACATGGTGGATGGGCAAGGCTATATTATTAAAAATCGAGAGGTAAAAACACTTGGCATTGTTTTATGCCCATTGGTCAGCCTATCCTTTGTTTTGGGATTTCTTTCAGCTATGTTTTGGGATTTTTATTGTTTGCAGATTGATGTTGCATTGATTTTTATCAACATCTTTGCTCTTCTTTAGTTTTCCAATTCCTTTTCGTTTGTTTCCTGAGTGTGTAGATGTGGGGCATTGAAGACTTGGAGTACACTCCAAAACCAAAATTTGAAGGAAAATTCAAAGTAGGAAATGTGCCAAATGAGGTATATCTGCCATTTAGTGTTTACCCTAAGACTATAATTCTGAAAACAAGTATTGATCCCCTGGAAGTTTGCTATGTTTTCCAGACAGAGCTTCTTAGGTAGTGGTTCAATCACATGCAAGAATTTAAGCCTGGGATTTATGTCACGTATAATGGAGATTTCTTTGATTGACCTTTCGTCGAACAATAGGCTAAGCACCATGGAATGAAAATGAGTGATGTATGTTAATTTTTTTATCTAATATACCGGCATCTTATGCTTGCTGACTGTTGCTGGATTTTGGCTCAACTCTATGTTTAATTGGAAAAGGAGTTTATTATTTAGTGTATTACAATGAATGTACTGATCCACAAAATGGACATCTCAGGGCCCCAATGTATATTGTGTTCTTGAATCCTTTAGAAGTTTTTCTCTACCTCTTAAAATTCCTGCATTGTTTTGCAACCAAGGATAGGTTTTTGACCATCATTATAAATTTTGACCCCTCTATTATCTGGCCACTTCATTTAGCAAGAACAATCTGTGCTTACCTTGGTTGTATGGAATTTGCAAGAGTGAAGTTAAATATCTACTGTACATTATTAATAATGATTTAAGGTAGCATACTATGTTGTTTCTTTGTCTCTTTTCTATATGAAGTGGTTATGTATTTGTAGGATTCAATCTTATTCTATATCCCTTCCTTGAGCAAAGCTAGACTATTCTAAAAGTATTGAATGCCTCTTGGTCAGCAAGTTTATTTCTGTTATTTTTTTATCTTAGTTGTTTCCTTTGGTCCCCTCTATTTAGAGACTCTATAGGTTTAGTGTCCTCCATAATCACTTATTAATATTGGGGATGTAAAGCACTCTTTGCATGAGAGCTCTTTCTTATACAGGGAGAAACTTAAGGAGATACTTATACAATTTGCACAATGCATATGAAGGATAAACACAATTCTTTAGACCCATTTCATCTTAATCATGTTATAAAAATCCACCCTTTAGAACTTTAGTCAACTCAAAATGGAGGTCAGGGACACAGACAGTGTATGGGCACTACTTCATTCCACTTTCCAACTAATAGTCTCACCTAGAGAAGCACTGCATTGTCTTCAACTAGGGAAACTTGATTGCAAGCAAGCTTTCTCCAACTCTCTCGAAAGCGAAGTCACATAGGCCATTTCTAAGTGGGTAAGTTGGAACATGTGGGCATGGGATTACGTGACCTTTGTACATGTTGCTCACACTACCGTGAAGTTGTGTTGTAATCACCTACCCTTATCACATGTAATGTCTCTAGTTAAGGGATATTCTCTTAAAGTGTTCATGGATTGGTTAGATTGGACTTTGTCTTGTTAAGTAGTCCACTTGTAGACTTAGTACAAGGTTTGCTTGTAATTACTCTCTTTCGTATTCCATAAATAGAAAGGAGGGTGCTTCTCTTGAAGATATTGGGTTTTCTATTTTGAAAAAAGTAAAGTTAAGAGTAAAGTAGTTGTGATAACTATATGTGCAAGGATGAAATATATACTTGACATAGAATCCTCTATTTTGCTACCAGGCTTCCTTCAGTGGTCAAATTCTAGGATGAAACCATGTGGCCGTAAGTGAAATATTTGGATTTTTTTTTTTAAATCCATCAACAGGCGTCACTTTTTCGACATTCTTTCGACACTCTGGTCAACCCCTCCGATGACCGTGTCATGACTACGACGCTTCCTCCCGTCGGACGACCGACGGTTAAAGTGTCGGATTGCGTCGAAAGGCCAACTCTTCTAGTGTCGAAGTGCATCAGATTACCGACACTGTCTAAATTAAAACCGACGACACCACCATTTCTCAAACACTTTTGTCCGTCGGGCGGCCGATGCTTCAAGGGTCGGAGGACGTCGGAATTTCAACGGTTTATGCAATTTTGGTTGGCACTTTGGAAGGAATAACAGTTTAATATGCAACACAATGGTCTGTTGGATCTTTGACCCTTATTAGTCGACTGTCGAAGATCTGACATTACACCACCGACGACAAAAAAAAAGTGTATGTGTCGAAAATGAGACAGAGAAGTGTCGAATTTCAGACATGCAAGGCATTAGATTTTGGGTTGAAATTCTGTTGTGCGACATGACTAAAACCCTACTAGGGCCAACTTCACTAGGTGAGTCTAATAACCCTAGTGCCTCAAAATTGCGGGGACTTTAACCCTTAGGCAATAGGATGGTTACCCACAATGACTTGACATGACTTGTTTACATTATAGATCTTCCCGATCGGAACATCGGGGCATGACATGACATAATAACATCCCAGAATAAACATCGGGTTACAATAGATAAGAAATACAAGTGAATACATTCTGAAGTTACAATTACATCAACATGGACCATTTATAGTTTTATTTCTTCATGCACTTACATGATCGTTCCTTCCTTTGTTTTCATCTTGGAGATGTGGTTATGCCTTATGTGTTATATAACAGAGCGGTGGAAGAAATTAGTATTTATTTCCCCTTATTTGAGCTAAGTAATCCGAGATTTTTGTCTCCATAGAATTTCCTCCTGCTCACATCTCTTGTCCAGCTTAGTTGTGATTTCCTTTTCGTTGAGCTCGTTGTCCTCCGTCTAACCATGTTCCATGCTTATTTGTTGAATTTGCTCCAACTCCTTTTTCAGTTCACTTTTGTCTCTTTGATATGTTTCCAAAGGTATTGTAATTCCAACTCCTAAGCTTGAGCCTCATAAGCTTGAGTTTTTGTTGCATGATGGCCACCTTTGAGCGTCCTAATACTTACATGTTCATCCACCATGTTCGAACAGAGTCCTGAAAAGTTGGATGGGATAGCTAGAACTTTTCTAAGCGGAAAGGTGGTTGCATTTTAGCCTCTAAGTTTTTCCAAGATAGGGGGATGGTCCAGTGATCCAACCCCACTGAGGGAAGGACAGAGGTGACAATGAGACCTCCAGTTTCAAATACATTCTCTGAGACTAGGAATCAATCAAGTTGCGATGTTATTTTCTTATCCCCCCTATTCGATTGTTTGAGGCGAATAATCCATCAGAGATGATGAGATCAACAAGGATGTAGTTATCAATAAGAGATTTAAAGCTAAGGTCCTCTGAGGTTAGGGTTTGTCACCCACCTATTTTATTATGTAAAGAAGTTATCATATTAAAATCTCCCCCTAAAATGATAGGTGAATCTACATGTTGGGTGACAAACCATTCCATGTAGTCTAGCAATCTAAGCTTGAGGGTTGGGCTTTGAGGTCCATAAACATTTAAGAAATTCCCATGTATTCGAGTGCCAATATTGTGGAATGAGGAAGAAAGAGAGTGATCAGTAGAATAAAAATCATTTAGCAACACCAAAGAATGATTCCAGGATATGACTATCCCTCCCAAGGCACCATTTGCATCCATTTTGACTCCTTGGCTTCCTTTCCGTATTTTAAAGTCATCAAGGATTGAAGAGTGCGACTTGAACATTTTTTCTCCTGTAGAAAAACCATTGCGGGCTTGTCCTGAAAAAAATTTCACTTTAACATTCTATGTTTTGAATGCCCATTTAGTCTACTCACATTCCAAGAGATGATCTGCATTGAGAACTAAGGGATATAGCAGGGAGAAATTATGTTAATTGGGCGTATTTCCCTGACTTCACCAATCTTGTTCCCAGTGTGTTGATTCTATGTAATTCGGTCTTACGACCTCTCTTCCTACTATCCCACTAAATATTTTGTTTTTCCTTCCGAGGAACATTATGAACTCCTATTTTATTTTTGGTTTTCACTTTAGCTATGGATTCCTTCGAAAGTTGGATTTATATTGGTGGTATGGAGATGTATGATTTTCGAGTGCATGCATCTTATATCCCTAATAGATCCAGATCCCCTAGTTATAAATCAACTTTTTCTTCATCCATGTGTACCTCAGGTCCTGGATCAACTGTCTGCTTAAGTGGATCTAAGTCTTTGTTAACTGGGTTTTCTATCCCAACAAGTGGGCCTGGTAAGGGGTTGTGGAATGATTGGTTTCTTGTTCTATGAATTTTCCAGCCTGTTTCTCTAGGCTTGATTGCTCAGGATCCCTCCCTCCTTCTTTCATTCCATCATCGGGGGCCTCTATTTTCTCATACAGAGCTGTAAAGTAGTTGTTGGTTGTAGGGTAATCTATTTTTTTCTCCATAGAGGGAGGTTTACAATTATGTCTCCTTTTCTTGCCATATTTCTAAAAACCCTATTCATATTTGTCCTCCATTGGCATGCCATTTAGATTATACATTTTTAATGGGAATTATTTGTACAAGTGTCCATGTTCATGAAATTTACGGCATCTGAAAGGAATGTGCTCATAGTCTAGAGATTCGATCCATTTAGAGTCCTCATGCGTCAAGTTGATTGAGTTTGGAAGTGATTTTTCTATATGCATATATACGCAGATTATTGCGTAGGATGTGTACTTGTTATGCTTCATCTTCTCTTTTTTCTCTAACATAACTACCTAACATGTTTTCTATGTCCTTGAGTGTTTCATCATCCTAGTACTTTTGTGGAAGAGAATACATGTGAATCCAGATCGAGGCCCAAGTGAAATCTTCATTGTCTGGGTTGAATGTCTCCATTCAGTTATGAAGATACAAGCTGGCAAAGGTGAAGAAGTAGGGGCCTCCATATTCGGCCTTATATTTGTCTTTGAGTATATCGAAGATGATATTAAAGAATCCTTTGGAGTCGAGCTGAAGGTCATAATGTGCCTTGGGCTTCCATTTTGCGGCTATCCAACCTCGGAGGGCTTGCTATAAGGGATAAATTCCAATGAACTTGTCAATTATTGCATGATATTTCATGTGTTTATATCTCGCGTTTATTCATTCCGCTGGAAGTTTTATGATGGGGCGTTCCATGGTCTTGGAGATGCAAGTACTTGTACTTTGGAGGACATTTTCCAGAGCATTTGAATCTTTCTGAGTGTCATTCAATGCTATGTTATCTGAAATGGGGATCTCATATGTACCAATATGCAGAGTGGTAGCCGATGTCGTTTCAATCATATTTGTTTCAGTTGTGGAGGTCACATTCATATGGGAGGGGCCTTATGCCCCTCCCTTAGAGGCGTCCATGTGACCAGTCAGGTACAAAGAATGCAAGGGTAACTTATTTCCAAGGGGGATCGTTACTTAAAGTCATGGTAGTGCCACAGCAGCGAGCCAGGGAGAAACCCTAGAAGAGCCAAGGGGAAGTCTCATCCCACAATCACAGTTTCCCCACATAGTAACTAAAGTCCACCAGATAGTCTTAAAAAATATGAAATGATCTTTACTCACAAGTTCCAAATTAAATAACATGTGGTTTAGCTAAGCATGGATAAAGATAGTCAGAATAATTTAATCTTACTTTCCATTTTCAAGGCATCAACTCTGTTGATCGCTCCTCATCCCCATTCATACAAACATGGTTGGGTAAAAGAAGGTACTTAGTCCTTATTGGTATAGTGGAAATGTGTTGTCACCTTTTCTATTGGTATTTATTTATGCTAAATTATTATGTGTGATATACTCCCAGCCGATTATGTTATCTTACTTCTAGGTATTCCTTACTAATTTGCACAATTCACCAAATATGACTTTTGCATTAATTATTGTATGCTCACTAAATATGGCACATGTATCGCTTTCACTCCTTAGTAACAACTCCACTCTCCCCTCTCTATGGAAATGGTGATTTATTGCAAGTGGATCTCCATAAGTGCCTTGTGACTTTGCATTCTCCTTCAAACCACGTTTGATCCTCCCACACCACACCCAACCTTATTGCCTCCTATATTTCTCACTGCAAAGCTAAAATATATACAACCTCATTATCGTTTCAAGCCCATATATGATGTTAAAGGAAACAACAAGGAAGAGATCAAAAAAATAAAAGACAAGTACACATTCCAACTATAGAAAGAGGATATTTTGGAGGATGAAATGAAAATACCAACATTGGAAAATATATGTCTTAAGGAAAAGATTGGTGAGATACATAAATATTTGGAATGTCCTTCCTTAGAACACCAACAATTGACAACTCACATGGTGTCCAAACCAAGATGCAACAACTAAAGATAAATGCTACGATTCACTCTCATCTCAAGCAAGATGTTTCTATGAGTGATACACTAGAAGTTTCAAAGAAAGGGTTGGTATGGGTTGTACATTAAGGAATATCTAGCAACAAATATAACTCCAAATGCATGAGTTATTCATTGAGAAAAGTGATTCATCAAGACATGAATGCGATGGAAATGATGAGGTATTGTTTGCAACATTGTTTGTAGAACAGTGGCATCCAATGTTGCTCCAGCCAATACCATCGCTAAAGTTTCATCTAACCAATGAGCAAGAACCATAGCTAATGTAGAATTGAATCTCTATAATGAAAAAGAGCAATATCGTTTGGATGATAATAATAATAAAAAATCGGATATAATTTTCTATAGATACAAACAATGATTTGTTCGTGGATTGGCATCGAAAATATTCATAACACTTACTCCTCAAAATGAAGAGGACCCTAGATATGTATTTTTAGAAACCTATAGAAAAAAAATGGAGAGAGTTGGCACATACAAGGCGTGGCATTCATATAAAACATTCTGGTAATAAGAGGTCAACAAGAATAATGTTGAAAGTTGCACATTTTTTATATGACCCTCTTAGTATCGTAGAGCACAATAGATAATAAAAAAAACATATAGCTCCAACTAGTGCCTTAGACACTTCAGTTAATGTTTAATGTAATGACTTGGTTTTTACCAAGTTAAAGTTGCTTCCACAAACTAAGTCATTAGATACTACTTCACAAACTACAATATTAGACATCATAGAGAAATCACATAGCGTGTTTATGAACAAGTAATATGAATATCACTATGTTACTAGTACATTGTCTATTATAGTTCCCAATGAAGTTGCATGACACAACAACCATCTAATTGTAAGAATAGTGGGGGAATCAAAAATGAAGGACGCCTCCCTCATTGCATTATGAACAACATGCCGCCAATAATGACAACAATGAGCAAGTTTGGTTAACTAGGACAACCTCATTATCGAAATGGGAAATGCAAAACATATGCTCCCTTGCTCAAATCTTGGGCAAATTAGCCACACTTCTTCCAAAGTTGTTGGTTGGTTCATGGTTGCTTGGGATCCCATATCAATTCTCCACATGCATATACATTTTCTAGTTATTCACTGTGTGTTTTTATTTACATTTTCTCATCCTCATTACAAGAAGATAACATGCCTACATGCTCCATGGGGATCGTGACTTTCTTGTGTTATATTTTTCTTGGATAAATAGTCATTTTCCAATTGGTCTAGTGTCTCTCTTATTTACAAGACAAGGGGGAACTGTGCATCTAAACTTAGAAGAAATTGTATAGAAAATGAGACACTAAGAAATGGAGGATAATAAATAACTTATCATAATTAATGGATAATAATAATGTATAATATAATTAAATAAAAGAGAAATGTAGTCAAAGTTAACCATTACATCATTTTGTATCTAGCAATCCCATAAGAAGTATGCTAGTATATGTAAAACATATGCCCAAATATTGGATTATAAGTTATGTTAGATTATTTTTTTCTCTCATTTTTCTAAATTCCTACTTTATTTCATATTCGTTTTTATGTTTCTTTAGGGGATTAATTTATAATTGACTATTCTAGCTTCAATATTTAATGTTTTACCTTGTTAGTCCCGGCCCCGGCTAGCAGGGACTCTAGTAATCAGCTTGTTATTTTTTTCATTAAAATGGTGAGCATATGTAGGCATTTTCATTTCATATAAGCTAATTTCTATTTTGATTTTAGAGAGAGTACTTTATTTCACCCAATCTTATCTATGAAACCGTTTCATACTCCAATCAAAAGATTTCAGGCCTTATTTGGCCTCAAATCAAGGCAGGCTGTGACATAACCTTAGACATTTCACACTCCATTTACAAATGGATAATGAAGATATTATGAGATTGTTTTCCTTTCATATATATTTTATGTCAAAAACCATGTGCTACATTTTTTCATTATTATAGTTGCGCCACTTTGAAGCATATTGTTGTTCTTGAGGCATTTTTTAAGTTTGTGAATTTATTACTTTCCTTTTGAAATATGAATTTAGCATGTTAAAATATTATTATTATTATTAACTTTTGTAATTTGTTAGTGCCACATTTATACAACTTTTCTAACTATTTTTTATTATTATTTTTTAAATATAGATAATGAAATAAGTTTGTTGTTTGTAACAACACCAAATTCTCATAATAATAATAAATTAATAATAAATTAATACGTAAGATAAATTAGAAGACCAAACTGAATTTTACACCTTATAAACTTAACATATTAATATTTCGATTAAGATTGTTGCAATAAAGATTCATATTATTATGATCTAAAGTTACAGTTCCCAGGTACTTTGTTAGCTTACTTGCTTTTCAGTTTTCACATGTTGTGATTTCCAAGTGACGTGAATTATGCTTTGTATACTTGTTTATTTTGCGTAAGAAAAGGTTGTCGTCATGCTTAATGGTCACTAAAACTTTGCTTATGGTTCTAGATTGAAGACTTGGTTAAAAGGTGAATAGGTCTTATGTAGCCTATCGGCTAACACATATCCTATAATGTTTTTATGTAGGTGTTTTGGAGGAGAGCTTGTCTTATGTTCTAACATTCCAAATTCCAAGGCATGAACACAAGGGGGACCCTAACCAGGATAAGGGTTTGACAAAGCAAATAAGAAAAACATATGCCGTGATCCTCTACCATATAATAGAGCTAACACCTAAAACATATTCGCACCAAAAAGAACCATGCAATAATCGAGGATGTTTGAACTATGGAAAAGTGGGTAAACATTTCGCTCAATGTGAAAGTAGGTGGGGTTTTAAAGGTGACCACGTGAAATGGTACGATGGAATGGTGCTTTCCAGCTGGATGAGGGTTTTACCCTTTTCGAACTCTAGGGTTTGGGCACTTTTTTCATTTCGGTTGTGTTTTGGGCTAGGGAAGAGCTGAAGGATCTCGGCCCCCTCCATCATTTGACTTTGTTGCTACGTCGTTCGTCTTTGGGTTCACCATGCCAATGGTGTTGGCTCCTTCCAAAATATTTTTGCAGAAAACCAAGTCGATACAGGTATATTTCTTAACCTTTTTGTGCACAGTCAAAACTTAAACTACTGTAAGTCATTTCTTTATCAGCCATTTTAAACACGTTGTAATTTTATCTTGTCATTTGTCTGGCAGGTAAACTTGTTGGTTCGTTCAACGTCGGTGTTGGTTGTGCAAAGCTTAGGGTTTTGTATCGTTCAGGGATCTGGTAAGACCTATGAGCCTCGAACCTTGGATCTTTGGTGAAATGCACAATGTCTTCTCCATTTTTGGACTGGCCTTGTTAGAAGTTGTTAGGGTTCGAACGAGCTTGACCGTTTAAATGGTAAACGATCTGGTATTTTTCCTTAATGGAATTTACTAACGGATATGGGAAAAATATTAGTTCTAAAGCCTTCGGCTAGAAGAAAAATAGTTTTAATATATATTATGTTCCTTTTTACAGACCATGGGTCTCGGGAACCGTTTTAAGATGCATTTCTTGTGTGTACATTGTGATCTCTTACAAAAAATTTGCTTCTTTTAAACATTTAAAGTTTAATGTATAATTTTTGTCAGGGTTTACAACCCTGCTACTTGCTTCATTCTGGTTTTTATGATGTAGCATGTATTCTTCCTATTTTATTATGGCTCTACTCTGTGCATATCGTTTTATTCTTTGATTACTTCTCTGGTCTTAGTGGATTTATGTGGAAATCATGATTTATATGTTGTGTAAGGTAAATGGGCCTTTCGTTGTGTAATATTATGTCTGCACTAATCGATTTCAGTTTTACTCTGTTTAAAATACGTATCTAGTTTATAAATTTTATACAGCTCTTAATCTGAGCATTTGCTAAACTCATTCTAACTCTTGACTACTAATCTGAACTTTTGATAAATTTATGGCAACTTGGTTCGACTGCTGTGTGGTTTCCTTTTGGGGTTTTTACTGTATTCTCTAATTATATTTTTAAGGTTGTGAGGTCACTTCATTTCCAAAACCATTATTTCTGGTGATGCTCTATCAAATATTAAACTAGAATTTCTCGTTCGGTTGTTGTGTCAGCTTTTAGCAGGATAAATAAAATTAACGGGAAGGAAAAGAGCCTTACAAACTTCGATCCTGTGACCCAAGTAATTCTTCAGCCGGTACCATTTGAAAATATATTTGTTTATTTCTTAAGTCCTAACTTTCCCTTTCCGACATCGTGGGATTAGTTTGATTTGATTATTGTGCTTATTTTTCTGTTAACCTAATATATTTAGTTGTAAGCTTTAATTTGGACTTTTTAAGCCTTCCGGCTGTAAGTTTGAATAATTACTATAAAGATATTTTTACCCTACAGGTTTCGATCTTTGATTTGTACTACTTGCGCTTAAAAGAGATATTGTTTAAATTTACAGATATAGTAGTTCTTCTTCAAATTTGTTTAAAAGAGATGCTTTACCCTAAACCCTTTTTTGTAGAAGAATAGGGCCTTTCGACTGTAAGTTTAGTAACGTAATATAAATCCTTTCGGCTATAAAATGTTATAACAGTAATTTGTTAATGTTTTTTGAACCCTGTGTAAATTAGTTTGTTTGAAAGAAAATTTTAAAGTAAACCCTAAATGAAATTTGTGTTCATCGTTTACTTAACATTAATTGTAAACTTTATAAATGTATATAAAAGGAAACTTAAGGGTATGGTGAGTATTCATTATAATACAATAAGAAACTATTATGATATTATACATATACATATACAATTTTCCTTTAATAAGAATTACAATAATCTACAAGTTTTCTATGAAAACTCTGTAAAAATTGTAGCATTCATTATCTGATAATATACATAAATAAGATATATTTAACCTATTCTAATTCACAAAATAATTAATAGTCTTAGGGATGCTTTCAGCATTCATAAATCCTTCAAATATAGATATAAAACAAATTTATAGATAATAATCAAAGCATATTAGAACCTTTTTAACTGTCAAAGTGGACAAACACCCCAAAGAAGACTGTTCCTCCCAATCGTCTATTGAAAGCATCCAAGATTACTTGCTTTAGGACCCCTGAGCCTGTTCACTGAACCACCAGGACGAAGTTGTTGTGTAGAAGCCTACACAGTACTATGTATCTTAGCAATCACACTTGCAGACTTAACTCTCAACAATTCATTTAGCTTTCCCCTCATCGAATTCCTCTTGTGTGCCTAATTTTTCAGTTTCCAGGAAAACCACAAGCCTCTAATCACTTAGAATAGAATGTAGTGAGCCTCATGCTCATTCGATGCTATATATAAGTTTTCCTGGGTATTTGGGTCAGTTTTGCAATTAAATGAGCCACCTACTCAATTCCTCTTGTTGATGTATTTGTAAATTCGAAATGTATTCACTTGTATATTTTATATATTGTATTTCATTGGTCCCCGATGTTCCTATCGGGAGAATCATTAATATAATCAAGTCATGTAAATTCATAGAGGTTAACCCTCCTTGTTGATCAGGGGGCAAAGTCCCTACAGTTGTGGGGCACTAGGATTATTAGACTCTCCTAGAGAAGTCGGCCCTGGTAAGTTATTGTCAAGTCAGAAACTAGTATAAATAGAGAGTGAGCCTCTCTATTTATAAAACACACTCACCCAGCTATAACATATAGGTGAGAGAAGAGGAGCTCACACAAGTGAGAGAGAGAACATATGCTGGAGATCATCTTGCTGTCTTTGGGTTTTACTGCTGCCATTGGTGCTCATTTTATCTCTAAGGAAGTTACGAGGTTTCTCCTTTATGGTTTCCCTAAAAAAAAACTTTGTGTCTATTGTCTTTTGTGATTGATTGTTGTGCATGTTATTCTCTTAGATAAGATCCTAATATCATATTGCTTAAATGATAAAAATATAACATGGTATCAGAGCTAACCTAAGAAGAATACATTGTGTAGCTACAGAATCTAGGGCATATTAATTTTTGGGTCTCTCTCCACAGATCATCAGCAAACAGAGGCTAGGATAACTATCCATTGAAGGATGCATCTTTCTGTCGAAGCAGAATTTGATTCGAGGCATTTTCCATTTTTGCTGCAGGAAATTAGGGATTTTTACAGAAGAGGAATTTTTGAGTGAGCCTAGTATAGGATTTCTCTCCTTATCAAAATCGAATTTTAGATACCAAGATCGAATTTTTTGGTTGAGTAAAACTCCGGGAAAGTCAAAACCTAGTTTGACCTCGGACCTGAAAAACCCTAAAATACTAAAACTTGTAGTTTTGGTAGATTCACTATATCTCGGGATTTAGGAAGAATCAGGAGCCAAAATTTCCACAGGCCGAAAATAAAATCCTGATGTACCCTGTGTAAAACTTTTAGCCATAGATTCTCTATATTCTGGGAAATATGATTCCTCCAAATCAGGGTTCCAACCTCTTCCAGGATTCATCCCTGAAAAGGACACCTAGGGATAATTTCTATATCTCGGGCTACGAAGTTCTAAATGAAATTTCTCAAGATATTCTAGATAGGGCATGGACTGTAATTTCTTTGGTAAATGTTTCAGACCCAGAAGATGAAAAAAGGACACGTGGCATTCTGTACAAGTCTGCTATGTGGAATAGTCCTCAAAATAGGTCACCTTGGAAAAACTCTCATAAGTCATAATTAGTGAAACCAATTCTACTCAAACCTATGGTGTTGGAAAGAGGACAGACGAGGCTACCTCAATACGAAATTTCACACACATAGGAGCAGAACTTTCAAAGATACTGCAAAACCAATATTAGGAATTTTTGCAGAAGAAATTGAAAAACTAGGGCTTCCTGTTCCGGGAGCTTCCCTCTACTGTTTTCATAAAATGATTACATTGGACAGCTCTCCTCATATATTTCTATCTTTCTATCCAATAAAAAGTTTGAAATTCCAAGTTTTGAAAATTAGGGTTTCTCTGACAAACTCTAGATCGGTCAACTCTGGAACCAAGGCAGACACCTCAAATTGGTAATATCTAATCTTTTGTTATTCACAGTTGATGTTCTCATTTCAAAATGACTAATCACACCAACTTGATGACAAGCTTGGTGAAGTTGAAAACTTCCAAGCATGGAAGTATAGGATCTCACTGGTTCTTGAAGAAAATGAATTGGACACCTACATAAGTGGCTAGGTTCCAATTCTAGAGGGAGATGAGGCTAAAGCCTTACACATTAACAACTTGGTCAAGGCGAAGAGGATCATCTTATACCACAAGTGTCTTCCCTAAAGACACATAAATAGATGGTTGATTCCTTGACCAAGCTATTTTGAAGGGAATAATATAAATCAGAAGAAGTATAGGAACTTCGTGATCCATGAAGAAATTGACTTGGATCAGTATTTCAGTAAGAAAGGTCTAGGAGACAGAGGGAGATGAGGATAAGGCTAGAGCCAAGAGAATCATTGCATGTTGTATTAAATATCATATCATCCCTCATGTGTCATCCCTGAAGACACCAAAAGGAATTGTTCAATGCTATGACGAAGCAGTTGAAGAAGAATAAGACACTATTATAACCACCTTGAATGGCCTCCCAGGATCATGGGATTCATTCATTTGAGGAATGTGTGCCAAAAGGAAGTGATTACTTTCAGCAGACTCTCGGAAGAGTGCACACAAGAAGAAGCTCGGCTCATAATAAGAAGATTCCTCGGGCGATGAGGAATACGAAGGACTCAACTGTTGACGAACCTCTTATCCATATTAGCATTTGGATAAGAAATGATGTTGTTATGAATGAAGAAGATGATGAAGCTGAAGGCTCAAAGAGGAGTCTACCCACGAAACAAATAAAGATAAGTATTCAATTGTCATTTCATGATATTGTTTTGTTATGCAATTGTTTATATTCAGTTGATGTGTTATGCATGATAGAATGTTTGCATTAATGACAGTATACTACTAATATGCATGTAATGGGTAAGTAGCTCATGGTGCTATACAACTCTCCATTGCTACTTATCTAGAATAAAACCTCTTTGCTGACATATTGGATTAGTGCACAATCTCAATGATGTCATGCTAGAGATGGAAGGAATCAAGAAAGTTTATGTGAGATATGGATGAATGTTGTATTGGCTAAAATAGTTGCATGATTATATCTTTATGCATAAGAATTTTCCATTATGAATATGTCTTATGAAATTTTTCTAACCATACAACTAATGCATTTCACTTGTAGAAAAGATCGCATACAATCGCCTACAAGAAAAGAAGGACGAGACTTGTTCCTGATAACAGGTGACGACAGTTCGAGAAATAATCCAAGAATGAATAATAATATGATGAATGCAGTTATGTGAGACTTGTTGGGTAAAATATGCGCTATCTAATTCAACACTTAATTGTCAACCCGGGAAGGGAGCTTGTGAGATGCAAACACTAAATGTGCAGGATTGAAAGCTTGAACTAACCTAAGCTAACTAAATATGCAAATGCACTAACATGCAACTATATGATTTTAATCTACATGCATGACTTTCATAATTCAAATGTGCATTAATTTAATCTATCTATGAAAACAGGAAATTAACTAAGAACTAGGAAAGCAACTATAATTTCAAATATAATCTAATGTTATATTAATCTATTATATAAAGGCAAGAAACTTATTAATAAATGAGATTCAAACTAGTCTAATGTTATGCTAATCTATTCTATGGAAGGAAATTGCAGATACTAATCTAGAAAGCAGTTGCTTGGTCCGAAAGCAATTTTACCAATGAAAGTAAAACTAACTACTTGTAGCAAATTACCTTATCTATGTTATGAATTGGAGACTATTCCATGTAAGTAAATGCCTATCTAAGAATGCAAGTGAAACTTATTTATGGAAAGCAATGAACTATTTAATTACAAATTCATAGAAAGCAAAACAAGTAATTGTGGATTCATAGAAAGCAAAACAAGTAACTGTGGTTTCATAGAAAGCAAAGCAAATATTATTCTAAAGACCAAGCGTAAATAAATGCATTGCAAAATAGTAAACTAATAAAAGAAAACTAAACTTGGAGCTTTATAATCAAACCTAAAACTAAGTACAAAACAATAACTGAAAATATATTCAACTGTAAGCAAACCTACAACAAAAAAACAAAACACTTCTACTCTACCTCTTCAGCAAACTATACCATAAACTAAAGAATGTTAACCAATCATAAAAAGATCATGCAACTAATTTACAACTTGAAAAGTAAACTTACACTAAACTAGGTTATGTGAGCTTTTATCATCAAACTTTAAAATATTGAAAACCAATGCATCTTTAAAATCTAAATGAACCTATTAAGCCTAAGACAATGAAATGTTGTGTAATTGGAAATGAAAGCCTGATTATGGACTCAAATGAAAACTGAAAATGGAATTGCTAACCTATTTCAGAAATGAGACAAATTAATATTCAACAAATTATATGACAATATTTTAAACAAGCTTAAGCTAATCTAGGTTTTAGGCATGAAAACAAATGAAAATAACTCATAAACTATCTGAGTCATGATCAAAAATAAAACAAGAACTATTTCTCATTTGAATCAGTAAAATATATGTTGAATATAAATATATTTTATCATTATTAAAACTGAAATAATTAATCTATGTGTTAATATAGAAGTAAATATATGAATTGTTAGAGGTGGATTCAAATCCCAACTAGCTACATAACACGGTGGAATGCTAGAAAATTAACCTCTACCTTAATTAACTATTTCTACAAAAATAAAATACTAAAAATTCTGAAAATAAATTAAAATTTTGTCTAAGTGTGAATTAAAGGCTGAACGGAAGTCTGCATTAAGGTGCGAACATAAGGCTGAAAAACAGTCTACACAGAGGGATGAACAGAAGGCCGAAAAAAAGTCTGCACAGAGGGACGAACAGAAGGCTGAAAAACAGTCTGCACAGAGGGATGAACAGAAGGCTGAAAAGACAGTCTGAACAGAGGGACAACTAGCCAGTTGTGTAGATTTTGAAGGCAAAAATTGCATAAAATGCAGGAAATAAACAGCAAAGTGTCGCCTACAGAAAAACAAACTTCTTGCTTGCAGAAATGAAATAACTTACAGGAAAACTTAATATATATATATATATATATAAAAACAAAATGACTTAGCTACAATATAAAAAGGAACTTATGAATATACACAAGTAGAATCTATAGTTGTTGAGGGGCCCTTCTCAGCAATCAGGGGATGCGTTCCTACGCTACTCAGTCACCGATCATCAACAGAGAAACGAGAATGATCACCAACAGCTGAAATAGAGACTTTTTATTAAACTGAAGCAAAGTTTTACAAAGAGTTTTCTATCCCTCCTCTTCAAAACCAAAGAAGTATTTATAAGATTATTACAATGGAGATCAGGTCGACCACCTCTTGCTAAAAATAGAGGTTCATTACTGCTGTAACAACTACCCACGAATTTAGAAAACAACCAACCACAATTTCTGGAAAATTTTGTTTCAGAGAACCACGAGTTTCTCCCAAATGGCTATGAATTTGGAGAAAATTCCTTACGATGACCAAAATGGGCCTATTCTGCACAAAACCCATGTGTTAGAATTTTCAATTTCACTTATGTTTACCCATAAATCTAGCCTGAAAATAAAATGTCTGTTAAAAACACGTGGTCTGCATGGGCATCTGGATGAACGTCTGAATGACCTGTAACTAAAGTTTGTTCATAAATCCGGACTCTGAGCGGATTTTTTGTTGGTTTGTTGGCCACGTTGAAGGCTAAGTGCCGGGTTGTTGAACTGAATGTTGGATTCTTGGAGCTAGCCTCCCTCATGTGAACCATTTTATTGAATATACTGCATGTGTTTATCCTCCACTATGCGTGCATTACTTCACGGCCTGCACATAAAATAAAATCAGTTAGTTAACAAAAAACAGAGTATGAAATGGCAATATATTCAATATGAAGTTTTAAAACAAACGGTTTTTAAAAGGAATACGTATATGAACTTTTATCATTTAAATTACCCAATTCAAAAGGAATTAAATGGTGTTTGGCCACATTGACATATGATTTAAATAATTATTAAATTATTAAAATTCCATGTCATAATCCACTTTATGTTTTGGTTAACTTGGATATGAGTGGGTTTGAAAAAGTGATTTAAAGTTAAGAGAATTGTTTTAATATTTAATTTCTTTTTTTATATTCTTATTTTATTCTTTGTTTAAATTTAAACCAATGCTTAAAACTCATCATTACTTTATTGTTTCAATTTGTATATGCAGGATCGGAAGAAATGGGTAAGCCAAACCAGTAAACTAACATGCAATCAAATCTAATTAAGAACTCAGGACCGAAAGAAGGGGCTAAATGGCGTGCAGAACGTCTATTATTTGCAAAATACTACATTTAATACATACAAATAACACATTTGTCTTATTTTACATTTACGAGATTTTAATTAATAAAATGGAGTAAAGTACAACCTTATTGAACATAAATGTATTAAATTACTGTAAATAGGTCAGAAATTAACGTAAATAAAACCATTTTAAAAGACAATTTCGAGGCCCAACAAAACTATTGAGCAACATCATTGATGCAGAACCTTTCAGCTATGAAGAAGTAGCCAAGAAGAAAGGGAAGGAGAGTATCAGTTCAAGAAGAATCATGTCTAGGATACGGTATCAAGACATGAAGGAAAGTCCATAGTGTCTTCCATATGGATATACAAGATCCAGCATGCAGTAAATGGCAACATCATGAGATATAAGGCTTCTCACAGAAAGAAGGCATAGACTACGAAGAGACATTTGCAGCCACTAGAAGTTAAGACACATGACAAGCAGACTCATGTGTGCAAATTAAAGAAGGCCTTGTACAAGCTCAGAAGACACCCATGGTACAACACATCCATGAGGAGCTTGAAGATCACCTAGAGTGATAAAGATCTTAACCTTTGCTACAAGGTTGAATAAGAAATCCTATAGAGGATGACAAGCTCACATATGGGTGTGAGAAGAACTCTTGAAAAGGTTCAAGATAGAGGATCTTGGCATCCAGTGACCCTAGATGGATACATAGAATATTAATAGCAGAGGAAGCTACTTGTCACTCCAGTACAGAATGTTTCAATACATAGAGTATGAAAGGCAGAGGGAGAATGATGCTCCGCTTCAGAGGGAGTGACTGCAGAAGATCCAGAGGTTCGACATTGTACGATAAGATGGAAATATTACTGATGGCTCTAGGATTTACTAAGAGTAAAGCGGATTCCAACCTTTTCTTCAAGGTTGAAGGTGAAAGACTAGTGATGCTCCTGTGATATGTCGATGACCTGTTCCTAACAAGAAAAGAGGAACTCATTAGAGATGCAAGAAGGATACTTGTAGCCGAGTTTGAGATGAAGGACTTGGATATGATGCACTACTTTCTAGGCATGGAGGTGTGGCAGAATGCAGATGGAATTTCCCTGGGACAAGGGAAGTATGCAATGGAGATCCTGAAGAGGTTCGGGATGATGGACTGTAAGGCCATGGCCACATCTATGGCATCGAACCTAAAGCTATTGAGTGATGCTTCATCAAAGTCGGTTGATGCTACGATGTATCGTTAAATGATTGGGTCCTTGATGAGCCTGATGAATACAAGACCATATATTTTCTTTGTTGTGAACACACTAAGCCAGTTCCTGATGGATCCGATATAAATTAAGCCCGTAGATCTATAGACAAACACACAACTCACAAAATAGATCATACAATTTACTCAGCAATTGAAGAATGAAACAGTGCAAAAATGGCTTGCAACTGTGAATGCTTTCATTAATCAAAAAAGTAATTAGATAATAATTACATTGAAGTACAATGGGTAAATAGCCACAAGCAATTCGAATCCACATGAGGAAATTTGAATTGATTGCACTCTACTTGACTGTAGGTAACTAAGACCTTGTCTAAATCATTATCGGAGGACTCAATGGTTAACTGACCTTGTCTAAACCATCATCGGAGTTCATCGGAGTTCTAAAACACAACTCAAGTGTCTAATTCAATGTTGACAGAGGCTAACTGACTGTGGTAGGTGAGAAATGTGCCTCTCCTGCATGTAGTCATGCAAACCTAGCACTAACTAAATGTAGAGGACTAGAATTGAATGTAATTGACTCCTAACTTAGCTTGACTAGTCACCAACTCAACTCAAATTACCTTGGTTGGTATCAACACTCCTAGTGGCTCCTAAATTGTAGGGATTGGTATAGGAGGCTCCTAAACTGATGCATGCAAGTGAAATTAGTGGCAGTATGCCTCAATTAGTGTTCCCCACACTTTAGTAACTGAAACATGTGCCCCAATTAGGCCAAGTGGACCTAATGGTGTTAGTGACTAAAAATAGACTGGATGGACTCCCGATTTAGACATGACTCCTTATTTAGACATATGACCAAAATGGAAAAGGGGGGATTAATAATCCTAACACCCCCCCTGAATGCTAACTTAGACAATCTGTGGGCCCTGGTAACTAAGATCATAGGTCACCCATTACATCAAATAAAATAAAGTAACTGCTTAATACAAAGAGCTGGGGCAAAAACAACATGGGAAAAAATTTCCCCCTCTATCTAAGTAGGTAGAATCATGATTCAAGTTTGAAAAACTTGAAAATATGTTGCTGCAACCTTCATCTTTGTGAGGTAGCGAAGCAGCATGCATGGTGTGATGTGCACAGGTATTCTGGGGCCTGGCATGTGGACTTCTCTTTCTTCTCCAAAATTGATGATGGAAGGAAGGAGGAATGTAACCTTTGTCTCTTGCTGGATGAAGAGGTGTATGATCACATCTATTATTTTGAATGTAGTGAGACTGAGCCCTTTCCATGTACCATCTTACATGGAGTCTGTTGCATCTCTCTGAAGGAGGTAAGAGTGCATGGCATAGCTCAAGGGTCTTTCCTCTCTAAGTGTCAGATGGGTTTCCAGTCATTTTTCTAGCTTCCAGTTTGGAAGTAGGGACTGAATCTAGATCTAAAACACCCTGAATCTCGATCTCATAAACCGAAAAGGATGGATCTGCAATACTAGTAGAAGTTGCAAAAGAAGCAGATGAAATTATTTTACCTTCCCTTGCAAGTGGTTGTTGAGAGTGCACTAGTTCTAAAGGAGGCATGAAATGTGAGAACTTATATGCTTTTGAGGCATGATTTGCAACACCTTATGCTATGATGTTCCCAGTAGAGATATTTGTGATCTCTACTGAGTCAGGACCAAATATCACTCGCTTTGGAGAGCCAGTATGGATCATCTGGTAGATAGATAATAGGTTTGAAGCTAGGGAGGGAACAAATAGCACATATTTGAATCTTCCATGTTCAAGCTTGATAGATCCCTTCCCTTTTGTTTGGACTTTACTGTTATTTCCCATCTACATACTAGGACCATCAAAGGACTGAAAAGAAGAGAATGATTCTCTGGATGCAGTCATATGGTTGAAATCTACAGAATCAATGAGGAAGACATGTGCTGATGAGCAGCAAGCCTTCAGTGCATCACCTTTCCTTTGTTATTCTTCATCTTCTTCTTCATAGTCATCCTTCCTTGCGCTAGCAGGTGCAGAAATGTTATGTTTCTTCAAAAGGAGAGCCATCTCATCAAGTTGTCTTCTCATATAGGAGCTTTCTGAATGAAATCCCTTTCCACAGTAAGAGCAGAGGACCTTTCCTTTGCCATTATTCTTGCTTCTCTTCGAACCTGAAGGCTACTTTGACTGATCTTTCTTCACAGGAGACTCATCTCTTTGCTTCCCTTTGTCATTCACTACCTTATCTCCTCTTGCAACCAGAGCTTGATCTTTGGGAGATCGAATGATCCCCATTTGGATCAATTTATCATTCTCAGAAGTGAGAGATTGGATGAAGGCATCAAGAGTGGGAATCTTTCAATTTGGAGTAGTGAGCCTTACTGTTTGGAAGGTTGATACAAAGACTGAGTAGTATGCACTAAGATTTGTGAGAATGGAAAGGATGAGCTGATCTTCATTCTTCTCCACTTTGCATTGCTTCAACTGATATATCAGGTTCTTGAACTTTGTGAAGAATTCATTCAATGATTCAAAGTTGGATGGATTAAGAGTGATTAGATCATTTTATAGCTGATGGACCCTCATCTCATCTTGCTTATCAGATAAGGAGGAAAGCTCATCCCAAATATCATTGGGAGTCTTCAATCCTTGGATGTGGAATCGAATATATCGATAAACTGAGCAGAATAAGTATCCATGAGCTTCATCAAACCTGTTCCAGTGCTTTTCTTTGTCATGATTTAAAACTGACACTGCCTCTGTTTCTTATGTGAGTCTACAGACCTTCTTGGTGCAGAACACTACCTCCATGTCTTCCTTCCACTGGTGATAGTTGAAGGGAGTGAGAGGCTCTACTGAATGAGCCATTTTGAATGCAGTAAGGAGGAATGAGATGTTGTAGAAAATGAAGTGAGAAGAAAGAGATGCTTGTAGCGAATGCGGTGAGAAGATCTGATAACCTGTCACACAATCAAACATACAAAGTAAGGTCGAAAGTCTTCACTTTTGGAATTTCCTTCACACCCAGCATACTTGATCAAGCAAGCTTGATCAACAATTTCCTAACTTGGGATATTAAGTGGTAAATTCTCTGCTTCTGGTGTAGTACTGGAAGGAGCAATTTTGCTCAAAAAAATGATCCAGCTATAGATCTGAGGAGGAGAGGTGCCTTGTCCGTCGAGGATATGATACCATATAAATTAAACACATAGATCTGTAGACAAACACACAACTCACAAAATAGATCACAGAATCTACTCAGCAATTGAAGAATGAAACACTGCAAAAATGTCTTGCAACTATGAATGCTTTCATTAATCAAAAAAGTAATTAGATAATAATTACAATGAAGTACAATGGCTAAATAGCCATAAGCAATTTGAATCCACGTGAGGAAATTTGAATTGATTACACTCTACTTGACTGTAGGTAACTAATACCTTGTCTAAATCATTATCGGAGGGCTTAATGGTTAACTAACCTTTTCTAAACCATCATCGAAGTTCATCAGAGTTCTAAAACACAACTCAAGTGTCTAAGTCAGTGTTAACTGAGGCTAACTGGTTGTGGTAGGTGAGAAATGTACCTCTCCTGCATGCATCCATGCAAACCTAGCGCTAACTGAATGTAGAGCACTAGAACTGAATGTAACTGACTCCTACTTAGCTTGACTACTCACCAACTCAATTCCAACTAAACTTGGTCAGTATCGGCACTCCCAGTGGCTCCTAAATTGTAGGGATTGGTATAGGAGGCTCATAAATTGATGCATGCAAGTGCAATCAGTGGCAGTAGGCCTCAATTAGTGTTCCCCACACTTTAGTAACTGAAACATGTGCCCCAATTATGCCAAGTGGACCTAATGGTGCTAGTGACTAAAAATAGACTGAATGCACTCCCGATTTAGACATGACTCCTTATTTAGACATATGACCAAATAGGACAAGGGACGATTAATAATCCAAACACCCCCCCTGAATGCTAACTTGGACAATCTATGGGCCTCGGTAACTAAGACCATAGGTCACCCATTACATCAAGTAAATTAAAGTAACTACTTAATACAAGGAGCCGGGGCAAACACCACATGGGAAAAAATCCCCCCCTCTATCTACGTTGGTAGAATCTGGATTCAAGTTTGAAAAACTTGAAGATATGTTGCTGCAATGTTCATCTCACGGTGAGGTAGCGAAGCAGCATGCATGGTGTGTGTTGTGCATAGCTATTCTAGGGCCTGGCATGTAGACTTCTCCTTCTTCTCCAAAATTGATGATGGAAGGAAGGAGGAATGTAACATTTTTCTCTTGTTGGATGAAGAGGTGTATGATCACATCTATTCTTCTGAATGTAGTGAGACTGAGCCCTTGCCATGTAGCATCTTACAAGGAGTCTATTGCATCTCTCCGAAGGAGGTAAGAGTGCATGGCATAGCGTAAGGGTCTTTCCTTACTGAGTGTCATATGGGTTTTCAAACATCTTCCTAGCTTCCAGTTTGGAAGTAGGGACTGAATCTAGATATAAATCACCCTGAATCTCAATCTCATAAACTGAAAAAGGATGGATCTACAATACTAGTAGAAGTTGCAAAAGAAGTAGATGAAATGATTTTACCTTCCCTTGCAAGTGGTTGTTGAGAGTGGACTGGTTCTGAAGGAGGCATGAAATGTGAGAACTCATATGCTTTTGAGGCATGATTTGCAACACCTTTCACTCTAATGTTCCCAATAGAGATATTTGTGATCTCTACTAAGTCAGGACCAAAGATCACTTGCTTTGGAGAGCCAGTATGGGTCATCTGGTAGACAGATAACAGGTTTGAAGCTAGGGAGGGAAAAAATACCACATATTTGAATCTTCCATGTTCAAGCTTGATAGATCCCTTCCCTTTTGTTTTCACTTTACTATTATTGCCCATCTAAATACGGGGACCATCAAAGGACTGAAAAGAACAGAATGATTCTCTGGATGCAGCCATATGGTTGGAAGCTCCAGAATCAATGAGGAAGACATGTGCTGATGAGCAGAAAGCCTTCAGTGCATGGCCTTTCCTTTAGTATTCTTCATCTTCTTCTTTAGAGTCATCCTTCCTTGCGCTAGCAGGTGCCGAAATTTTTTGTTTCTTCAAAAGGAGAGCCATTTCATCAAGTTGTCTTCTCATACAGGAGCTTCCTGAATGAAAGCCCCTTCCACAGTAAGAGCAGAGGACCTTTTATTTTCCATTCTTCTTGCTTCTCTTCGAACCTGAAGGCTTCTTTGACTGCTCTTTCTTCACAGGAGACTCATCTCTTTTCTTCCCTTTGTCATTCGCTACCTTATCTCCTCTTGCAACAAGAGCTTTTTATTTGGTAGATCGAATGATCCCCATTTGGATGAATTTATCATTCTCAGAATTGAGAGATTGGATGAAGGCATCAAGAGTGGGAATCTTCCAATTTGGAGTACTGAGCCTTACTATTTGGAAGGTTGATACAAAGACTGAGTAGTCCGCATTGAGCTTTGTGAGAATGGCGAGGATGAGTTGATCGTCATCCTTCTCCACTTTGCATTGCTTCAAATGATATATCAGGTTCTTGAACTTTGTGAAGAATTCATTCAATGATTCGAATTTGGATGGATTTAGAGTGATCAGATCATTTTCTAGCTGATGGACCCTCATCTCATCCTTCTTATCAAATAAGGAGGCAAGCTTGTCCCAAATCTCCTTGGGAATCTTCAATCCTTGGATGTGGAATCGAAGATCTCGAGAAACTGAGGAGAATAAGTATCCATGACCTTCATCAAGCCTGTTCTAGTACTTTTCTTTGTCATGATTTAAAACTGACATTGCCTCTATTTCTTCTATGAGCCTAAAGAGCTTCTTGGTGCGGAGCAGTACCTCCATGTCTTCCTTCCACTAGTGATAGTTGAAGGGAGTGAGAGGCTCTACTGAATGAACCATTTTGAATGAAGTAAGAAGGACTGAGCTGTTGTAGCAAATGCAATGAGTAGAAAGGGTTGTTTGTAGCGAATGCTATGAGAAGAGTTGATAACCTGTCACATAATCAAACATACAAAGTAAGGTCGACAGTCTGCACTTTTGGAATTTCCTTCACACCCATCATAGTTGATCAAGCAAGATTGATCAACAATTTCCTAAATTGGGATATTAAGTGGTAAATTCTTCGCTTCTGGTGCAGTACTGGAAGGAGCAATTTTGCTAAAAAAAATGATCTAGCTGGAGATCTGAGGAGGAGAGGTGCCTTGTCCTCCGAGGCTCTGATACCATATAAATTGAGCACATAGATATGTATACAAACACACAACTCACAAAATAGATCATAGAATTTACTCAGCAATTGAAGAATGAAACAGTGCAAAAATGGCTTGCAACTGTGAATGCTTTCATTAATCAAAAAATTAATTAGATAATAATTACATTGAAGTACAATGGCTAAATAGCCACAAACAATTCGAATCCAGATGAGTAAATTCGAATTGATTACACTCTACTTGACTGTAGGTAACTAAGAACTTGTCTAAATCATTATCGGAGGACTCAATGGTTAACTAACCTTGTCTAAACCATCACCGGAGTTCATCGGAGTTCTAAAACAAAACTCAAGTGTCTAATTTAGTGTTGACTGAGGCTAACTAACCGTGGTAGGTGAGAAATGCGCCTCTCCTGCATGCAGCCATGAAAACCTAGTGCTAACTAAATGTAGAGGACTAGAACTGAATGTAACTAACTCCTAACTTAGCTTGACTAGTCACCAACTCAGCTCAACTGACCTTGGTTGGTATCGGCGCTCCCAGTGTCTCCTAAATTGTAGGGATTGGTCTAGGAGGATCCTAAACTGATGCATGCAAGTGCGATTAGTGGCAGTAGGCCTCAACTAGTGTTCCCCACACTTTAGTAACTGAAACATGTGCCCCAATTAGGCCAAGTGAACCCAATGGTGTTAGTGACTAAAAATAGACTAGATGGACTCCCAATTTAGACATGACTCTTGATTTAGACATATGACCAAATTGGACAAGGGAGGATTAATAATCCTAACATTTGAGACATGTTCACCTGATTGTTGCAAATCATATTATGAGGTACCTAAAGGGTATAGTTGATTATGGGCTCAAGTATGGGGCGAATCAAAAGATTAACCTAGAAGGTTATGTGGATTCAGATTGGTAGGTAGTTCCATTGATAGGAAGAGCACTTCAGGGTGCTACTTCAGTATGGGATCAGGTGTAATCTCTTGGTTTAGCAGGAAGCATTCTTGTGTGGCACTGAGTACAGCCGAAGCAGAGTATGCCGCAACTTGTTCGGCTAGTTGTGAGGTAGTTTGGTTTAGGAAGCTACTATCTGATTTGTTTGATCTCCAGTTGGATTCTACTTGTATATATTGCAACAACTAGAGTTGTGTGAAGTTGTCGAAGAGCTCGGTGTTCCATGACAAGTCGAATCATATCGAGATCAAATATCGCTATATCAGGGATATGGTGCAAAGAGGATCAGTGAATCTCCAGTATGTTGTGACGGACGAGCAGATAGCTGATGTGTTGACCAAGCCATTAGCCAGAGTGAAGTTTGAGTACTTCAAGGAGAAGCTTGGTGTTCTCCAAATCGAGGTCCCTTCCAAGGGGAAGTGATGAGTCAGTGAGCCCTTCTGACATGGTGGTAGGATTGGTTCCTCCCATGGTCATATGTAAGTGTTGGGCCTTTCTCTAGATTATAGATGGTGTTTCCTATCATGCCAGTAGATGTAAGTGTTGGGCCTTTCCTTGGATGGTAGATACCATGCCCGAATATGTAAGTGCAGATACCTTCTGACATGGATGCGGGAAGTGTTCCCCACATGGTCAGATGTAAGTGTAGAGCCCTTCTGACATGGATGCGGGATGTGTTCCCCACATGGTCAGATGTAAGTGTAGAGCCCTTCTGACATGGTTGTGGGATGTGTTCCCCACATGGTCAGATATAAGTGCTGAAGAAGATGAAGACCTACATGGAGGCTAGGCCTACAACCAGCATGAAAAAGGGTTGGCTCTGTAGAACTTCATGTGACGAGTAAAATTGAGAGATAGTACCATTTGATCAAGATAGCGGAAGCATTGATGATGATGATGATCCAGTGATGATCCAGCTTTGATGATGATCCAGCCTTGGTGATGATCTAGGGATGATCCATCTTTGATGATGATCCAGTGATGAAGACTTATGCTGATGAATTGTGTCAAGAGAATACCTTCCTAGTTAAGAGGGAGTGTTGATGTATTTGTAACTTTGGAATGTATTCACTTGTATATTTTATATATTGTATTTCATTGATCCCCGATGTTCCTATCGGGAGAATCATTAATGTAATCAAGTCATAGAGGTTAACCCTCCTTGTTGGTCAGGGGGCAAAGTCCCCGTAGTTGTGGGGCACTAGGGTTATTAGACTCTCCTAGACAAGTCGGCCCTGGTAAGTTATTGTCAAGTCAAAAACTAGTATAAATAGAGAGTGAGCCTATCTATCTATAAAACACACTCACCCAGCTATAGTGTATAGGTGAGAGAAGAGGAACTCACACAAGTGAGGGAGAGAACAGTTGTTGGAGATCATCTTTTTGTCTTTGGGTTTTACTGCTGCCATTGGTGCTCATTCTATCTCTTAGGAAGTTGCGCGGTTTTCTCCTTTATGGTTTCCCCGAGGAAAATATTTGTGTCTATTGTCTCTTGTGATTGATTGATGTGCATGTTATTCTATCAGATAACATCCTGAGATCATATTGCTTAAATGATAAAAATCTAAAACCTCTTTCCAGGGAACATGACCACAATTATGGGGATGTTGCCTCTTGCAATAGCTAGAAAGTGAATGTTGTTGCTGCCACTTGTCATTTTGCCTTCTATATTAGATCATTCCTACTAGTGGGTCAGTGAACAATCTTCAATAGTCTTCTTTGGATATGTGTATCCTTTTTTAATTATTTAAATAAATAAAATATTCAATTACTGTCATCTTTGACCATCCTTACTCAACAAAATAAAACTTTACAATAACTTTTAAAGTAATGTTTTCTCAAAAATACAATCTTTTTCTATGTGGGTTACATTGTTAATCATATTTGTTTCATTAAAATAGTTTTTCAATTTATTTAATAAAATTCGATTAAAACAAAATATTGATAAATAAAATTAATTATTAATGTAAAACAAATTGCTTAAAATATATTGCATGATACTGCATTTTTTTAGAATTGGTTTTTTTACTAGTAACATAAATCCATGTTAACACAAATATGTTTAATATAAAATAAAATAAAAAGATAAATATGTCATGGTCCAAACCTTCCTCAAGTTTTGATTCCTCAAACATCACAATTTTGAGTTCTCATTTTTCTTTTTGCAATCTTTCATTATTGCAGTGTGATCATGACAATCATGCAGTTTTATATTATTGTAGTGTGATCATGACAATCAATTGGAATAACGAAGTGGTGTCAACAATATGTATGCCACCTTACAAATTATATATGAAGGTAAGAAATCAAGGTGTACATTAGATGTGATGGAAAAGGTGATAACACAAAAGATAATTAAGATGGCTTTAATTTAAAATAATACAATCAATATTATTACACCGAAGGTGTTATTTAGGGGGTTGCTCCTTTGTGAAGGTTTCGTCTGTTGACAACCTATGAGGATTCACCCCGTGTCCACCGTTAAACTAATTCGCCTGCTTTCACACCGTTAAACACAAACGACATTCATTGTCTGTAAATGGTTGCAACTAAACACTATCGACCATTATCTCAACATATGTATTGTTACTCTACAAACGACATGCATCATTTGTAAATGGTTGCAGATAAACACTATCGACCATTATTTCAACATCTGTATTGTTACTCTGCAATTACCAGAGAAATGGGCTCAGTCATTATACAGCAAATGTGCTATGGGGATTACAGGCATGCAGGTTTCAATTGTAAGGATATTTATCATAGAATATGCTTTCTCTGAGGTGGCTATCAGGGCAGGACTGATGGTGGTGGTGGCGTAGTTGTGCTTCATGGGTCCTTTACTTATGGTTACATCTGGTGAGGCTCCCCATCCAAGCTCATATCTACCTATTGAAATTTCCCTTGGACGGGATTGCTCCGGAGGCAAACTCATGTCAAATTTATTTAACAGATCTACTTCAAACCTATAAATTTGTTTAAAATACATAGATGTAATTAGTTACTATGTTTGTGGAGAATGAAGGATAACAAACCCACTGCAAAATCATATATAAATCCACTACAATTTCAGAGTGAATTGATGTGACTACACAAAATTGATGAGAAAACTGCAAATCACCTCAGAGAAAGAGTATTCATGGTGTGCTAAGCTCTGCAAAATGATGGAATAGCCTACGTGAATTGATGTAAGTTACATCATGTAACTACACATATCCAAAGAAGACTATTGGAGCAGATGAATGGTATACAGTCTCCTGAGGAATCTCTTTCCAGCTAGATCCTGGAGATGGGTTGAGTACATCCGACAGCTGCGGAAGAAGTAGGGCAAGTAGATCGAGAAGAAAAGGAATCAAGAGGAAGAGATCTGCACAAATAAGTCTCTTTGAAATCTGATTTCTTTGAGGATGTGAAAATAGAAGCATATACTTCTTTCCATGCATCGGTAGGCGTGCATGATCTATTGCTCTGAATTTCTTCAACACAACTTTGGCCTTGCCTTCATTGTTGCCATCTTCACTGTCCCTAATTTTTTTTCCCTTCCGCATGGCATGAATTCCAGGAACTTTATATACAGACTACCCCTTTGCATTGTCCTTCTGCCCAATTTTATCAAGAGAAACCTTATACGCAAACACATCCCCGATCTTGGTCTTTTTTTGTTTCTTTTCCCTTATATTAGCCCTTTCCTTCTCCATTTTCAGCCTTAGGGCAACAAATTCCTCCTCATTTCCATTGATGACAATCTTATCGAACTCAGAAAAGGCAGCATGGAAGACAAGATAGGATGTGGATTGCAACTCCTTCAAGGATTTGGCACTAAGGACATGCCCACATCGTTCGAGCACAAAAAGCTTATATTTTCCATTGAATTCAAGGCTGGTGACGAGAAAATTGCAAATCACCTTATATAAAGCGTATCCATGATGTGTTAAGCTCTGCAAAATGATGGAATAGCCTACCCATTAGGAAAATGGACTCCATGGGTACAATTTTCATGAGTTTTTTAGCTGGTTAACGTAAAACAAACACATTCTAAACTTTGAAATCGAACTGATATTGAATCACAAACGCCTAGACCTAGGACTGCCAAATGTTATGGATTTCTTCTTTTGGGTTTTTTATTATAAAATCCCTAGATTAGAAAGCAACTCGAACCTAACCTAGTAATTTCCAAATTGTAGCGATGAGAAAGACTTCCAGAATTTATTTTGTGCTTGTTTGAATACTTTGGCTGTCAAAATATAGTAAACGCAACAGCTGGAAGATTAAACATTGGAAAGGTCGTCAAAAAGGACACGTAAACATGCTCTAGATACTTGTCCAAACATATTTATAAAGCTTTATTGTAAAATACTCTAAGTGTGTTAAATTTGAACATTGTCCATATTTCTTCAAATTATAAAAATTATTGTTAATGGATTTATTTAGTTATAGGTTTCATTTCAATTTTCACCTTATGCTTATTTTCACTAACATTACTTACATATAGAATCTCATAATCTCACTTGGTCATCCACCCAGATAAATCTTTATAAAAAAACCTATTGGTTGCATTGGCTAGTAGATCCCTGCATCATCACTCACTATTAGAGAAGAAGATAGCGGCACTTGTCCCTCCTTCCTTATATTGCAAAGCTTCTGGATGGGTTAGGTATTTAACTTGGTAAATCCCCGCATCATCGTTTATCTCGATTCATATATGTATATTATTAGCATTATTTCGAGCAAGATAAGTCTTCACTAATGTTCATTTCATTTTTTCTTCGATGTTTCATTCCCCGTTTTAGGGTATATATATATATATATGACAGCTGATATTTATAATTTTATTGATGTTTAGTAATCCACTTTCACCATACTTAATTTAAAGATATCTAATAATTTTTACTAGGATATGTAAACCACAAGTCACAAAATGTTTAACTATTGATAAATTTATTTACTTTCAATTATTTTATATTTAAATTAATACACATTTATAGTTGAAATTCTATTTTTTAATACCATGTGTAAGTGGCATATTGAGCATATAATTATACATCTCCTTTATATTAAAGTTTGAATTGATTATAGTTTTTTAAAAGAAAATAAAATAATTTTTATAAATAAAATTAGTAAAATTTAAATTTTTTAATGAAATATATATTATAACTTGAAAAGAAAATGAAATATTTTTTATAGATAATATTAATAAAATTTATTTTTTTATAATATATCAAAAGAGATATATGAATTGTTTGAAATTAAGGTATAAATTTAAATTATAATTACAAATTTTACATTTAGGAAGAATACATTGTATTTATGAATTGATGTGTTAAGGATTTTAATTTTTTTTGTCACTTTAAATATGTATTAATGGATATTACATAATGAATATATATGAGGAATACAATGTATTTATGAATGCACTAATTTAAATGTTAGAAGTTTTGGACTTTTTACTAGTTTTTCGTTTGTTTTTAATATAATATGGTAAAAAATTTAGATTAATTCTTGAAAAAAGTATATGATAATTGTTAAATTTGAATAATTTGGGTGCCCTAAAGGTTTTTTAGGATATTGAATCCATTACATTCCAATTTTATAAAATAAAAAAAAGTTGAATTCTGGAAAAAAACTGATCTTCTTATCTAAATAATCTAATTTTTAAACATCTAAACCCTTTAAAGATATATTAATAGATATTATATCATATTTATATATACAGGTCTTAACTGCTCTAGAATTGTGGGTCTTAACAACAACTAGTAGACTTTCCCATCACAACATTATAAACCTAAATTTAGCTGACTCCTTATCATCCTTCTTTTTTTTTTCAGAGGAAAAAATACTAGTCTTTGTTATTCACTTGAATCAAAAGACATCATTTACAATCCAATATGATGACTGAAAATAGCAGGTCTGTCACATGCAATACAGAGCATCAAAACTAGGAAAAAAGTCTGATCATAGCAGACTTTTCTCATCATCCCTGAATAAATCAGGTCAAAAATGCTGATAAGAATCTGAAGTGAACTTTAAACATAACAATTCAGAGCAAGAATAGCTAGCAGAGAGGACTCTAACTGAACAAAAAGAGATACATCATCAACTGCTGAATCATAAGCTGAATAATAACAAATCAGCTACTCTAGAAAAGATCAAGACTGCCTTGATAAATAACCCAACCATCCATAGTTTCTGAAAAAGAAATAAGTCCCATATCCAAATCCAAAGCTTTTTTTGAGAGTTCATCTGCCAACGAGTTATGCTCACGAAATGTGTGTTTAAAGATCACCGGAGGGGCCAAGTGAGTCATATATCTTATGTCGAAACACTAGTGCATCAGAGATGGGACATCAAGTGCTGAATTTCTGTTAATCCAAGAAATAATAACCATGGAATCACCATAAATCAACTGCATAGGAATTCCCATCATTAAACTGACTCTAAGAAGAGCCCAAAGAGCCAATAATTCCGCTCTGGTATTCGTGCTTCTACCACATCCCATAGAAAAACTGAAGAAGTGAGATTCATTGATGAAAATCACAAATCCTGAACCTACAAGATTTTCCGCAGCAGCTCCATCAAAAAACCCACACGAAAATCTTTTTAAAGGAGCAAGACCAAGATCACGGGGTTTATTGATAATGATCAGCACTGGGTAAGAATTAACCAATCCTTCAATCCTGGAGATCATAGCAGAGAAGGATGGTTTCTTGTTTTAAAATAGGCAATGATTTCGAAGAAGCCAGATTCCCCAGAGAATAAACAAAGGGAGGTATCTGTAGGGAGCAGATCTCGAAGTGGAGATAAACCAATCGTCCAAAAAAGAATGGACAGAGCTAAAGACTGGGAAAGAACACTTGAATTTAATCGCAAAATGATGGAAGATACTAACTGAAAATGGACAGCAAAAAAATAAGTGATGAATGTCTTCCATATTATCCTTACAAAGGACACATCGACTAGGTCCCAAGAATCCTCGGTCTTGCAATTGATCCCAGGTTAGAATCTTCCCTCTTATCATCAACCAGATGAAGCATTTTAATTTTAGGGGAATATTCAAAGCCCGTAATATTTTCAGAACAGAATCATTTATCTCTGAACAGATATCAGAGAGAATGCATTTATATCCTTCAGCAGCAGTTAGAGGACCTGTATATTTGTTATGAGACCAAGAAATAGAATCCTTTTGATTATTGAGACGAATGCGGCCATATTCCAGTCCTCTAATAAAATTATCCCATGCTGTCTTCCATTCACCAATGAGCTCAATATCTTCAGATGAGAACCAATAACCAGTGGAAAAGGAAGTTTGGTTCTGGGCATGAGCAAGGGTGCATATGCCAAAGTCTTCTAGATAATCCCTTAAATCTCTTGGCAGAATAAAGGAAGAACCCATACCAATGAAAGGATCTGCACCTAAACTGATGGACTCTCCATTCCCAACTTTCCATATGATGCCTCTGCCAATCTAGGGAAGGGTGGAGATGAATCCCCTTTAGATAATAGAGGCATTCCTAATAATGAAATTCTTATCCTTGAACCATATATGCAGAGGTTTATTTTTCAAGTATTTAACAGTAATGAGGAGATTCCAGATTCCCTTGCCATTTAAAGCTAGCCAAAAGCTTTTCATCCTCAAGGAAAGACTGAAACTAGGAAGATGTTTAATTCCCCAGCCACCATGAGAGGTGGGGTGAGCCAAAACATGCCAATCCACAAGATGGAATTTGTTAGTCTTTGATGAAGAGCCCCATAGAAACGAAAAAATCAACTTTCTGAGTTTATCTAAAATAGAGGTTGGAATCGGAACCAAAGCCATCCAATAAACTGGCATGCTTGATAATACTGAACGAATGAGGACAAGTCGGCCTCCCATAGATAGGAATCTATTTGTCCAATGAGAAATTTTCTTTTCAAATTTTGAAACTAACCAGAGCCAATCCTTAACCATATAACCTGATGGCTTCAGAAAGTAGCCAAGATAACCAAACCCTTTCTGAATATCATCCACTTTGAAAGGAAGAATTTCTGTAATTCTGTGGAGAGTGTCCTCACTCAGATCATTATGGAGAAAACTTGATTTATTCACATTGATACTCATACCAGAAGCCTCACAGAAAATATCCAGAATGGCTTTGAAGGCTAACCATTCATCAAATGAACCCAGGCCAAATAAAATCACATCATCTACAAAAAGTAAATGGGTGAGAGAAAGCTGATGGGAAATTTTGATTCCTTTAATCTTTCCATTTCGCTTTGCATCCTCTATCAAAAGACTAATCCCTTCTATTACCAGAATGAACAGGAGGGGGGATAGAGGGCATCCCTGCCGAATTCCCCTTGAGGAGGAAAAGAAAGAGGAAGGAGAGCCATTAACAAGCACAGCAAAGTTGGCTGAAGAAACACATCCCATTATCCAGTTGACTCCAACAAGGGGAACCCCTATTTGAATAAGAAGGAGACGGATGAAAGTCCAATTTACTTTGTCAAAGGATTTAGAAAAATCCAATTTGAGAATGAGCGCACATCTTTTTTTCGAATTGACAGTATGCAGAACCTCTTGAGAGATGGCTATGGGTTCAAGGATTTGACGATTTTTTAAAAAACCAAATTGTTGAGGAGAAATAGCTTCATCAAGAAAGGGCTTAAGTCTCATAGCCACAACTTTAGAAATGAGCTTATAACAGAGGTTACAAAGAGAAATGGGGCGAAAGTCTGCAAAAGAGATAGGCAAATCAACCTTCGGAATGAGAGCAAGGAAAGTAGAGTTGAGAGCAGTAGAAACTTTGCCTGAGATTCTTGAGGTTTCCACCACATTAACAAGGAGAGGACCCAAAAGATCAAAGAAAGACAAAAAGAATTCAACCGGCCACCCATCTGGGCCAGGAGCCTTATCTTTTTTAAAGAGTTTTAAAGCCATTTCAACTTCCAAAATAGTGACAGGTTTAGTAAAGGCTTTTATCTTCTCTGAACTGATAAAAGAAGGAAAGAGACGAATAACCTTGAGCTGAGCTATCAGATTAGTCAAATGATCATCCTCAAACAAGGACTTAAAATGACGGACACTAAGGTCTTTAAGACTATTATCATCTGAAACCCAATTTCCCAGTTCATCTCGAAGACTCCAAATCGCATTATGATTTTTGCGGGTTGTAGCCACAGCATGAAAATACTTAGTGTTTGCATCCCCTTTTTGAGCCTAGGTAATTCTGCTTTGAAGTCTGGCAGAATTAATTTCATAATCAATCAGCTTTTGAAGATCATTTTTGAGAGAATTCAACTTTAGTTGCTGATCTTGATTTAAAATTGCTGAATGAGAGGAAAGGAGAATAGCGCTTATTTCCTTTTCCAAAACAATAGATTTATCTTTCATCTTTAATGCTTCAACTTTAGTCCAAGATTTTACCTTCTCCTTTAAAGATCTAAGTCTAATATAGAGATCATGCATAGCATCCAAAGAAGGATCTGAAAGGATACAGGGCCATTCAGAACGAACCATATGAATAAAATCCTCATTTGCTAACCAAGAATGGTTAAACTTAAAGGGATAGGCACAATGACTGTGGTGATCAATCCATTCCAGAATCACAGGAAAATGATCAGAAATTCCACATCTGTGAGCCCAAACACGATACCTTTGCAGAGAACTAACAAGCTGATCTGATAATAAAAATCGATCCAATCTTTTCGAAAAACCATCTTCCCCTATCCTTCCATTCCTCTAGGTAGGACCAGCACAGGGAGAAGCCACATCCACTAAATGATGGTCAGAGAAAAGATTAGAGAAAAAAGGACCCAAAGGGTCAGGATGCGATTTAGAGCCCCAGATCTCAGAGGCATTTAAAGTCATATTTAGATCCCCAGCTAAAATAAGATTTGGAAGTGAGAGAAGACCACCCGAAGCCACAGTATTCCAAAAGGAGTCCCGATTAATGTAAGGACCATAGCAGTTTAGAATTGAGAGATTGAGGGAAGATCCCCGGATCGAAGCTTTTAGCAGAATACTAGCAGCAGTATGAAAGGCTTTGCATTTAATGATTTCCGGATTCTAGCCAGAAAGTATGCCTCCAGAGAGGCCATTAGAGCTAAGAGCACAAAACTCCTAGCCCAGGCAAAGTTTAGAAAAGACATATAAAGCAGGATAAAGACTAGTCATGGTTTCCTGAAAAAGAACAACATCAGGAGAGAGATCGAACAGCAAATGACGGAGGCTTTTTTGCTTGGCTAGACTCCCCAAGCCACGAACATTCAGAGAAAGGATGCGCATTAAGAAACACAAGAATCTGGGGTCGAAGCTCTAAGGACCCGAGGAGAAGGAGAAGAGTGAGATCGATCTGCAGCTTTTAATCTCTTAGAAAGAGGAATATAAGGAGCCTGGACTGAATCAGATGAATCAAAAGTGGGCTTAGTGGATTTTTTCTTTCGCCTGATAGAAACATTTTCAAAATGAATTGAGTCAAGGGGGAGAACTGAAGGAGAAAGAGGTGTCTTATCCGAGAAAATATTCAAAGACTTTTGCAAAGAGGGATCTGCAAAAGAAGGGGAAGCTGCAGGGCTGAGAGGAGGCGAACCTGAGAACTGGGGCCCTGTCTGGCCAGATGAGGGAAGAGGAGGGAAGTCAGCCTCAGAAAATAGAGGGACGGGAGGACTGATAATCGGTGAAGGGACAGTTTTTAGTGGGGAAGCAACAAAAATGCCTGTGAGATTTTGAGCAGAAAGAGGACACAAAGCAAGGGCTGACGAGGAGGGCCCCTGTAACAAAGAATCAGTCTTAGGAGTTTCCAAAAGGTTGGACTCACTTGGAGGAATTAAACCTGAAGAAAGAGAAGCTTTTTTGTTGCTGATCACTGAGTCAATCAATGCCAAATCAAGATCTGTTACTTCCCCATATAAAGAAACAACATTATTCAAATGACCAGGAGAGGAGACATTATGAACCGGAGTCTTACATTCCTCAGAAAGCGAATGAAAAGGAGAGGCAACAAAGGAATCAGACAAAGAGCACTTAACAGGCCCACGACGAACAAACGGACAGTCACGTCTCAAATGGCCTGTCTCTCTGCACACACTGCATCTGAAGGGGATGCCTTGATAATCTAAACGTTGAATAATCAAACGCTCATGACAGAGAATATCTACTTCAGCAAGAAGGCCTTTTGTGATATCTAATTCAACAAGAATTTTTGCCTTTCTTTTATCATAGGAGTTCATGAAATCATCCTCTCACACCACAAACCGACCTATCGTATTACCAACTCCTTCCAAAAGGGATCGATTCCAGAGAGGGAAAGGAAGCCCTGGGAGAATTGCCCAAAGATGTCTTTTTTTCACTCTTTCTCTCGCAGGATCGAAGTTTACATGCCAACAATCTAGCACTAACGAACCATTTCCCACTCTCCATAAGCGGCTTAAGACCTCGGAGGCATGCGATTCCTCTAAGAAGACAAAGACGATCCAGCCCCTAACCAGCAAGCTGATAGCTGGAACATAGGATAGAAATGGTTTCCAATGATCAGAAGCCCAAGACACCCAGTCTTTTTTTATCCAAGGAGACATACTCCAATCTACCAATTAAGGCACGACGACTCAGAGCTTCCACCCTATCCAAATAAATATCCCGTTCAACCACATAACGAAGCTTCCCTTCCAAATTTTTGTAAGCCTTTGCTTTTCTACGCTTCTGAAAACGAGTAGAGCCATGGACTACTCTAGGGTCTGGAGACCCATCATGGGTCTCCACCATCGGAACAAAGGAAACTCTCGCCAATAAACAGTCAAGGAGAACACAGACAACCCAATATCGATCCCAAGGAGAGAAAGAAACAGAAAATGGAATAAACTCCACCAAAAATCTCTAAGTAAGCATCAGCTATCGACCCAGTCATAGAATAATCAAAACAATATTAAAAGTCAGGAAAGACCCCACAGAAACCGCATACAATCCTAAACAGGCCTATTCGGAAAAATCCAAAAGAGCGGGATATGACAGGTAAATACCCCACAGAAATCGCATACAATCCTGAACAGACCAAGTCAGGGGGATAGAAAGTGCGGGTTAAAAGGACACAATCGACATAAATCCCAAAAACCAGCGCCAGAATGGGAACGACAACAGGAAGCAAGCAGAAACTTCCACGAAACCCTCAAAATTGGAACAGGGAACGGTGAGGGAGAAAATAAAACAACGCAGATCAAATACAGGCCCAATACCAAATCCAATCCGAAAAAATTAAACTTTCAATACTGAACCCTGAGCTATTGAACAGGGAAACCACATTCCAAAAGCGCTAAAGACAGGCTTAAACAGCCAGAAAACTGGTCATACGGCCCCGAAAAAGCCAAATTGAAATTAACTAATGGACACACGCAATTGAAAATGATAAAATAATGGAGATACATCAGATATCACAGATCAAAGAAAAACCATTACCAAGGTCGGACAAGCAATAAGAATCGGAAAATGCCAAAACTCAAACCCCAGCTAAGAGACCGACTCGAAATAAGTCTTTAACAGTCACAAACTTATCACAAGACCCTGATAAAGCCAAAATTTGATACATAAATCAATACTAATCCACCTCCAAGCCTGGGCGAGAGTAATACTAACACTCAGCTGAAAGACAAACCCTTGAATCGGAGAAAGTAGGGTTAAAGAGCAGGGATAAGCCCACCATATTAACCTTTTGGCTTTCGGACAGGGCGGCCACAAATCGAAAGTATCATCACTGACGTTCTAACCATGCCAAAAGTCAAATACAGTCCAGGAGGCAACAAAAAATACACGGCTAAAAAGACAACCCCAGATATTGACCCTTTGGCTTACGGACAGGGCAACCACAAAGCGACGGAATCATCATTGACGGTCACGGCCAAATGGGACAGAACCTACTATTCAAGGACAGCCAACTCCTTCAACCCCAGAAAAGGCGAATCATTACCCAGACGACATCAAAAAAGCGACGGAAAACAAAATCAGAGGCAATCAAGAATAGACGGATGCAGACCGAGCCAATACCAATAAAAATAAAAATGATAAAAACTTCCCACTTCTTTTTAACTGGTTGGTACTAATCCTCGGTTATGAGGAGGGACTCCAGTCGCCGGTAGCGGCCAAAACAATAGCCATACAAACCATCAAACCCCAGACAAAAACAGCTAGTTCAATAGCCACACAATCCATCAAAACCCAGAAAAACCCCAGAGGAAGGTGACTAAAAAACTTAATGTCCTGGCCAAACAAACAAGAATCCAACAGAAACTCCAAACGAAACCCAAAACACAAACAGGAAATCTTAATAATAGAACAATGGAGCGGCCATAACCATGTGGATGAACAATGACCAGTGCCATTCTCCCTGAGCCTGAGGTTACACCTTCCTGCGGCCTGAAAAAATCCAAACCCTCGCTCTCCCATCGCCGCTCTCCCTTCCCAAGAGAGCATTATCATCCTTCTTTTCATTTAAAAAAAGTGTCCCATTCCAATCCAATCTCTCGAGCTTATATTAAAATACTTATTTATGTTTCATTAATCCCATATAAAGTATTTGGTGTCCGTTGAAAAGGAATTTAAAAACGGATTTCTCGAGTCTCATATAACCTTTCATGATAAACATGTGAGCACATCGACTCCATTATCTTTGATTGGCATCTCATTTGGTAAATAAAAAAACGTAAGTTGATAGGTTAAGTAAGTTGTATTTTTTAACGTAGCAATCTTCAATCTATTTTTTATTAATTCTAAATGGTTTATCTGTTTGGATTTGTACGTAGCAAAGATCTTAGTTGTTTCAATTTTGATGATTTTTTTTATTGAAACCAAAGTACACAACTCCAATCGTTCTACTTTATATATTAAAATGGTTTTATTAATACAAAATCTAGTGATGAAAAAATCCTATGCTAAAATGGTTTCATTAATACAAAATCTAGTGATGAAAAAATCCTATGCTTGGGAAGGAATTTAAAAACTAATTTCTCAGGTTTATATTATGTTTTTCTTACAAATATGTAAATACATTATTTTAGTAAAATTAGTTAACTTGTGAGCAATTAATATAAATAGGTAATAAGTTAAGTGTTACTGAATGCATCTTATCCATATTATTATTTATGTCACATGTGTGATCACGGGTAAACTGAGATATAACCAGCCTAGATCCAAATCCTAGGCTCTATCAAGCACCGAGAGGGATCAATTTCTAGAAGGAGGTCAAACCTCTTTTTAGGTATTGCACTCAATGAGCTATCAACTTTGGTGTGTCTTATATATAACCATTGATTTGATTCAAACCAAAAGACACCTATTTTTATTTAAGGTCCACATATTGTATTTTTATTATTAATATTTAATATTATTTATGATTAACATATAATATTTTTTATTATTTTTTATTTTGTTAGGAATGAACATACAACATCTACCCATACATGGTTTTAAAACCATATGCAAGGCTCTCCTAAAACTATGGCTTGTTTAGGAGGCCTTGCACATGGTCTTAAAACCATTTGCAAGGCCCTCCTAAACCATGTATAATAAAACCACAGGTTGTTTAGGAGGCATTGCACATTGTTTTAAAACCATGTGCAAGGCCCTCCTAAACCATGTAAAATAAAACAATGGGTAGTTAGAAGGACATGCACATGGTTTTACAACCATGTCCAAGGCCAACATTTTTTTGCTTATAATTAATTTTTTTTACTTTTTATTATTTTGTTTGGTAGAAACATTACAACATCTTCCCCATAATGTGTTTTTTTTAACCCACACTTTTTTTTTTTGCGGATAATTAATTTTTTACTTTTTTATTGTTTTGTTAGGTAGGAGCATTACAACATTTCCCCCATATTAGGTTGTTTTTCTAGCCGATATTTATTTTGGGTGATATTTAATTAATTTTTTATTATTATTTTGTGAGTAACAAAAGTTACAAGATCTCCCTCATTTTAGGTTTTTTTTACGGACATTTATATTGGCTCATAATTAAAAATTTTATTTTTTATTATTTTCTTAGTAACGAAAGTTACTCAACAAACCTTACAAGATCTCCCTCATATTAGGTTGTTTTTTTGGCCGACATGATTTATTTTAGCGGATAATTAAATTTTTATTTTTGCACCGAGAGGCGCTCTACAGCCCAGTATGGGGGAGATCTTGTAACGTTACGTAACGTTATGTAACGTTACGTGACGTTATTTTTATTAATAAAAAATATTTTTTTAATTATAGGCCAAAATAAATGTCAGCCAGAAAAAAAACCTAATATGGAGCAGATGTTGTAATCTTCCTACCTAACAAAACAATAAAAAAGTAAAAATGTAATTATCCGTAAAAAAATATGGGTGAGTAAAAAAACACAATATGGGGGAGATGTTGTAATGTTTTTACTTAACAAAATAATAAAAAATGTTGGCCTTGCACATGGTTTTAAAATTATAAACCATGTGCATGGTTTTAAAACCATGTGCACATGGTTTATGGTTTCAAAACCATGTGCGAGGCCTCCTAAACAACCCATAGTTTTATTGTACATGGTTTAGAAGGGCCTTGCAAATGGTTTTAAAACCATGTGCAAGGCCTCCTAAATAACCCATAGTTTTATTGTACATGGTTTAGGAGGGCCTTGCAAATGGTTTTAAAACCATGTGCAAAGCCTCCTAAACAACCCATGGTTGTAGGAGGGCCTTGTATATGGTTTTAAAACCATGTATGGGGAAATGTTGTAATGTTAGTTCATAACAAAATAAAAAATAATAATAAATATTATATGTGGGCCATAAATAATATTAAATATTAATAATAAAATATTATATGTGAACCTTAAATAAAAAGATGTGTGTTTTGGTTTGAATCAAATCAATGGATGCCTACGAAGAGATTTGATCCCTCTCGGCGCTTGATAGAGCCTAGGATTTGGATCTACGCTGGTTTATTATTTTGTAACGTTATGTAACGTTACAAGATCTCCCCCATACTGGGCTGTAGAGCACCTCTCGACACAAAAAGAGAAAGAAAGAAAGAAACTTAGTTAAGTAATTGTTTTTAATTATCGTTACATTATTTTTGCACCGAGAGGTGCTCTACAGCCTAGTATGGGGTAGATCTTGTAACGTTACGTAACGTTGTAACATTACGTAATGTTATATAATGTTATGTCGGCTATAAAAAAAAATAGAACATAATGTTATGTCGGCTATAAAAAAAAACACAATATGGGGGAGATGTTGTAATGTTTTTACTTAACAAAATAATAAAAAATGTTGGCATTGCACATGGTTTTAAAACCATAAACCATGTGCGTGGTTTTAAAACCATGTGCACATGGTTTGCACATGGTTTTTATGCACATGGTTTTAAAACCATGCACATACGTAATAAATGTCGGCCAGAAAAAAACCTAATATGGGGGAGATGCTGTAATCTTCCTAACTAACAAAACAATAAAAAATTAAAAATTTAATTATCCGTAAAAAAATATGGGTGAGGAAAAAAACACAATATGGGGGAGATGTTGTTGTAACTTTTTTACTTAACAAAATAATAAAAAGAGTTGGCCTTGCACATGGTTTTAAACAAACCATGTGCATGGTTTTAAAACCATGTATGAGGAAATATTCTAATGTTAGTTCATAACAAAATAAAAAATATTATATGTGGGCCATAAATAATATTAAATATTAATAATAAAATATTATATGTGGACCTTAAATAAAAATATGTGTCTTTTGGTTTGAATCAAATCAATGGATACCTACAAAGAGATTTGATCCCTCTCGGCTCTTGATAGAGCCTAGGATTTGGATCTACGCTGGTTCTTATTATTTGTAGATCACTGGTCTATTTAGAATGATTAAGTGGTCGAGAAGTTAATTTGTGATTTAATGTATTTACATCAAATTGGGTTTTGGAAGAACTGTAAAAGATGTTTTCTAGGAAGTAGAGAAAAATTTAAAGATGTTTTCTTGTATTTATGAATGATGTTTTTAGTAAATTTCATAATATAAATTAGTGCATTTTATTTATTGTTGAAATTTATATTTAATTTAAATAAATTGTTATTTATTTTATAGTAATTTTATTTTAATTCATTCAATTTAATTTTGTTATTATGTTACTGTGAGATATATTTTGTTATTATGTACACACAAATTCAATGTTTAACTTTATAAATAATTTTCTAAAGGTTTACCTTATAAATAATTTTCATTATTATTTAATTATCTAAATAAAGATCTAAGAATGAGATAAAGTGTTGAAGTATGAAAGATATTGTCCTAAAAAAATCATATCAACCCATCTTCATTTGGAGCTATAGTGATTGCAATTTCTTGCAAAGGGTCATATTCATGCTTCACATTGTCTTGCAAAAGTCATATTGGCAGTCTTAGTTTTGTAAGAGAAATATGTGTTAAGAAATGTAATCTCAATCGTTTACTATGATCAATAGTGCATTAATTAGTTGGTTAGTTGCATTGTTGATTTGGTCACCTTATCTAAAATTAGTGATCATAGTATTTGCTGACCCATGGTTTAGCTATTATGTAGTTTTATAAATACTTGTGTTAATATTGAGAAGGCATTCTATTTCCCAGGCAATCAATCTGCCCAAGCGTTCCCTCATATTTTCTGCTTGATTTTGTTTTTGTTAATCTTTAATCATATTGGTCATTTAATTTTACTAAGCAACTAGGTTCTTTTATGCATATTTGTTTTGACAAATAACCAATAAAAAGTACAGATGTAGGAAAAATTGTGTAAATACATTACATGGCTTAATGCAGTATGTATTCTTTTTTTCAACAAAAAAAAATCACACTTTTTTCTTATATTCAATTTGAATCAAAGAAAAATAAAATCTTTATAAATTAAAACATCTTTAAAATAAAGATGAAAACTAAATTTCAACTTACAATTACTTCTTAAATACTTAGAAACGACTATTTTTCAACATAAACTTTACAAATTATACTACTACTAAACAAAAACTCAAAAACAAAATATAAAAATTAAAGACTAAAAAAATCCTACCCACTACTTAACCAAAAAAATTACCCACAATAAAAAAACTGCCCACTGCTTAACCAAAAATTTTACTATCCCTTCACATAACAGACCCCAATATGTTCCAAAAAAACAAAAGCCTTCGTCACAAAATAAAGCCCTTTAATGCAGCCTGTATTTAATTGCACTGCCATGACACAATTTAATTGATCATCCACTCGACTCTCTTGATCTAGTACTTCTTTTCTTTAATATCATGTATCACATAACAATGAGTTTTGTTATAATTTTTTTAAAATTTTGTTTTATATTTAAATGAAAAAAATTACTAACCATTGGTATACCTTTCACATAATTTAAATTATTTGAACAATAAAATTTATTATATATATATATTTTTTAAATGGTATTTGAAATTTATAATCCAACACTTTCAACATTGATGCCTTTTCAAGAAAACATTTAGAACTTCTCAGTTTTCACCTCCTTTTCTTTAAGGGAAGGTAGATAACCATTTCACCAAAGCTCTTATAACAACCAAGAAGAATGGATGTTTTGGGAAATTTCATTGTACAGTCTTTAAAACAGAAACAGCTAGTTATCAAATTTGATGGTTTTAACAACTTTATAACCTGTTTTGACGATTTTAAAGCAAAATGTTGACGTTTTTTTTTGTTTTTTTGGACTTTATTTGACGGACAAATCACCTCATGATGGGCAATTTGCCCCTCAAATTCCTGCCGTGGGACTCAGCAGTCCATATTTTCTGGTTGACAAGTTTAGATAGATTTTGATGTTGTATTTAAGAATATAAAAGCTTGTGTCTTTTGCTTTTACATTCAAATTGATTGATTTTGTCTTTGTTGGTTGGATATGGAAAATGCTTTTTTTTTTTAAGTATTACTGATATTATGTGGATATAGTCTGTTGTTGAAGCTTTTAAAAGATGTTTTTAAATTATTGTGTTGCATATAGCAACGCCCAACTATCTCTATTCCATATTTCTAAATAGATTGGTTATGTTAAATTGAATTTCTTATTTGCTTGTATGATTGGTACACAAATATTTTCCAATGAGCTGGTTAAGTAAATGATTGGTAAACAAATATTTTCCAAAGGGCTGGTTAAGTGATAATTTGCTATATTGTGTCCACTGTCCAAGCATGATTGCTTGTGAACTAGAAACCTTGTGTCAAATAAACTTTCTGTTATTAAACAGAATCACTTTAAAAGTTGTGATTTGTTGTTTTCTTAATTTTATTTTATTTTGTAGAAAAATTCTCTGCACAAAGAGGATTTTTCTTGAGAAGTCATAAATGGATGTGATGAACATTCTGTCATTGTATTAGGTTATTTTGATCAAGTGCATTTATAAATTTCATTGTAGTGGATTTCAAAATTTCATTGGTCTGTATTTATGATAGGCTTCTTTCCATTATAACCAAAATGAGCATCAACAACAAAATATCTGTACCTTATGACTTATGATAATCTCGTAAGATGATGGAGAATATTTAGCATAAATTGACTCAATACAATATTTATGGTATTGAAAATGATAAGTTATGTATTAAGGAGATATCTATGTTTATTACAATATTTATGGTATTGAAAATGATAAGTTATGTATTAAGGAGATATTTATGTTTATGATATAATATTTATGATATTGAAAAGGATAAGTGATATATTAAGGAAATATTAATGTTTATGATTAATTGGTATAAATTTAAAATATAATATTTAAAAAAGAAAGATTAATATAAATGAGATATATAAATAAAATATGTAATAATTTTATTTATAAATTACAATATTAAAAATCTTAATTTAAATATAAATTTAAGAAATAAAAATAAATATTTACCATGGTTTTTTAGATTTAAGGTCACTCCTCCAAGTCCGAGATTTTAGCAAACAAAAAATAAATAAAGCATGTAAAGATTTACATTTCATTTTTTTCTCATCTCTAATTGTACTAAACTTTTTATTTATATGTACTTATGTAAAGTTAAAATGAAACTAAGTTTGTATCTATTTTTTTATATGTATAATCTTCCTTGCAATTAAGTAAGGACATATTGGTTAGCTCAAGTGGCTAGTTTTGTCTTGAAATGAATTTAATGAAAATTATGTAAATGATGTAAATATGCTACCATGGATTCCTAGTGCGGAGCTCAATGTCAAGGCCCCATTAGTGAATGGCTAGGCATGTATGATGCAAATATTTTATTTGGACTTTGTGCTTGGCTTATCGTGCCAATTCAAAATATATGTAAATATTATGTCCATAAATAATATTATGGTCCAATAATGGTTGTGTAAAGAGCACCAAAGGGGCTATGATTCCACAAAAGGGGAAGAGAAAAGGGTGCCCATGGGAGACCAAACCCTTGCCGCCAAGTGTCAACTTTAGAACCCATCCAAAATTCTGTCATGTGCCTTGAATAAGCCAATTATCTCATTTTTTAATATTTTCCAATCATTGAATGCATGTGTGGGGTTGGTGGGAAAAGTCACCTCATGCAATTATTGAAGCATGGGACTAACTGCACTTTTGTGATAGTTCTGTTAGCTGCCAGGAGTACTTTCTTCTACTTCCAGAAGTTATGTCAGTTGTCTTGTCACCATTTTTTCATACCTCTTAGAGTCAACCCTCATTTCTCACACACGCTCATGCATATCTACACTACTTATAGCTCTGTATTGTTGTTAATGACTAAGTATACACCAAAAAATCGAATTTAGAGAAAGAGCTGCATATTTGGAAGGGAAATCAATGGTTGTAGGTGAGCCGAGAGGTTGGGCAAGCTAGAAAACCTTTCCCATTGAGTTATGTTGCTCATAGATGCTTGAGAAGACACGAATCGAGGTTGCAGGTGGTTCTCCAACAACATTTAGCAGGTTGGTCTTCTTTGCACACATTGGAAACACTCAGCAAGATGGATCTCCCAAGAGATTCGTGGATCGATGAAGGCAATGCCTTAGCCAAGAAGGGTGTTGTGTGGGGCAGGTATTGTGGAAGCCAAAACTGTGAGAGCTGAGTGAGATCCCTGTAGATTTCTATATGAACATTTAGCTTAGCATAGAGAGAAGATCGGGTTGTGGGATGAGAGAGAGAAGCATGTAAGTGTTTCCTTCCCTCCGGTGGCCTCATAGCCCATTTTGGGGGTGGCCTTTCAGCAGAAAGAGTATATGTTAGACATAGTGCCTACGGTTGGGTGGAAAATCGTTCTTACATGGCCAATTGCTTGGATCAACATTGTTTAAAGACAAGTATTCTCGTGTATTCGAATCTAAAATGTATTTAATTGATGTATGTAATGTTTATGCTTGTTTATGCATGTTAATCGTGTGTGGATTGATTTTATTTTTGTTGTGTATGTTTATTTATGTTCTGCACACGTATTTTATTTGTTATGGAATTCGTAAGTTGGATTTGGGGCAAAATTAGAGGTCTCGAATCTGTGTAATGTCCCTTCTCGATGGTCAAATTGGGAGAGGAGTAAGTTACGTTATCTCGGACGCTTATGAATAATTGTTTAATGGATTTATGGGGTTTAAACATTGTTTTGATGTTCTTCTTGATTAAGAGTTTTGAGATTCGATCAATGATGCCATGGATATATGGAGAGAGATTATCGATTGGGTTGGGGAAGAGGAATTGGAATGCTTGGTTTTAGGTGAAGGACCTAATGAATTTTTTTGTTAATTAGGATTCAAGGGTAGCCATTAACCATGAGGGATTAGTGAGGCGGTATCTTTCTTGAATTACAATATGTTATGGGTCAAAGATGGGAACAACTCTAGCGATAAGAGTTTCAAGCACATCGGATTTTTTAGCAAGGTAGTGGTGGGATATCAGTGTGGGTCATTTTCTGGTAAACCTGATGCGATAAGGAACCATATTGTTTACAGGTAACCAAGACATATATAAAAGGAAGCTCGATTCATTTCATTGAATTTCCATGGTGAATTAATTGTGAGGGGAGATATTGTTTAAGTGATTGTGAAATTTATCAAGGGAGGCATGACCATGCAACCAAATGACAAGGGACTTGTCTACAAATCGAAACCAACATTTAGTTTTTAAGGAGAAGCAATTGAGGGCAAGGGTTTCAAAGTGCTCCATGAATATCTTGGAGAAAACTAGGAGTAGGCATGATCCCATGGCAATGCCTTCAATTTGTTCATAGAACTTGAATTTAAAATAGAATAAAGTAGAGGAAAAGCAAGTCCTTATGAGATTTAAGGTTTCTTCGTCTACTAACTTGGAGATTATAATGAGGGATTTCGGGACATATAGTTTAGTGAAGAGGGAGACAATATCAAAGATACCCATTAGATCTTGATCGTCAAGGTGGAAGTTATGAATTTTACCAATAAAGTCAGAGGAATATTTAATGAAGGATTGGGTTTAATAGTGAAGGGTTGAAGTTTTTCACCTAGATATCTATATAATCCATGGGTGGGGGATCCAATAGTGTTGTCAATGGGTCAGAGACGGATAACCTTCTCGTGTATTTTAGGTTGTCCATAAATTTTTTAAAGTATGGGATTGTGAGGAAGAATTTTCTTCTTGATTGAGGGGTCTAGAGATAAGGACTTAATGGCCTTAGAAACCATATTAGTGATTTTGATTATGGGATTTTGTGGGCCCGGGTTTATAAGAAGATGAATATTAAAGATCAAGTAACTTGGATTCATAATTAAATCAATTGTGTTCACAATGACAATGGTGTTACCTTTATCTGCCTTTAGAATGATATTTGTTGCATTGAGCCTTCCCATGGTCAAGAATTCATATTTGGAGAGGTTGGGCTTGTGAAGCTTGGCAGATTTTTGAATCCTAGAGAAATATTTCCTAATTTATTCAGCTTCATGTGAAGGATGGTGAAGGATAGAGCAAAGAATGTCCTCAATGGGGAGGTGGAAAGGGACAATGACATAATTGAAATCTTTTTGAAGCAATGAGGAGGAAAGTGAATTGAGGGTAAATGATGATAATTTTACTATTGTGGACAACAAAAATGATGTAGATTGAGGAAACATAAGGGGTCAAGAGTGGTTACAGACATGATTCACTAATTTAAAATTAGAATCAGAAACATTATTGAACTACATGATATTAGGGAAATTATTAGAATACTTAGTTGGAGAGTTAGATATGTGGGCATGATGAACAAAGAGAGACTTGTATTTGGATGAATGTGATATTGGAGAAGCGAATTAGCTGGAAAGGGATGTTGGGGCCGGAGGAACATATGTGGGATATTTTTTATGAGTATTGGTCATTATCAAAGGTGAGGAAGGGGTCCAAGAGTATAGGGGGTTTATGTTCCAAGATTTAGCAACCGTTGAGAGAGAGAGAGAGAGGTCTATGCGCAGGTTCATCATGCCCACATATTTAACTCTCCAACTAATTATTCTAATAATTGACCTAATCTCAGTCAATCCAATAATGTTTCTAATTCTAATTTAAATTAGTGAATCGTGTCTCTAACAAATATCAACTCCGTATGCTACCTCAATCTATGTCATTTTGCTCGTCCATGGTAGTAAACCTACCATATTTTTTCCTCAATTATCCCTCCTCCTCATTGCTTTAAAAATGTTTCAAGTATGGCATTATACCTCGCCACCTCTCCATCAAGGAAATTATTTTCTCTATTGGGTCTATTTCCGTCCACCTTCCTTCACATGAAGCTAAAGAAGCAGGCAAGATTTCTCTAGAATTCTAAAATTTTCCAAGCTTCCCAAGCCCATCCTCTCCAAAGATGAATTATGGTCCTTGCAAAAGCTTAATGCCAACAAATATAATGTCATGTTGAAGGTAACGCCATTGTCATTATGAAAATGATTGATTATGAATCCAAGTTACTTGATATTTTATCTTTATATTCTTATAAAACCCTCCCAAAAAATTCCATCATCGAAATCACTAATATGGTTTCTAAGGACATTAAGTCCCCATCTCTAGACCCCTCAATTAAGAAGTAAATTCTTCCTCACAATCACCTACCTATAAAATTTTATGGACAACCTAGAATACATAAGAATAATATCCCTATCTAGCCCATTATTAGCGCTATTGGATCCCCCTCCCATTCCTTATCTAGATCTCTAACTGAAAATTTCAACCCTTCATTGTTCAAATCGAATTCTTCATTAAGTATTCCTCAGAATTTATTGGTAAAATTCATAACTTCCACCTCGATGATCAAGATATGATGTCATTAGAGGAAATTTGGGGTCTAAAATGGGCCTTATAAGAAAATGTGCCAAAATAAGTTTTTGTGAGTTGGAATTCAAGAACCAATAGAATTTCAATAAAATAAGTCAACCATAATGGTTGAATTGACATATTTGTCATTAAAAAAAAATACTTTTTTTGTTCGTATTTTCGACATATCTCATTGTGTTTTTACTCAAATTTCGATCGGGAGAGCTCGTTGGATGCGGAATTTGATTCCACATCCAACGAGTACCCACAATGCATACTTTTAAAGGACCCCGCTACCCCAAAAACAAGAAATGCCTGAAAAAATGTGATGATGACATCATCATTACGTTTTTTCAGGTATTTCTTGTTTTTGGGGTAGCGGGGTCTGTCAAAAGTATGCAGTGTGGATACTCGTTGGATGTAGAATCAAATTCCGCATCCAACGAGCTCTCCCGATCGAAATTTGAGTAAAAACACAGGGAGATATGTCAAAAATACGAACACAAAAAGTAGTTTTTTTCTTTCTTCCTCCAAAATTAATCAATATTATTTTATTATTTTAACTATTATTTTATTATTTTCCTTAGGAGGCCCATTTTAGACCCCAAAATTCCTCTAATGTTAGATTTAATGTTGTCTTCCCCTTCACCAAAATCCCTATCACGAAAACCCTTGATATCATCTCCAAGTTAGTAGACAAAGAAACCTTAAATCTCATAAGGATATGCTTGTCCTTTACTTTTTTCTATTTTAAAGACAAGTTCGGTGAACAAACTAAAGGCACTACCATGGAATCATGTTTATCCCCAATTGTTGCCAACATATTTATGGATCACTTTGAAACCCTTTCCATCAATAGCTTCTCATTAAAACCTAAATGTTGGTTTCGATTTGTAGACGACGCCTTTGTCATTTGGCTACACAATTGCACCTCCCTTGATAACTTTCACAATCACTTAAACAATATATCTTCTCGGGTTATCTTCACCATGGAAATTTAGCAAAATGAATCTCTCCCTTTTCTAGACATCTTGGTCCTTATCTCATCAGGAAGGTTCCTTATCTCATCAAGTTTACCGAAAAAGGACCCACACTGACAGATACCTTCATGCCCAATCCCACCACCACCCTATTCAAAAATATGTTTTCCTTAAAAATCTTATCACCAAAGATGTTTGCATCTCTAACTCCCATCATCTAATTCAAGAAATATCTCACCTCACAAAATCCTCCATGACCAATAGCTACCCTCGAAAGCTAATTAACAAAACTTTTCATCACATCCTTTACCCAAAACCTAAGCGTTCAAATTCCTCTTCCCCAACCCAATCATTAATCTATTTCCCATATATCCATGGGATAATTCATCACATCCCAAAAATCTTAATCAAGAAGAACATCAAAACAATCTTTAAACCCCCTAAAACCATTAAACAATTATTCATAAGTGTAAAAGAGAAATCCGGACCTTTTCTAACCCAAGGGATCTACCAAAAACCCTGCTCCTGTGGAAAAACCTACATTGGACAAATGGTTAGATCCATTCATACCCATCTCAAAGAGCATGGTATTGATACAAATCACAATTGACTCAAAAAATTAGTTATTACGGAATATGTTTTTATCAAACGAAGTTACTTTCTTCCACCTCTCTTTGGTCCTCTTGGTTTATCAGGGAAGCTCTAGAAAGTTAAAAGCATCCTAACAATTTTAAATGAGAAGATGGCTATAAACTAAGCCAATCTTAAAAACCCTTAATCCATAATCTTAATCATTAACTCTTCGCATCTTTTTATACTTTACCCTCTCCTCCCTATCTCCTTCTCTCTTTGGCGTTCAATCCTTCACTCCCCTCCCCCTTTCTTGATTTATTTTCTATTATTCTTTGACCATTTAGCTCATATAATCTCTTCTCCTTTATTTTCCCTGTTTGATCATTTCCTCTCCTCATTTCTTCTTTTCTTTCTCTCTTCATTTTTTCTTCTTAAGCACTGAAATTAAGCTTCATTACACCTATATAATCTTTTATCAATCTTCTTATCCTTTGCTTATTATAGTTTATATTTAATTTATTTATTCCTTTATTTTGAAAAACATCTATCTTTATCTTTATCTTAGGTCTGAACTAACAACGAATTTTGACTTTGTCCATCTTAACCCTAACGACTATTTTTCTCCCCTTATTCTATATAATGAGCCTTATTCTTTTCTATTTACAAAAGCTTCATATTGATCATGATAATGGGTGGAATGTCTATTCAAAACGTACATAAACCATTATTAAACTATGACACAATGAAATCTAAAAAAAAATTGACATAATATTTAAAACTGTAAAAACATCCATAGTTAAAAACTTAATTGATAATACAATCAAGCAAATTGATATTTACAAATAATATTTTCATAATTTATTAATCAACAATAAATTATCACACATTAATCATTAAATTTATTGATTAATATTAAATTATTAGATATTAATAAATATAATAAAATATTTATCGATGTCGAACAAATCTATACCATATAGCCTATACAAACAACTAAGTCATAAAATCCATAGCATCAGCCATGTTAATCCTGAAGTGAAGATGATGATATCACATTCTTTTGGAATTGGTTTTATTATATTCATTTAAAGTCATCATAAAAAATCACTTAGTAATTATGATAATAAAGTTTAATTTTAACAAATTTATAACAAATTTACTAAATAGAAAACTTAAAATTAAAATATGTTTTATAAGTTTATATAGAAATGAGAAATAAATATGATAATATTAGTTTTTATTATTTAAAATTTTGTCAAAGTTTTATATCAATAAAATTTAAGTTTATAAAATTAATACATATAAATAATTAAATTAAAATATCTTTATAAAATTAATACATATAAATAATTAAATTAAAATATCTTTTATAATGTGGTATAGAAATGGGAAATAAATATGATAATATATAAATAATTTAGTTTTTATTATTTAAAATTGTGTCAAAGTTTTTATATTTATTTTTTTAATTTTTTTAGGAAAATATTATAATTATAAAATTATTTAATCAAATTTATTTTGTAATATATTATAAATTTTGTAATATAATATATTTTTAAATGTTAAGGAATTTGGCATTTGAAAAAAATAATCCAACTTTATTTCTATTAAAAATGAATTTATAATTAATGAAACTTTTTATGTTGCTTTGCTTTTTATGAATTGAATGGAAACATTATGTTTATTTGTTGACATGATTTTTTTTTTGTTATTTATGATGCTTCTCCATCTCACACAAAGGTTTTTTAACCATGACTCCTTTATTAAAGGTTTAATAAAAGGAGAATATACCATCCATATTCACATCACAATTCATAAATGGAGGTTTTAATGCCTTAAATGGAGGTTTTAATGCCTTGGTATTGCAAGTCTTTATCCCTTTGCATGTATTTTTTGAAGTTGTTATTGAAGATTTCTTCTTTAATAGTCATCATCTTTTAGGGTTGTTGCTTAAACATTTTCCTCAAAGAGACTAAGGTTAATGAGCAAGAATCTTGCAATTGTTTTATCTATTAACAAATCCTATATTAAAAAATTATATATATGATATGTGTAATGAACAAAGGAAGGATAATATAGGGTATCTAAAGAGGTATCCAAGGGGAATGATAAACACAATGTTGTCATAATCACAAGATAAGCCCACTAGGTAGTTGGAAGGAATAATATAATAATGAGGAATAGTTAGCATATACCCCAAGGAATACTCATGAGAAAGTATAAACTTTAGTCATGCATGTTTCTTAATGTGTGCAAGTGAATGATAGTCATGATCTAGTGAATGGTAGTCATGATCTAGTGAATTATAGTCATGATTCTATCTTCTACATAAGTGATCTGAATAATCTCAACAATTATGTATTATTTCATCTTATTGGGTCATTCTCTCTATTTAAAGTGTTTGGGAATCATGCATGTCATTGAATATTAGCTATTAAGAGCATAAAAAAAAATTTGAAAAGTGGAATTTTTAATTTTTGGGTTATCTTCATTATAACTCTAATATCCTAATCTTGTGCATTTTTTGTGAACTAATCCTTGAGGTCCTTGACCTATAATAACCTAAGTTTTAATATATATGATCTCATGTATTTCACTCCCTACAAACTAATGTTTGTTGAATATTTTCCCACTTATAGTAATCATCATTATCATCGACATCCATTTAAGGCATCTCACTCAGTAAGAGTTATTAGAGACATCTTCAATGTTATAAATATAATGTATGTATATAGCATTCAACTCTAAAAAAGTTATTATATTGTTTATTGGTATATCTATCTACCAAAGAATCTTCCATCTCACTAAGTAAGGTTATGTGTGTTTTTTTCTGTTAATATTATATTTCCAACCTATATTTCCGAGTGATGTTGCTTCACGTTCAGTTCAAATTTTAGTATTTCAAATAATTGATTATCATTTTAAACATGTCTTCTAATACGTTAGTAATAACATTTTAAATGAAAATTAGGATATTACATTCCCCTCCCCCTAAAACAACACTACCTCGGTGCTTCATAAAAATTTGAACATAAAAATAAAAATTTGTTAGAGTCCTCTTCAACTCTACAAAAGTTATTGTATTATTCATTAGTATGTGTACCCATACCAAAGAATCCTATGATGCCTCAATTAGTTGTTGAGTGTGTTGTCATAGGATACCTTTAAATGGTGAAATTTTGACTTTAGCCTCCACTTTAAAAATGTTATTCTCAAGCACATTTGAGAATAACAAATAAGTTAGAAAAAAACCAGTCATATTATTATCTCTTATAACATATAGTTTTCAGTAGAGGGCATTAGTTCAACAATCATGTGATTAATTTTTCTCTGAGCTAAGTTTTAACATTGATGTTTAGATTTTATATTAAAAACTATTTTTAAAAATACATTTATTTAAAGATGCAGTCTGATCTTTCACATTATTTCATGTCTGTTGCACTGGACGATTCATTTGAGTTGGGGTCGTCCAAGAAAGTTGAGGCTGTAGTACACACCATCAGTTGCCCATATGCCTTTGTTCATGAGGTAGAGTCTACGTGTGGTTGGCATGTAGCTTAGCATCTCTCGCTTCAAGGGTGTGTGGTTCAAAGAGCTATTGAGTTTGGAAACAATAACTTAGATTTTCTAAGTTTTCCAACTCAAATAAATGAGACAAAAGCTCTCCAACGAGCGCCCTATTGATACGAAATGTGAGACTCCAGATAGAGTTGCTCAGATTCATTCAGCCTCGAGAAGGAATTATCTGTGGAGCCCAATTGAAGCACATGTAAAATAGATAGTTTTCAACTGGCCCACGTTGAAGAGTGCAGGATGAATGTTGGCACTCTCATTGCATTTCAACAAATTATCATAAATATCCCCGAGATTCAATAATGTAATGAACAATCCTCGAATTGATCACATGAAGATCCCTGAATGGGTGTGGAATCACAGGGATCTGGATGTCACATTCCAGACACTTCCTACAGAGAACCCAATACTAAAAACAAGGATTCTTTCTTTGATTGAATCATTAGAGCAAAAGTTGTTGACTCCTGAGCTTTGTAGTTGTCAAACCCAAAATGTAGAACACAGAACGTAGTAAGAAAATTAGAGAAAATATGTACAACGCCATGATTTCTCCATTTGAATTATGTGAAGGAACTTCAACAAGTTATTTCCAAGCAAAATGGCCAAGCCAATTTTTTCATGTTATGGTTTAAACCAGCCTACTATAACCACGATATCCACTTGAAGGATTCCACATGTGAGAGAGATGTGAGATTTTAATGTGTATAGGAATGGAAATCATGGAAGCTATCGCAAGGATATATTGGTCCTCTATTAATTGTTTTAAATTTCCCGGTGAGCTCTCATCAATGGTCTATAAATAAGTTCTCTTCTCTATATTGTTTTACCTTTGATGATAAATCGCTTTGATTTATTGTTTCCGTGTATTATTAATTGGGTTTTTTATGTGCAAGGTTCAAGTCTTCTTCATGGTTGTTGAATCCCTATGGTTTTCTTCAGGTAAGGTTAAATGTGGTGATGTCTTTTTGTTTCTATTTCTTACATACTATGTCATCATTTTTATTGTAATAGTTTATCTTCATATGTGGTGTGTGTCAATCCAACACACCTGTTGTTACAATTATCACAGCCTAGATCAATCACTTCTCCACAAGGAATAGGATCTATACTACATATTGTTCATTTTCACCTTTTTCATACAATTCCCTTTTAGGCATGTGTTGGATTGGGACTCCAGTGCACCTTTGGTGTCAACCTAAGGACATGGTTTAAGCTATCCATGTGTGAAATATTATGCTCGGATAGGAGATCCAAATAAAAAGCACTACAATCAGAGCATATGTACAAACAATCCTCTGCATATTTTTCTTCAATACTTCCAATCGTCGCCTTTTAGGTATATAGGAGAATGTATTTATTTCTTACCTATATGCATTAAGTTATAACTACTAGGCTCTAATATTTATAGTATCCAACAATTTCTTATCATACAAATGAACAATTTATTTTCATAAAAATGAACGACTTTTTGGTAATCTCATTTTTGTTTCTTTCTTGATGAGAAATAAGAACTAGGCTTCAACGATTACTATCTCCAATGAATTTACAATCCTAAGAAGCTTCACTCCCACATCAGAGAATCCGTCCAATCTGATTAAGTGACCTTTGTTGAAGCTTCAGTCAAAGAGTTACATCTCAATTTCCAATCCCACTAGGATTCCCTCGACCGCAAATCCAAAAATGCACAATCTGGTAGGACATGTTGCACGTCTTGATGCATGCATGGAGAACTTCCTGGGATAAATATTACCACTTGATCGATGATCTATGACTAATACCTCATGCTCTTCATCAAGGATGCAAATAAACTCCAAGGATACCAAGAAATATGTATTTTCTTTTAATAAATTTATTAAATTTAGAAAAATATAAAGTATGTATTGCGTTTCTCATGTACACATCGCACCTTCATATCCCAGAAAGAGAGAGACACTTTTTCGACCATGAGGGGTGTTATTGAGCAGTGATGGTCATGGTTGGGCCCTTTGGTCCTTCCTTTAGGATAACTATGGATTAATGGCACTGTTGACTGCCCTTTGTTGGGGTTTTTGACCTCGGGGTTGGTGTCCGAGGCTCCTAGGGGTTGATCAATGGGTGACATGACCCGATACCTTGTTTTCTTGCTCTAGTGGCCTTTGTTTCAACTGCAATACATTCGTCTCCCTTCACAACCACTTAGGACACCCTCCTATCCCTTCTCCACATTGACGCCTTCTCTCCCTTGTCCTTTTCCTCATAGGAAGTTATCTTCCACACCAGGCCTTCTCACTACTTTGAGGAGGGAATTGAGGGATTTTACAGTGTTCTCAAGGTTAGATGGGGTATAACACCCTACCTCTAGCTCACTTTATCCTTTTTTCGAAGTGATTCGCCCATTTTAGCAGTTTTTGGCACCTAGGGGAAAACTACCCAAAGTAGCCTACATTAGGCTATGTTTTATATTATTTTATGTTCTAATTTTAAGTTGACATTTTAAGGCATGTTGGCCTGGATATTTTTATAAAAGTTGAGTGTGAGATCATATAAATAGATCTCCTCACTTCATTTTTAAAACAGAACTTATGGGATAAAACATTATGTTACTTTCCTACCCTTCTAAGGCTCTTTGGAAGTGATGCACACCTCTTAAGGAATATGTATTTATGGGTTTGATGACAAATTCTTGGAGTTTCTTTGGTTCAATGCTCTTTCTAAGGTGATGCTAGATTTGTTTGCTTAACATATGCACAAGGAGTAATGTAGGGTTTGCATCTTGATTTCTCTTTGCTACTTGTTGATGAATGATGTATATTTGTGGATTAAATGGTAGCCTTTAGGGTTGCATTTTATCTTGGCTAGGTATTTATCAACTTTTAGGCACCTTGGTTGCGTAAGTACATCCTTTTTAGGGGTCCTTCATTGTAAACCTAGGCTAATCTTCTCTAGAGACTAGCTAGTCGCTCCTTAGATGCCCTAGGTTAGGATAGGTTTGTGCTAGGGTTTTTCTCCCTTAGTCTCAAACCTCCCTTTTTTTTTCCAAACTTAGTTAGTAGGTTTATATAGATTGCATTTGCATGTTAGGTTAGGGTTAGTTCGAAGCTAGATCAGGTCTACATTTTGCATCTAAAAAAAAAAACTAAATTTCATAAAAATTAAATTTTTGACCAATTTAAGGCCTCCCAGAAATTTCGGCCCCTCCATAAAATTTCAGGGTCACCCTAAATACTCAACCCTAAAAATTTTGGATCCAAAATTTCCAGGCCCTAAAACCTCGGCCCCTTTCCTTTGCTTCCTTTCACCCTCGCCCTCCCATTTTTCTTCCTTGCCTTCACTTTCGTTCTTCTTCTTCCCTCTCAGCCTTCTCCTTTGGCTTGTGAAACAACCCTAGGGATGGAATACACCCTTTTCCACCCTCCTTTTTTCCCTACGCTTGCTAAAACAATCCCACAACCCTCTCTTCTTTCTCCTCTCCGTCACAGCTAACTAGTAATCTCCCTTTGGGTTTGCAGCTTACCATAGACAGCCCTTTAAAGGACTGTCACAACCCTTTTCAATGTTTGTATCAGACCTTTGGAGCACCCTAGTAGCCCTTTTTCATAGCTATGTATTTTCCTTTAGCAGCCCTGCAAACACCACAAACAATCACTAAAGGTTTCCTAGATGATTATTGTTTGGCAAGGGATACGGAAGGATGAAAGATTAGCTTTGTGTGCACTAATTGGAGAACTCATTATTACATTGCTTACATACTTTGAATAGCATATTCCAAACTTATTGAGATATACTAATACTGCTTATTCTACATTAGCTACATCTTTGCTTTGCATATGATATGATGGATGTCTAAATGGTTTTGTTGTTGGGATGAAGTAATTTGACATGATCACTGATCTACTGCTTATGCACTTGGTGGAAATCCTTTATTGCGGATCGTTTACTTATTTGTTGTCCTCATATACACCTGCAAAAAAAACAAATACATTATTAGTTAGTGGTTAAACAAGTCCTAAATTACACATACATTGTTGTTAGAACCTTTTTGTGCAAACACTAGTCATCTTTATGCATGGTTAGCCTTATTGACAAAGGAATTGGAAGGTGACTGATATACACTTGTTATTGTCTCTATTTATTATTGGTTTCCTTACTATTTGTTTACCAGACATAATGTTGTGAATGTGCACATGGATATATACAGACATTGACTGGATTCTTACTTTGTTTCATGGTTTCCCTACATTTGTTAGTGTACTTGAAATGTTTATATGAATATATCCTTGAATGGTGAATGATTATTGTTGTCCTAACAACTTATACAAGTCTTGTTGTGAGAAGGATTTACCTTCGTGTCCTTCATTAACGTTGTTATAGAGGTATTGGTCAAATGTACAATTTAATGCTTCTACTCGTCTATTGGCTACACTTGTAATGGATGACATGTCACACTTGTTACATGGTATAAGCTTGATCTAAACTGAAGTTAGTATGCTATTTGCACTTAAACAGTTAGTACGTGTATGTGTGGTATTGTCTTCTTCATTCCTCGAATTGACTCCATTAAGGCACTGATCACTAATCCTCTCCAAAGAAGACATTATTTGATGTTTTAGTGTCCTTGCAGATTCTCTATTAGGGCTCTCCCCTAGGAGGTTCTAACTTTCAAATTAGTTTGGGAGGAGTGACTAAGGTGACAGTGGTTACTCGTTCCCTCATGTGCCTATTGGACACTAACCTGCTAGTTTATCTGGTAACAATATGTATGTTTATTTTTCTTTATTTATACAGAGACTTATTTTTCTTTAAAAAATCCCAATTGCACAAGAATATCATGTATATTTATTTTTCTTTATTTATATATAGACCTATTTTTCTTTAAAAAATCCCAATTGCACAAGAACATCATGGCTTTTTTGTTAAATATGTTCATTTTATTATTATATAAATTTTGTTATTTTATTGTTACTTAACCAAAAAAGGGGTAAAAATTATAAACAAAGTTGGAGTCTAAAAGACTATTATATTATTACAAGGAGTAAACTACTTAACCGACCATTTGCACCGATCGGACGACCTGGCTCGCGTGAGCGGTCACATCCGACGTTGCCGATCGTCGGATCAGTGCAAATGGTCGGGCAAATAGGTCAATCTTTATTACAATACCTTACTTCAGTTAAAAAAAATGGAGATTTTGATGCTCCATTAACGTCTAAGATTTAGCAAAATATCAAATAGTTACGCCAATTGTCTGATGTGATCTAAATATGTACTATGTTGACAAATATAAGATGTTTGAAATACCTAAGATGGCCATTTTTCCTGGGTGAGTCATGGAGATATTGATTGCTTCATGTTTGGTTAAGTATTTGTTTCAAATGATAAATTATAAAAGAAAGAAAATTAAAATATGTTTTTATCACTTTTGAATAAATCAAATTTAGTTTTGATGCCGACGTCACCATTATCATCATACCTTATGTGTACGTTCAAATTTCAACCACCGGCACGTTTAAAAGTTTGAATAGAAAGGTTGCATAGAAGGAACTCTAAATAAGAATCTCATGAATGATACCTAACACAAAACCTGTTCCCCTAATCCCAAACTCTATCTTAAATCATTTTAATTATTTCAATCGATTAAGGTAAAGAATTGGATGTCGCGTGAACTCCATGAGCCTCGTGCATGAAAAAATTATGGCATCACTTCAAAAGAACCTGAAACATGTAGGATTTATGTAAATGAAGTCATCTGCATTTTTATAATGTCAAAATCTTCTCAAGTATTCCAAGAAAAGAATGTTGAGCACCAATTTCCCTTTGTACTTAGCAAGTAGCTTACCCTGATTGTAATTGATCTTTGCTTTTAAGGATTAAGAATAGTTTTTATAAGATGTATAGAACCAACATTTATAAAAATATATGGCATGTCAATTGGAGTATATGGTAATCTAGAGGAGTGATATTAGTATAAAACTTAGTTGTTAACAAACTAGTTACTCGGTTTACTTTAGTTAAGGTAGAGAAAATGGAGATGAGATATTATTGAAGTACATGACAGCATTAAATAAAAGCAAAGTGGAGTAAAAAGGTGCAAATTATGGTTGAACTCCCTTAATTCAGAGGAATGCGACATTCAGAGCCATGATCTAGGCCAAAGTTTCTTCCTTATAGTCAAGGAACTTGTGGTAACTACTCCGGATTTGCCAATCATGCTTCTGAAACTCCTCCACAACGATAGACCCTAACTTGTGCCCATTGATTCTTTTCTGAAATATTCGAGCATTTTCCAATTTGTAGCCCTCCATCTCATAGAGCTTAGCTATCAAATGGTGATAGGGGCAATCGAAATCAACTGAAGAGTGTATGCTTCAGGTTTGAGTGTCAATAACTCTTTAGGCACATTGAATATGGACATGCACAATTCCTTCACGGATGCTTCATCTTCTTCTTGTAGATCAAGACTTCCCTTAACTTGAATAACACAACCATTTTGATCGATCTTCAGTTGGACGTCAATGTTGGATTCCATGTTTTGGAATGGGAGACAGGAAGCAGGAAGCGTGGGAGACAATTGAGTTATAGCCAGTGGTTAGCCTTATGTGGAAATATGTGAAACAATTGAATTATTGCATAGTGTGTAGCCTTATATGGAGTGGTTGATGAATACACAAATTCCTTCCCCTGTTTAACATTATGATTCAACACTCCACGCCACTTCATTAGTGGAGACTCGAAGAGCATATTCCCATGCTTAACACGATTTTTAATTTTTCTAATTTTCCATCCTTAGTGCACTTGAGTTGGTACGTCAATGTAATGAAATTAATGCAGGTGGTGTGTCTATGCTTTTGCTTCACGCATCTAAAAGTAGAAGTGCCAACCATACAAACACCACTCAACAAAAAAATCCTTCTCATAGTTGGTTGTAAAGCTGGACATTGCCACCACATGGCTCTTGTTTATTGTAAACAATTCAATTCGGAATTAATGGACATACTATACTCGAATTTAACATCAACTTTGTCAATATGATAATATCCTCTTAACGAAAATTTGCATGTATATAAAGATATGTAGTTGTTTCAAACTTAGCTTTTAATTATCGTGCTACCTTCTTTTTTAGTCTACAATTTCCCATTTCCTTTTTACAATGGGATTTTGGATTTAAAGAGATTCCCGACCACAAAATATGACTTGTTCACATCATTTAATTCACGGTGTTCCAATGTGCTTTATTATGTTTAAACTATTATCAACACTAAAATTCATCAAAATATTCATAAAGCTTTAATAACAAATGATCTTACCTAATACCAAGACTGAACTATAATACCATGATTAGCCATATTACTTGGCTTGAATATAAACCTCAACCTGGTGGGTCAAATAAAGTCATATTAAAGTGTGCATATCGTTATAAATCGCATACGCAAATTACCAAATAAACCCTACCACTATATATATATATATATATATATATATATATATAT
>LPNX010452544.1:336584-495141 GCA_001517045.1 Pseudotsuga menziesii
AGGAATCTAAATATACCCTACCTAAATTTTATCATGTAAAGAATTTGTCCTACCAATAAAACTCTTTACTCATTAAATCAATTAAACTTGCCAATCCTATATCAGATTACAAAAATAACTGAAAGTTAGTCAAACTTGTATGCACATTCACAAATTCAAGTCAAAGTGGACTCAAGTTTGATAATCAATTCACCAAAACAAGCAATGTTCCACAGGTTTGGGTACGTGTTTCCCACAATTCTTGCATGACATGGACTTGGAGATTCCTAGAAAAACCTTCCACCCACCCCCCCAATCCCTTGAGAATATTATTTATGCTTTTCCATTATTTTCACTTTTTACAATCCCTACTTGGTACTACTTAGAAAATAAATTAATATATTTAGTATTTACATTGCACAATTATGAATTATTATTTTTGGTATTTTATTTTATTTTTATGAATTATTATTTTATTTCCATAAAATTTGGGGGTGGTCTACACGGGTCTTGAATGTGTGTTTCCCTCCTCTCACGTCCCCCTTCCTAGAAACATGGGGTAACATTGAAAACAAGTCCACATTAACTTGGTTATCAAATCAACTTACCTAAGATGATGTCAACCCAACAATAAATCATTACAATTAAATGAATCATTAACATCTACCTAATAATTCAAATATAATAGCGACATTAAACTCATGTCCAAAGTTTAGTGACACTTACCAAAGCAAATGGGTCATTCTTAGTTAAAGTTTGTGGGATTTTTCTATCTAAAATACCATCATATAATTGTAAGGAAGTAAAGGTGTGGAATATGTTTCCTACACTAATCAAAGAGATAATAATGTGAAAATATTTAAATAAACAAAGATATGATGAATAACACAGAAACATACAACCATTTGGCAATGATTTTTAGGGGAAACCTTTTTGGGAGGAAAACCTAACAATCCAAAGCACACCCAAACGTATTAATCAATATCTAAAAAATGGTTATAATTCATTACAAAGTCTCCATGCTCTCAATGAGAGTATTTAACAACAGAAGGATTCTGAATAAATTTCTGCAACATAACAATAACTTAAAAACCAATGCACGCTTTTTCATCCAACCTTAGTACTGTTGAAATAATGTAACTTCAAAGAATATTCTACTTGTACTTTACATTATTATTACTCCTCCTTCGGGAGATTTCACTAATGTAAAAGCCCATGTAAAAGGTCATGAGGTAAGCCCTATGTTGTAAGTTGGGTCATTAGTACCCTAAAAATAATAATATAATTATTATTGTGAGTTTTCCTAGGTAGGTTCGCCCTGTAAGTTAGATAGGTCGACCCAGTTAGGTTAAATGTCAGTTGAGAAGTTTAGTATAAATAGGGAGGCACCCTCCGTCATTTATACACACTCACTCACACTTGTAATGCACAAGAGAGAGAAAGAAGGAAGAACGGAGAAGGAGGAGGACTAGTGTCTTTGGTGTTTTGGCTCTTATGCTTGGGGTTTGGTCTCTCTCTCTTATGAGACCTTGGTATTTGCTAATTGCATTCTGGTAATCTATATTGAGGAAGTTTTGTTGGATTTTTCCCTTTTGGGTTTCACAGGGTAAATTGTTGTGAACCTTGTGATTGTGTTTCTTTTAGTGATCATCTTTATGTTGTTATTGTGAAAATATATTAAATGTGTATCAATTTAGAACTTAAGCTATGGCAGCATAGAAAACTTAACATGGTATGAGAACTAGCATGAAAAGAGAAGCTTTCATGAGGTAAATCTCCCTCCTTCTTAGAACAAGAAAATTAGGGTTTTCTACTAAAGTGGAATTTTTTATTGCAAGTAACATAGGGAAGTGAGCCCCTCCTATGCGCATCTTTTGGCACCAAGATCGAATTTTTTCAAGGAGCAGATCCTCCAGAAATTCAAGCCCTAGTTTGGCTTGGAATTAGAAAACCAGAAAACCAACAAAACCAAAAACTACAGCCCATAATCTTACAAGCCCAGTTTCAAGTGTTAGAATTTGGATTCTTCGGAAACTAATTGTACCAGCATACTCACCTCAATCAAGCACATCTTTTCATAAGTACAATTTTCATTTCTGAGAAATTTCAATTTTTGTCATTTTCTGTTCTCCGAGACAAGATGTCTCCAAGCAGTAAGCTTGATGACAAGTTGGAAGGCATAGAAAACTTTCATGCTTGGAAATACATAATAGGACTCATTCTAGAAGATAATGATCTTGCAAAGTTTATCAAGGAAGTTGTGTCGGAGCACAAAGAAGATGAAGCAAAGGAAAAGTACAAGAAAGACATGATTAGAGCCAAGAGGATCATAGCATATTCTATCAAGGGTCATTTGATTCCTCAATTATCCTCCAAGGATACACCTAAGGAGATGTTTGATTCCCTATCAAGAATGTGTGAAGGAAGAAACAACAACCACAATATGAATTTGAGATCCCAACTCAAAAGTACACAGACGAGCAAGGGTGAATCTATCCAAGAATACTTCACAAGGGTTTCTCAATTCAAAGAACAACTAGAAGCAATTGAATACAAGATTGATGAAGATGAATTAATAATGACCACTCTCAATGGTCTTACTAGACCATGAGACTCCTACATCCAAATAATCTGTGCAAGGAAGGAAAGCCTACAATTTGATGTCCTATGGGAAGAATGTGTTCAAGAGGAAGCTAGAGTAGCTAACCGAGAAGCACTACTTAGAGATGATGACCATGCTCTAGCTACTCATACAATAAGAAAAGGAAAACATCATTTCAAGAAGGAAACTCATAAGGGGTCTTATCCTCCTAAATAGTTTCAGAAGAATAAAAAGGGAGACTACAAGCAAAAGGATTTCTGCTCTTATCAATGTTACCATTGTGACAAGATGAGACACATTGCCAAAAATTGTCCAACAAAACAAGAAGAATATAAGAGGGAGAATAACAAAATACATCATGCTCATTTAACCAAAGAAGAAGAAGAAAAACCTCCCAGGAAGTTTGCAAAAGAAGAAGTTGAAGAATATGTTTTATAGATAGTGAAGTTCTCTAGAAGATGTATCTGTCATTGGGACAAAAAAAGGTCGTCTGTATAAATTGAAAGGTCACTTAGAAGCAGCCTTGCTTCATGATATTACAAGTCCATGTGAACTATGGAATAGAAGGCTTGCTCACATAAACTACAAAGCTTTACCACATGTGAGCAAGGTATTCATAGGTCTACTAGATCTAAATATTGATCATGAAGGAGGATGTAAAGGATGTTCGAAAGGAAAGAACATAAAGAACCTGATTCCATAGGGCGACACCAACTGAGAAGGAATATTGGAACTTATACACTCAAATGTATGTGGTCCAATGCCCTCAACATATTTAAGTGGTGGTTATGTATATTATGTAACATTCATTGATGATTACTCTCGTAAGACTTGGGTTTACTTTTTTGAAATCAAAAGATGAAGTGTTTGTAAAGTTCAAGGAATTCAAAGCCTTGGTAGAGAATCTTTCAGAAAGAAAGATCAAAACACTTAGGTCAAATAATGGAGGAGAGTATACTTCAAATAAATTTGGAAACTTCTACAAAGATGTTGGGATTAAGAGGGAGCTTACCACTCCCTATAATCCACAACAGAATGGTGTTGCTGAAAGGAAGAACCGAACCATTATGGAAGCAGTGAATACTATTATCCATGATCAAGATCTTCCTATGTACTTATGGGATGAAGTAGCAAGGACAGTAGTATATGTCCAAAACAGAATATCCTATAATGCACTTGATTCAAAACTCCTAAAGAAATGTTCACAAGAAAAGAAACCAGAGGTAAGTCACGTTAAGATATTTGGTTGTCCAATGTTTGTTCATATTCCAAAAGAAAGATCCAAGTTGGATCCTTCCAAAAATAAAAGAATATTTATTGGATACTGTGACATCTCCAAGGCCTTCAGAATCTATATACCAGTTTACCATCATATGGAAATTAGCAGGGATGTAACCTTTGATGAAGATACAAATCTCAATAAATCAAGAAAGTTCCAACTTGAAGAAACATATGAAGAAGTTGTAGCATTCAGAGCTACAAAATCGATGAAAAAAGTTGCACCTTCTCCTGATGGTGAGATTCTGGAAGAACATGATATGTTGGAGCCCCAAGAACCTCCCTACATGTATATCTCCCACAAGAGAAAGCCAGATTGTGATCGTGAGATTATTCAAGAAACAGAAAGGTATGGTGCTCCAGAAGGATCCCCAAGGCAGAGCAAGAAGCCAAATCCATTTCCTAGTTATGTGGCTTTGATGTGTGATATTGTAAACAAAGAACCTACTTGTTTTGAAGCAGTTGTTCAAAACAAAGAATGGGTAGAAGCCATGACAGAAATATACCAATCCAAAATGAAGAATGATGTGTGGGAAGTAGTTCCCAAACCAGAAGGTAAGAGTGTGGTATCGTCCAAATGGATCTACAAGATAAAGCATACAGCCGATGGAAGTATTGAGAAATACAAATCCAAATTTGTGGCTCGTATATTCTCTCAAAAGGAAGGAATCGATTGTGAAGAGACATTGCTCATGTAGAAAGGTACACTTCTATCAGAACCATCATGGCACTTGCAGCCAAGACAAAATGGCAGATACACCAGATGGATGTGAAAACATCCTTCCTAAATGGTGTTATTGAAGAAATGTACATAGAACAACCACAACCAAATCCATTTCCCAGTTATGTGGATTTGATGTGTGATCTTGTAGACAAAGAACCTACTTGTTTTGAAGTAGTTGTTCAAAACAAATAATGGGTAGAAGACATGAAAGAAGTATACCAATCCATAATGAAGAATGATGTGTGGGAAGTAGTTCCCAAACTAGAAGGTAAAAGTGTGGTATCTTCCAAATGGATTTACAAGATAAAGCATACAATATATGGAAGTATTGAGAAATATAGAGCCAGATTTGTGGCCTGTATATTCTCTCAAAAGGAAGGAATCGATTATGAAGAGATATTTGCTCCTGTAGCAAGGTACACTTATATTAAAACCATCACGGCACTTGCAGCCAAGACGAAATGGAAGTTACACCAGATGGATGTGAAAATGGCCTTCCTAAATGGTGTTATTGAAGAAGTGTACATAGAAAAACCACAAGGTTTTGAATTCAAATACAGAAGGACACATGTATATAAGTTAAAGAAGGCTCTGTATGGATTGAAGCAAGCTCTAAGAGCTTGGTATGGAAGAATCAATAGTTTCCTGACGAGCTTGGGCATTACCAAAAGTAAGGTTGATCCTAACCTTTACTTCAAGGTTATGATGATGAGCCTGTCATATTATTGTTCTATGTGGATGATTTATTCCTAACACGTAATGAGAAGCAAATATCAGAGTGTAAGAAGAATATTGCTGCAAAATTTGAGATGAAAGACCTTGGCTTGATGCATTATTTTCTAGGTCTTGAAGTATGGCATAGCCCAAAAGGAATCTTCCTTAACTAAGGGAAGTATGCAATAGAAATCTTGAAAAGGTTTGACATGTTGGAATGTAAATCCATGGCCAGACCCATGGATACACACTTGAAGTTGTTGGTAAATGTTGCATCGAAATTAGTGGATGTGACACTATACAGACAGATCATTGGTTCATTGATGTATCTGACGAATACCCGACCAGATATATGCTTTGTTGTGAACGCTTCCGAGTTAGTATTTGGTTGAGCCCAGACATGTTCATCTGGAAGCTATAAAGCATGTGATGAGGTAACTGAAAGGTACGGTAGACCATGGTCTTAGTTATATTAGAGATCATGGCTTCAGATTGTATGGTTATACAAAATCAGATTGGGCAGGAAGTGTATCAGATAGAAAGAGCACTTCATGAGGATGTTTCAGTTTGGGGTCAACCATGATCTCATGGCTAAGCAAGAAGCAGTCTAGTGTTTCTCTCAACAGTGTAGAAGCGAAATATATTGTAGCTTGTTATACCAGTTGTGAAGTCATATGGCTTCGGAATTTGTTGTCAAATCTATTCGATATGGAGATGGATGCTACCGTGATTCTATGTGATAACCAAAGTTGCATGAAGATGACAAGAACCCTATGTTTCATGATAAGATGAAGCACATAGAAATGTGGTACTTCTACATTCGTGACATGGTGCGAAAGGGAGCTATAAAGCTCCAATATGTGAGCACAAATGAGTAGGTTGCAGATATGTTGACTAAGCCTCTATCTCGTGTGAATTTTGAACACTTCCGAGACAAACTAGGTGTTGTCCGTAAGAAATTCCCTCGAAAGGGGGAGTAGTATTGATGATACTATGGTATCCTAATCACAGTAGGTAGGTCAGTTGGGATTGATCATCCTTAAACTTGATCCTGTAATTCTGAAAGGAAGTATTGTCTTAAATCTTGATCATGATGGACTTGATCCCATAATTCTAAAATGAATGATCGTCTTAAATGTTGATCTTGATGGACTTGATCCTGTAATTCCGAAAGGAAGGATCATCTTAAATGTTGATCTTGATGGACTTGAACTTGTAATTTCGAAAGGAAGGATCGTCTTAAATGTTGATCTTGATGGAATTTATCCCATAATTTTGAAGGAAGGATCATCCAAGATGTTGGGATTGATCATCCTTAGACTTGATCCTATAATTCTGAAAGGAAGGATCATCCCGGATGTTAGTGGACTTGATCCCGTAATTCATAAAAGGAAGGATTGTCCAAGATGTTAATGGACTTGATCTCGTAACTCCGAAAGGAAGGATCGCCCAGGATGTTAGTGGACTTGATCACGTAATTCCAAAAGGAAGGATCATCCAAAATGTTAGTTGGTGGACTTGATCCCATGGTTTTGAAAGGAAGGATCATCCTGTGTATGTATGTGTTAGTTGTGATCAGTATTGGTAGCTCCGCAAATACTTGATCTCGTAATTCCGAAAGAGGAAGGATCGTCTGAGTACTACAGATGTGTTGTCCATGATCTTATCATTCCAAAAGGACAGGATCACTTGTGTTGTCCATGATTTCGTAATTATGAAAGGAATAATTATGTTGGTTGTTGATGATGTTGTTGTTATACCTGTCACATGTTTTTATTCCATATTTATGTTGATGAGCCAGCGTCGTGTTGTCGTTGTTGTTATTCCATCTTTATGCTGATGAGCCAGCCTCGTGTTGTCGTTGCTAGGGATGTATCACTTTCTATGCAAATGATGATGCTCCATGTTGCATATGATGATGTTCCAACAGATGATGATGATGCTCCAACTCCATGCTGCAAGTGATGCTCTAGTTCCATGTTGCAAATGATGATACTCCAACTCCATCATGCTAACGCTGTTCAGGTTCCATGTTGCAGATGATGATGCCCTAGTTCCATGTTGCAGATGATGATGCCCCAGTTCCATGTTGCAGATGGTGATACTCCAACTCCATGTTGCAGATGGTGATACTCCAACTCCATGTTGCAGATGATGATGATGTTCAAAACTTTCGATGATCTGTAGATGTACCAAACGATGTTCCAAAATATGATGTTGATGATGCCTCCTCTCTCCTTCTAATGATGTTGTGTAGAGCCACACCAGTTGTTGTTCTCAGTAGAATACCCTTCTCGTTAAGGGGGTATGTTGAAATAATGTAACTTCGAAGAATATTCTACTTGTACTTTACATTATTATTATTCCTCCTTCGGGAGATGTCACTAATGTAAAAGGTCATGAGGTAAACCCTCTGTTGTAAGTTGGGTTATTGGTACCCTGAAAAGAATAATATAATTATTATTTTGAGTTTTCCTAGGTAGGTCAGGCCATTTAGGTTAAATGTCAGTTGGGAAGTTTAGCATAAATAGGAAGGCTCCCTCCCTCATTTATACACACCCACTCACACTTGTATTGTGCAAGAGAGAGAAAGAAGGAAGGACATAGAAGGACTAGTGTCTTTGGTGTTTTTTCCCTTATGCTTTGGGTTTGGTATCTCTCTTATGAGATCTTGGTCTTTGGTCATTGCATTCTGGTAATCTATATTGAGGAAGTTTTTCTAGGTATTTTTCATTTTGGGTTTCCCAGGGTAAATTATTGTGTACCTTCTGATTGTGTTTCTTTTAGTGATACTCTTTATGTTGTTATTGTGAAAATATATTAAATGCTTATCAAGTTAGGACTTAAGCTATGGAAGCATAGAAAACTTAACAAGTACTCACTAAGTAGGCATAACAAAACCATAAACTATTTCTAGTTCTACACATTGAAAACCACCGGTAATTCATTAGAAATATGTTGTTGCTTAACATTAATTACATGCTAGTAATCTGCATTTATTCTCTACAACTACGCAACATTTACTCTTTGCTACTGCTCATCATGTATTCCCAACGATAGCTCAACAATCATTACCCACACTACTATAGGAATGCAAAGAGTATGATATAAATGTCCCAACATGCATCCAACCCTAGCACTCACTAAATAAGCATAACAAAACCATGAACCATTTATGGTTGACTAATTCTAAACACTGGAAAGCACCAACAATTAATGGGCAAATTTTTGGCGCTTAGCATTCATTACTTGCTACTAATATGCATTTATTATTTACCATTGTATAGTATTTATTCTCTATAACTGCTTAGCAATAATTCCCTATAGTCACTTGGCAATTATTACTTGGGCTGCTATACGACTACAAGGTGTATGATACGCATGTCCCAACATTCTCCCACTTGTCATGTACCTTGCAAGAGTATAAGGGAGAAGAAATCAAACTATGAGCTAATTTTTACGAGCCACAAGGGCAATAAACTCACAACGCCACTTGAATTTACCTATGCTCATTGGTTTTTTCAAGACATCTACAACATTTTGCAAAATGAACTTTTTCTAGGATTACCTTTCCATCTTCTACCATGTCTTGACTGAAATGGAATTGGATGTCAATATTCTTTGTCTTTGCATGAAATGTAGAATTATTAACCAAACAAATAGCATCGTGATTATCACACTAAAAAGTAATGGATCATTGACTTAGCCCAAGATATGAACACAATGTCGTAAGCTAAATGGCCTCCTTTCAAGCATGAGTAGCCACCATATATTTTGTCTCTCAATGGACAAAGCAACCATAGCTTGTCACTTGTTCATCCCACTCACTCCACCAAACAATAAAAACACATCCACTTGTAAATCTTCTATCTACATCCCCTATGCAATCAAAATCCACATAACTATGTATTTCAACTAAATGTGGGTCTTGTGAAACATTACTATGATAACAAATGGAATACTTAGAAGTAACTTGCAAATACCTAAAACCCTCTCCACTACAACCCAATGTCCACATCCAATATAGCCATGAATAAACTCAAACTCTCACTACTTGGGAAAAATGTCTAGTCTAGTACAAACAATAGCATACATCAAACTACCGACTGAAGTAGCATAAGGAATAGAAGCCATATCCTCCATCTTTATAGGTGTTGTAGAACATTGTTCCATTCAAAGCTTAGTTCCCATATAAATTGGAACACTCGATAGTTTTCAATATGCAATGTGAAAAAGTTGTAGCATAGACTCCATGTGCTTACTCTAGATCAGCAAATGATTTATGTTTGCTCTCTCTTTTGGTCCCCATTCCTAATATACATTTTGCAGCCTTCAAGTCCTTCATTTCAAATTGTGTTGAAAGATAACACTTCAAATCATGGATCACGTCGCCAATATTACCAAAAATAACATCATCTACATACAAAGTGACAACAAGAAAATGAGCACCAACTTCTTGTAATACACAAGTTTATTTGGATCACAAAAATATCCCAATTCCAAACCAAAGAAAACAAAGTTTTAGCACCACATTCTATAAGATTGTCTAAAACCATATAAAGACTTATTTAATCTGTAAACCAATGTCTTTACCTTTTTTAATGTAGTGTGTTGGTTGTCATATAGATCTCCTTCCTCAAGTCGCCATGTAGGAACATTTTTTTCACATCCATCTATTCCATCCATAAATCAAAAATCATTACTACAAATAGAAAATATATTATAGATGTAACTTAGCATATGAAAAAAATATCACCAAAGTCTATCCCCTGAACTCGAGAATATCCTTTTGCAACCAACCTTTCCTTGTACTTTCAATGTTACCATCTGAACCAATCTTTCTTTTGAACTCCCATTTACATCCCACATTTTATGTCCATCAAGCAATGGTACCAAGTGCCACATGTATCAATCGTTTTAAGTGCAATCCATCTCCTCATCCATGGGCAATCTCCACGACCCTTTCTCTTACATCTCCATTGCCTCTCACAATTCTAGTTACATCAGTGATAGTAGATAAGGAAAATATACCTTTGAAATTTATCTAGAATCCTTGTGTTGTTGAGCATTCTTGTTGAAAGCTTGGAGACGATTCAAACATTTTGCCTTAGATTTTCCAAAAGACTGTAAGGCAAGATTTAAATTTACCATTTTCCATTTTCTTGTCTTTCTCCTTCAACTCTCCACGAACAATGTGGGACTCATTGGATTTAAAAGTTTTTCACCTCACCTTAAAAGTAAAGCAACCATGACCTCATCAAGCACTAATGTCTTTACAGTGCTTTGAATGGCCATTCCCAAGTTGTCTTGTGAATTTGGCAAAAAATACAAAAGGATCATACAACAATCATTTTCATCCATTTTCACTCAAACTAAGATCAGATGGTTCACAATAGTATTAACAACATTCAATTGATTAGGTAAAGAATCCTCATCACTCATTTTCAAGATGAAAGGCTTTTTTCGAAGAAAAAAATTAACAAAGGATTTGGCTTGGTACAAATCCGCCAACTTCTGTTAAAGAGTTATTGCAGATTTCTCTTTGAAAATATTCAATATCACCGAATTGGCCGAACAAAACATGATAAAAATTCCCACCTTTTTTCTCCAACACTTCCCATTCTTCCTCTTCCATATCAACGAGATTAGTTCTAGATACAGCATCCCAGAGATCTCAATCTACAAAGCTAAACAAGTTAGTCTCCACCTAAAACTTATCCATTTGTATTATAGATGTGCTTGTCATTTCCCTACAATAAGATGTTCTTTTGTGCAAACTCCCACTCAAACCAAGATTAAGACCTTGTTCCAAACTCATTGGATCTAAGATGATCATAAAATACCTTGCCCCTAACACATTGGATTCAGGATGATTAGACTCCAATACCAAATTAATGGAAGTAAAGGTGTCAAATACGCTTCCTACTCTAAACAAAAGAGAAAAGAATGAGTAGAGATTTAAATAATCAAAATGAACACAAACATACAACCATTAGACAACAATTTTCAAGGGAACCCCTTCCAAATGATAAAATCTACTATAAAGCACGTTCAAATGTATTAATCAATGTCAACTAATCAATAGTTACAATACATTACAAAGTCTCCATGCTTTCAACAAGAATGTTCAGCAACACAAGGATTCTCAAGAAATTTTGACAATATAACAATAACTTAAAAACTCATACACGTTTTTTTCTTTTCATTTGACAACTCACTAAATAGGCATAGCAAAACGATGAATCATTTATAGTTTTCCAATTTTACTAAAAGCCACCAACAATTAATAGTTAAACTATCACTACTTAACATTCATCACCTAATAATGATTAAATTTATTCTCTACAACTATATAATAATTATTTGTTCCTATACTCAACAATTATTCCATATACAATTCAACATTTATTCCTTGCTATACTTAAAAACCATTACCTACTCTACTTCAAAACCACACCATATATGACACATGTCCTAATAATAATCCGCTTGAAATAAAAATAAAATAAATATACTGTCTTCACCTTCCCTACCCAAAAGCTTTAAGATATTAAAACCCTAAAATCATAATATGGCTACCAATCCTTTAACGGAGTTTCTTTCACCCAGCTTGGATGTTGGAAGTGATGGACCTCCTCAATCAAAAGAGATGTGTACCAAGATTTCTCTCTCCACATTATACCTCCCCTTATTGTGTTATTTTTTTAACCTAGTGTATTTCTTTTAACCATGTACTTGCCTCTCTTTTCTTATTTTAATCCTAAAAAACACTTTTACACTTCCACTATTCATTGATAACAATGTACTTTTGAATCCCGCCACCTTAATTAATTATTGTGCTTATCATTCTATTAAAAACACTTCCAACTTCATTTAAATTTAACAAAAAAACCATTAATTCATTAAATTAACCCTCTAAACAGTAATTGTATCATTTAAGATTTTGTAAAGTAATACTCCTCTTAAAATCAACTAGAATTGTTAAAAGTACGAGATAACTCAAAATAAAACCCATTAAATCATTAAATTAACTCTCTAAACTCTTATCATTTAAGATTTTGTGAAGTAATACTCCTCTTAAAATCAACTAAAATAGTTATCCTTAAATTAACTCTCTAAACTCTTATCATTTAAGATTTTGTAAAATAATACTCCTCTTAAAATCAATTAAAATAGTTAAAACTATTTATTTTTTCACAAGGAAAAAGACAACCTTATATTAAATAAAGTTGTCTGAAAACACAGCAAAATGCTTTTACACCAGCATAGATCCATCTTAAACTTGGATCTAGAAAGCACCGAAAAGGATCCAATTTCTTTAGGTGTAAGTTATTGTTATCTTAAATTTTTAAATGTTCATAAAAAATTACAACTCAAACATTTTGATCCCTTTAGTGTTTGGTAAATCTAGGTTTAACATGGATCTTTTAATTACTTTTCATTTAGTTTTATTATTGGATTTTTATTATTTTGATCCCTTTAGTGTTTGGTAAATCCGCGTTTAACATGGATCTTTTAATTACTTTTCATTTAGTTTTATTATTGGGTTTTTATTATTTGATGAATTAGGCTTAGCCGACATAAATATATGAATCCACAATATAATTTTATTTTTTTATGTCGATAAACATAATGTTTTTTATGTCGGTTAGCATAACGTGACTAACATGATAGGATCTCCCCCATACTGAGTTGAGAGCACCTCGCTTCTCTCGATGCAAAAATGACCAAGATCTACATCAATGTCTATTTTTTTCTATCAGAAATCATTTCTACATCCATTACAACCCTTTAATATCACACCCTACACTGCAACAAAAAGAAAGCAAAAAGACCACAACGATCCGCAGTTTTACAAAAACTTGGTCTCCAGATAGGATCTAAACCACTGAATAAACTAAGTGTCTTAGTAACAACTTAAGTTCCCATCAGAAATGATCACACCATCATATAGCTCCTTCCATGTGATCGATCCAGTCCCTATACCAATAGCCTGCTTAGACAAGGAATCCGCCTGGGAATTGAATTCCTGATAGATATGCATAATGAAGAGTGGAGTAAAGTGATCTAGCAGTCTTTTGGTATAAACAATTCCAAAGAGCGCGCGCGAGAGGAGCGTTAGGGTTAGATCGCCTAGGGTTCAGGCTTCAGCGAGCTATGGCTACCCCTGGGGGTGGGGATCCCCCTCCCCCTCCGTCAGCAGAGGTGGATGCGTTCAGGAGGCTGGTTGCCAGCGGAGGTAAGCATAAAGCCCACTTCTCGGTCCCAAAATTCATCAAAAAGCTTGAAGAAATCCCTGAAATCGCCTTGCCAGAGACGACATCGGTAAAGATTGCCCTTGCTCTGTCAGAGAGAGGGTTGGTTGGCCAGTTCATGGGGCTTTGGCCCTCAGCAAAGACCACCGACTACTGGATCCAAAGAAACTGGAAGCCTCATCTCAAGCAAGGAGTCACCTGCTACCCCCTGAGCAGTGGCTACTTTCTCTTCGAATTTATAAATAAGGAGGATAAGGATCTCATTTTCAGAAATGGCCCATATTTTATGGGAACCCAGGGGCTGTATTTGAATCGCTGGACTCCGGATTTCGATCCCACGGTGGACCTGCCCAAGGAGGTACCTGTATGGGTCAGGCTCCCCAACCTGTCGGTTCACTGTTGGAACTATGAAGCGCTGCAAATGATAGGTAATGGAATAGGGAAATTCGTTGATAAGGCAGGCAACAAGTCCATATACAACTGTGCCAGGATATGTGTAGAAGTGGACCTGGAGGCAGGGCTCTCGGAGGCAGTGAAGCTTTCTGTGAGCACCTGGTTTCACTATCAGAAAGTGGACTATGAACACCTCCCCTTTAAATGCAGAACCTGTCAAGAGCATGGACACTTTCAGAGGAATTGCCCAAAGAACCAAATCCCAGAGAAGGAAGAAGCTGAAGGATGGCAAAAGGTTAAGAAAAGCAAAGGAGGCCCAAAACCCAAAGACCCAAGACCCGGACAGGCGAAGGAACCGCCACTTGTGAATCCAAGCCCTCCGAAGGAGCCCTTGAAAGAAGCCGCTGAAACATCAAAGGAACCTGTAAAAGAACTCATAGAAATAGTCTCTCAATCCCCGTCTCCCTCAGAAAATCCGGCTCCGGTCAAGAGCGCCCCTTCTGCAAAAGACCCGTTGAAGTCGGATGATGAGCATATCTCCCTAGGCTCTGAACCTGGAGCTAAATCTGACAAGGGGGCCACAGAGACCAGCAGCTCTGTTGGAACCCCTAAGAAGACCCCTAAAGGAAGGAAACCAGAAAGAAAAAAAAGGGAGGAGAAATCTTACAGGGATGTTACAGCAAGAGTCCAGCGAACCATCTCGGATATGATGGAAACTAGATCCTCAAAAAAGGGCAAGGCTTCGAAAGGAGCCACCCCTCCTCCCTCCGGTTCCTAATGCAGTTCCTCTCCTGGAATTGTAGAGGGCTAGGAAGTAAGACTAAAGAAGAATCAGTCAAAGATCTAGTCAAAATGACTTCCCCGGAGGTACTTCTGATCTAGGAGACGAAAATGGAGGAGCCTAAGATCATCCAGGCCAGCAAAAAGTTCTGGAAAAAATGAGAAGGAAGAGCCGTAAGCACCTGGGGAGCCTCAGGAGGTCTAGCCACCTTCTGGAACTCCACTTCGCTGGATCTGCTAGAGGATCATAGTACCATCCACTGGCTTTTCACCAAATTGCAGCATCGAGAAACAGGACACAAGGTAATCCTTTTCAACATCTATGCCCCGGTTCTTCTTTCGGATAAAAAAAAAAATTAAAAAAAAATAAAAAAAGATTGTTGGGAATCTCTGATTTCTTTCCTCTCTACTAACCAACTTGAGAATCTTGTTCTCACCGGAGATATGAATGTCACTCTTGCCCTCTCGGAAAAAAAAAAGGAGGTTCACCTATTAGAGACCCGGCAAGGGAGTGGGTAGAAGATATCATATTGGATTGGGATCTGGAGGATATCAATCCTAGCAAAGGCAAGTTCACCTGGACCAATAAAAGAGTGGGGTCGGGGCACATAGCAGCCTGCCTGGATCGTTTCCTTGTTCACTCCTCCTTCCTGACTCTTGGCCTTTTCGCCAACTCTGAAATCCTCCAGGCTTGCACCTCAGACCATAAGCCCATCTCCCTTTCCTTGACCCCTGGAGAAAATCTGGGCCCAATCCCTTTTCGCTTCAACCCGCTATGGGTCTCCATGGATGGCTTTTATGACCTGGTTTCGGAAATCTGGCAGAAGAATGTTTCGGGCTCACCTTTCTTCATTTGGGAAGAAAAACTGAGAAGACTCAAAGCAGCCCTTAAAAACTGGGCTAAGAACCTGCCCTCCCCTATTCTGGAAAGGAAAAAAGCCCAAAGAGATCTAGGTAACCACCAGCTGCAAATGGAGACTGCCTTGATCACCCCTGAGCTGCTTAACGTTGAGATTGATCTGCAAAAGGCGCTTCATAAAGCGCTGAGAAGAGAAGAGGAATACTGGCGAATAAAGGCACGATGCCTTTAGCTCCAAGCTGGTGATAAAAATACTTCATTTTTCCATAAGCAAGCAGAATCTCGGAAGAATCACAACACCATCAGAGAAATTCAATTTCAGGGTCAAACTTTCAATAAGTTTGATGAGATCAAACATGCATCCCACTCTTTTTATAAAAATCTGTTTACAGAAGAGATGGAAACTTCTCCTAGTCCAAACCACTATCCGATGTCGGTGGTTCCCACGCTTATCAACGAGGAGGACAATCGTAGGATGACAGCCCCCATAAAGACAGAGGAGATAAAGAAAGCTCTTCATGGAATGAACCCTGACAAAGCTCTCGGGGAATGAACCCTGACAAAGCTCCCAGGCCTGACGGATTCACAGCCAGATTCTGCACTACTTGCTAGGATATCATTCAAAAATATCTAGTCAAAATGGTGAGGAAATCCCAGAACTGCAGCAAAATAGGAGGGAGCACTAACTCCTCCCTTTTAGTGTTAATTCTCAAAGAGAAAGGTGCCCAAAGCTTGTCCAGATTCCGCCCTATTTCGCTTTGCAATACGGGGTACAAAATCATCACCAAAGTTATAGCTAACAGAATCAAAAAAGTCCTCCCCAGGATCATTCCGGAGAACCAGGGGGGCTTCATCCAGGACAGACAAATTCAGGACAACATTACTATTGTTCAAGAGGCAATTCATTCAAGCTGCCAAAGTAAGGAGAAAGGTATGATAGTCAAACTGGATCTTGCTAACGCCTTTGATAAAGTTAGGTTGAATTTTCTCTTTGTTGTAATGCTCAAACTGGGATTTCACCCCCAGTTGATACGCTGGATTAGAGACTGTATTTCGGGGCCACGGATCGCCCCCTTGGTTAACAGGAGACCGGCTAATTTTTTCCACGCCTCTAGGGGACTCAGGCAGGGCTGTCCTCTGTCCCCCCTGCTCTATGTCATTCAAGCTTCGGTCCTAAGTTTCCAGCTGGAAAAGAGCCTTCAGCAACGTTCTCTAATCGGCCTTTCAATCACCCCCAGAGTGAAGAGAATTAACCATGCTCAATTTGCTGACGATACCCTCCTCTTGGGTCAGACCAATCTCCCCACTGCAAGATCCTTCAAGAAAGAGCTGGATGCTTATACTGAAGTCTCAGGCAACGAAATCAGCTTGAGGAAAAGCAAAATTTATGGCTGGAACTGCCCTCCCAGAGAAATGATCAACATATCCAGGGCTCTGGAAATGGAAGGAACATCCACGTGGGACTCCATCAAATATCTAGGAATTTCGCTCGTAAAAGCATCTCCCAGAAGGATCCTTTGGGTGCCTCTGGTGGACAAGCTAAAGACTAAGATCATGACATGGGGTGCAACCTGGCTAAACAAAGCAGGAAAAACAATCTTAGTAAACTCGGTTCTTACCTCCCTTCCTGTCTACCAAGCGTCGATCCTCCTAGCTCCGAAAGGAATTGTGAAAGACATAGATAGTATATTGAGAAAATTCCTTTGGGAAGGGGGAAGAAATGAAAGAAGGAAAATGCACTTAGTCAATTGGGAAAAGGTCAAAGCCCCTAAATGGGAAAGGGGACTGCAAATCAGAGATGTCGCAACTCAAAATTTAGCCATGGGAGGCAAGATCCTTTGGAAAATGATAAGCGGTAAAACCTCTTGGAGCTCCAAAGCCCTCAGGACTAAATACCTCTGTGGACACAAAGAGAGGTGTCTTGATCCCCCCCCCCGGACTAGGAAAGGCTCCCCCATTCTTTCTCTCTGTCTAAAATCCCTTGATCTGATCACCTCCAACCTCACTTGGATTCCAGGGAATGGCACCAAAATCAAGTTCTGGGATGATTCCATTCTAGGGCAGTCCCCTCTCAAAGCCTTGGAGGGGATGGAAAACATCAAAAACTGGCTCCACTCTAACTGCAAAATCACTCTCTGGGACTTATCTATTTGGAATTCGGATGACTCTTGGTCTAAGTGGGACCTGGGGGCCGTCCCGCAAGATCTAGAATGTGAGGCTCGTTCCCTTTTGGATGCTCTTCAAGGGCTTTCCCTCTTCTCCACCAATAAGAAGGACAAAAGAGGCTGGAGCTCTTCCTCTAGCCTTTACACTGCATCTGCTGGCTATGCAGCCTTACAAGCCATTCCATGGGCTGCTCCAGACCCCACTGTGTGGAGAAACCTCTGGCTTCATCCCTCTCTCCCCAAAATTGATCTCTTCTGCTGGTCCCTTCTGAATGACAGTAATTTGACCTGGGACAACCTTATATAAAGAGGTTGGGAAGGGCCCTCACGATGCCCTCTTTGTGCCTGCCATGAGGAAACCTCGATCCACCTTTTTCTTCAGTGCCCCTTTGCTTTAGATCTTTGGAATATCTTTCTTGAACAGTTGAACCTGACCCTCCCTTCTTGTATCACCTCTTTGTTTGCCTCCTGGCCCGACATTGCTCCCTTCTCCTTCTCCAGGCTGAAGTTGTTAAAGCAATGCTGGATGTGGGTTCCAAAAATCCTCTGCTGGAAATTGTGGTTGGAACGTAATAACAGAATCTTCAGGGATATGGCAGGAACGCCGGCCCAAGTGGCAATCAAAGTGAAGTCGCTACTAGGAGAGCTGGTAGCTTCAAATTCTAAAATCACCAATGAGGCTACCCCTGACAAAGATGAGTACAGCTGGTTTCATGGCCTAGAACCCTCCCTTCTAGCCAGAACCAAGAACACTTCTAAGCATTACTCTCCGTGGGAAATCAGGTTAGAGGAACAAGAGTTCATAAAGTGGAGATCTTCTCTGAAGGAGCATATTATGCATGTGGATGGGGCTTCGAAAGGGAATCCCGGACCTGCTGGAAGCGAGGGGGTCTTGCTAGACTATTCAGGGAAAATTGTCCTCAACTTCTCCTGGGGGTTGGGTCAAACCACAAATAACATAGCTGAGATTCTCTCCATCTAGCAAGGTATGACTCAAGCCAGAAGACTATCCATAAAGAAGTTGGCTATCATAGGTGATTCCAGAATCATCATACAGGCTCTCAATCTGAAGAAGGCTCCAAATAACATGGGCTTGGCCCACTACCACCGGAAGGTCATAGCCCAGATGAAAGTCTTTGAAGAAGTGAACTGTTACCACGTCCTTAGGAATCTCAACCAGATGGCGGATCATGAAGCCAATACAGGTGCCTCCCTGGGCAAGGGAGTTATCCTCGTCAATGGAATCGAAAGTCACGAGCTTATCCCTTAGTGATCCTGGAGAGATGAATAATAGGAATGCTCTTGTCAGGAAAGAGAGCAGACCGTCTTTAGACAGAGAAGATTCCAAAGCACAGGCATGCAAAATGAGGCAATCGAGGAGATGGAAGTACAGGTGCAAGACAAAACTTGGTCAGAGTTCACATGGCCCTTGCCCATCCAATACCGGCCCTGCGCTCAAGGGGAAGTGCCTCCAATCGACGACCTCCAGAGAGTCTCGTACCCAGCATGGAAAATCTGAGGAAATCGCAGAGAATCGGACCAAGGGATTTAGGAATGGGAAGGATCAGGCCTATATCAGGAAGCTCCCGCCCAATGCAAACTGCAATCTGCACTGTCAATCAACTAAGGTATTGCTAGGCTGCTCTCAAAACACGCGCAGGGGTCAAAGTGGGTCGCAGGTCGAGCCAAGTAAGGATGGCTGCAAGCTCGTCCTCCAATTTCGAGGCACGACTCACTCAAATGCAAATCGACCTGGACGAAGTGAAGAACGCAGTAATCAGGCTGGAGACCAAGCAGATCAGAATGCAAAAAACTGGCACAAGTCGTTGGGAATGCATGAACCAGGAGCTCAAAGAACTCAGGGAGGAAATCTTCGAGGACAATATGACAAGCATGAAGGATCTCGCCAACATCTCAGGAGGAATAGGGAACCAGCTGGCAAAGTTAGAGAAGAAGGGAGAAGCACTGCTCAAGGAGCATGGAAAGACTCCAAAGATAAAACGTTGAGGCAGGCCCATAGCCAAACTCAGCTGAATTCCCTCCTCTCTGCTCGTTTTTACCTGGCAAAACTAGTTTGCTCGACTATGTATACGTTATTATGAAAGTCTATGTCTGTTTAGTAAAGTCCGGAACTTTTGTAAAGGGATCTATTAGTATAAATATGCCCGTATCTCTGGACATACTGCATATGCTAGATCAAAATCACGGTTTGTAACGCTACTGGCAGTTGTTTAGCCAGAAGTTAATATAAAAGGCCCATAACCGTTTTAGTAATAAAAAAAAAGTGATCCAGCAGTCTTTTGACCCTCCCAAGCCATTGCATGAGACTAATGGAATGTATAGAGTGTAAGTCCAAAGCCCAGTCCACAATGACTTTGGAGTCCCCTAGGATTAGTGGAATTGAATTCCTGATAGATATGCATAATGAAGAGTGGAGTAAAGTGATCCAACAGTCTTTTGACCCTCCCGACCCAATGCATGAGACTAATGGAATGTATAGAGTGTAAGTCCAAAGCCCAGTCCACAATGACTTTGGAGTCCCCCAGGATTAGTGACAGTTTGATCCCACAAGACCTGGCAAAGCACAGTCAACCCCAAAGAGCCAGGAGCTCAGCTCTAGTATTCATACCCTTCACCGCATCCATACGAAGCAGAAAAGAATGATTCACCTCCAACTGGATAAACATACCAACCCCACTAGAGCCATTCATCTCAGCCCCGTCAAAGAAACCAATCTTGGAGCCATCCCATTGAACAAGATAGCAGATACTCCTAGCTCTAGCCCGAGGACCAATGTCTTGCACATATATAGAGTATGATAAAACCTCTCGAGCAATGCGACCAACATCTACAGGAGTCAGCTGAAAAATTAAACAAATAGTTCCTAGCACACCAAACTTCCCATATGAACACCATCGTCAAAGCAAGTGAGATTTGAGGATGTTTGGAAGCCTTCTGCAAAACCTCTGCAATAGAGCCATCGACCCAATTCCATTGACAATTCAAACCACTACACAGAAACAACCACAGGTTCCGAAAGAACGGACACACCGCAAATAAATGCTCACTCGATTCTAGAGCATTCAAACAAAAAGTGCATTTACACGGGCCATGATAACCACGTAGCTGTAAAGCACCCCAGGTGAGGATCTTGTGCTTGAGGGTAAGCCAGATAAAGCGCTTCACTTTGGTGGGAACTTTCGCCTTCCAAAGGATGGAATACCAACGCTCCAGCAGCAACATGCGACACTGCTTAAATAAAGAAAGGTAGGCCAGCTTCGCAGTAACAATGTCCAGTTGATTATTCCCAATCCAGACCAATTTATCGGGACGCTTGGAAAGCTCAATATCGGTCTCCCGCAAACAACTTATGTAATCCTTCCAATCCTTTGCATCTGCACTAGTCAAGCCCAAGGCATCCGACGATAACCAACCAAGAGCAAAAACCTCTTCGGCTACGAAAACTTGCTTGAGCACAATCAAGTTTCTACGATGGAAATGAGCCAGTAGACTATGGGAAAGCTTCCAATGAATGATACCCAAATTCGGATCCATTCCAATAAAAATGTTGTTCCCTCTTCCCACCTACCAACAAAGATCACGTAGAATAATGGGGAGAGTTGAGCATAGACTACTCTAGATAGCAGAGGATGAAGAAGTTTTAAACTTTGAAGCACATATCCAGGAGGAGAGAGGAAGCCTTTTCACGTATTTCGAATTAATAATTTTACCCCATAAACTCGTCACCGTAAGACCTCTCCAAAGACTCTTAGCACAAAGAGAAAGATTGAATAAACCAAGATGTTTGATACCCCATCCACCCTAAGACTTGGGCATAGACAGAGACTCCCACCCAGCCAGATGGAATTTAACAATATCATGTGTACCCTCACACAGGAAATGGAAAAGAGTCTTCGAATAGGTACCAAAATACACATAGGTACTCGGAAAGAGAAAACCAGTAAACTGGTAAAGATTGCAGTACCGAGGTTACTAAAATTTTCATGCCTCCCAAAGAAAGCCATCTCGACGTCCATCTGCTCATAAAGCAGTGTATTTTATCTAAGAGCCAGGCCCAATCCAAGCGCTTGTAAGAATTTGGCTTTAAGAAAAATCCCAAATATGAAATCCCAGGGTCGAGATGACAACCTTGAATGGAGCAGAGGTTCATACTGACAAAACGCTCTGCTCAACATCATTTAAACAAGACTTGTGAGAACTAAAAGACATACCTGAAGCTCTGCAAAATAAGTCGATCAGGCCCTTCAAATGGAACCATTCAGAGAAAACACCTCTACCAAAAATCAACACATCATCGACAAATAGAGTATGAGTTAAATGGATGGTTCCAAAGACTTTAATGCCTTTAATCAACCTTTCTTCCTTTGCCTAAAGAAGTAACATGCTCAAGCCCTCAATGACCAAAAAGAAAAGATAAGGTGAAAGAGGTCAACCTTGTCTTAATCCACACGTCCCCTTAAAATATGTCGAGGGAGAACCATTAATTAAAATTGCAAAGGATGTAGTATTCACACAGGACATGATCCACCATGTAAAACTCAAAGGAAGACCAGTTTGTAGTAAAATCAGACGAAGAAAAGATCTATCAACTTTATCATAGGCTTTTTCCAAATCAAGTTTGAGGATCAAAGCTAAAAGTTTCTTTTGTTTAACCAAATGATGAGTTTTTTGAACAATCCCAGCCGCGTCCAAGATTTGTCGACTTGGAAGAAAACCAAACTATTCAACAAAAATCGACCTTTCAAGAGCAAATTTCAATCTTTCCGCGATAATCTTAGTGATGAGCTTGTACAAAAGATTGCACAAAGCAATCGGTCTGTATTCAACAGAGGAAGGTCTGTCAACCTTCGGGATCAATGTAAGATAAGTAGTATTTAAGATATCTGTAACATGTCCAGTAACTCTAGAGTCCTCAATTGTCGCCACCAACTCATTACCCATCATCTCAAGAAATGGAGGTAGAACTCCACAGTCCATCCATCGAGCCCCGAGCTCTTATCTCTTGCAAAACCCTTCAGAGTAGTTTCCACCCCTTTAGCCCAATAGGACCATCAATTAGAGCACAATCCTCCTCGCTGAAGGAGGGAAAGAGTTTAAGAACAATAAATTGATCCTCGATGTTGTTTGGCTTAGGATCTTTATATAAAGGAGAAAAATAAGAAATAGGCCCTGCCTTGATAGAGGCTTGATCACAAGCCAAATTTCCCTGTCCATCTAGAGCTTCCCAAATTGCATTCATGATCCTTCTACGATTAGCAAACTAATGAAAATACTTGGTATTCTCTTCCCCGGCTTTCAGCCAAATAGCCCGACTCTTTTGTCTAAGAGTCTCTTCCTTATGGGCAAGAATTTTCTACTTTTGTGAGAGGTAGAACTCCACAGTCCATCTATCAAGCCCCGAGCTCTTATCTCTAGCAAAACCCTTCAGAGTAGTTTCCACCCCTTAAGCCCAATAGGACCATCAGTTAAAGCACAATCCTCCTCACTAAAGAAAGAAGGAAAGAGTTTAAGAACAACAAACTGATCCTCGATGTTGTTTGGCTTAGGATTATATAAAGAAGAAAAATAAGAAATAGGCCCTACCTTGATAGAGGCTTGATCACACGCCAAATTTCCTTGTCCATCCATAACTTCCAAAATCGCATTAATGATCCTTCTGCGATTAGCAAACTGATGAAAATACTTAGTATTCTCATTCCCAGCTTTCAGCCAAATAGCCCGACTCTTCTGTCTAAGAGTCTCTTCCTTATGGGCAAGAATTTTCTACTTCTGTGAGTAAAGTTCCTCAAGTGCAATGGATCGATCTTCACAAAAAGAATCGACCGCCAAATCTTCCCCGAATGACTGAATAGCCTCTTCAATTTCACAAAGATAATGGCCAGCTTTCTGTTTAGTCTCCCTTTCCCAATCTAAGACCAAAGGACATAACTTATTTAATTTGTATAGCAAAGCCTGCAAGGAGTAAAAATAATTGGGCACCTCCTGAGGCAATATCTCCCATTGATCCCTGACCAAAGTACTAAAATCATCCTCCAAAAGCCAAGTCGGATTGAACTTAAAAGGATAATGAACTTTACCCCTGCAAAGTCTAACTATAAAATAATGGCTTTATGATTAGAAGATCTTGTCGACGGGTTCCAGCTCTTGTACTTCCCCAACAACTCGCACAGAGAATCAAACATAAAACATCTATCCAAACGTTTAGCAATACCAACTAAACCACACCTACCATTTGACCAAGTCGGAGATTAGATAGTCGGAGCAATATCCAAGAGCTGAGCTTCATCAAAAATAGAGTGAAAGTAATCTGACTGTGGATCAATAGGACGACCAGACCCTCATACCTCATCCGCTGACCAAGTAAAGTTCAAGTCTCCTGCCGAAATGAGATGAGAGAGAGAAAGAAGACCCAATGCCTTGACCCTATCCCAAAAAGAATCTCTTTGAGAATATGGCCCATAAATATTAAGTAAGTGTACCAATGCATCAAGACCTTTCAATCTCCCAATAAGAAGAAGACCTACACAAGTTTGCCCTGAGATCAGCCAATAACGGGTTCCACGCCACCAAACTGGCACCCGAATTACCACAAGCATCAAGGCGCTAACAAACCAACCAGGGCAGATCTTAAGAAAGAAATCACACGCGAAATCCCAAAAGACATGATCTCCTGAAGGAGAACAACCACAGGACAAATAGTATCCAAAAGCCTTTTCAAAGCAACACGTTTCGAGCCCCCGCCAAGCCCGCGTATGTTAAAAGATAAACAGTTCATCGGTTAACTTCGGTATGGGCTGCACAATCTCCAAAAGCCCGAGAAGCAAGGGAAGAACCAACACCAAAACAATCAACCAACCCATGCATAGAAAGGGGAGCACCCTTCGGGTTGACAAAGGCATGCTCCCTAATGGCATCTTTAAGCCCCCTCATACCACCCTAGGAAGACTTCTTGGGCTTGCAAACAGAAACAAACCCCAAACTGGATGAAGGAAAAGGAAGAACATCAAGACAGGATCTCTCAATCAAAGCATAAGTAGGATTAGGAGCAAAAGTCGAACCAAAAGAGGTAGTCAAAGTAGCGTCAACCAATACCGAAGAGTCTGCAGTCCCACAAACAGGTAAAGTAGTCTGCAGTCCCACAAACAGGTAAAGTAGAGAATCATCTGAAATCAACGAGAGAGAAAGGGAGATGTTGAGACAGTCTGAGGAGACTAGAGGTAATGACGAAAAGTCATTAAGGCCGAAAATGGAATCCCCCCCTCCCCCCGGGATGAGAAACCAGGATTATCCACGATAAAGGTCGAAATAGCAGAACCCTCGTCCACACCCTTCCCCCCAACCGACAGAGGAGAAGCCCTAGGAGAGCCCTCCCCACCAAACTGTAAGGATAAAGTAGGGTCGACACCCTCCAACACCGAAAGAGTGCTTAAAATCTCAACAGCATCAACAAACTTTTAAAGAGGCACGTTTGATGCAAACTTACCAACAAAGGCGAGAGTAGAATCCTTGTCGAGAGGCAAAGGGAATGAAATATCTTTATCCAACTGCATCGACAATCTCTCAAAAAGTGGTGACTTCGCAGTGGCGTGCACTAGAGATGATCCCTTTGATGGACAAAAGTCCTTAGAGTGCCCCGTTAACAAACAATAGTGACAGCAAAACGCCACCTTCCAACAATCTAGCCTTTGAACGAACGAGCCGCCATCCCAAATAACCTCCAACTCAGTTGATAGTCCCTCCAAGGATCTAGGTCCACAAGCATACAAGGTGTTGCTCTTTAAAACCCTAGAAGATGTTCATCCTCAATTAGTATAAAATTTCCAATCGAGTTCACAACCCCCATGAATCCTTGTAGGTTCCAGCACTGTATTGGAAAATCCGGCATCAACACCCACAGATGCCTACGAACCAAACGCTCAGTGTGTGGGTCATACCCAACATGCCATCGCACAAGGACCAAACAGCCATGGCCTAAGACCCACTACTGTGACTCAATGATCTCCCTGTCCTCTTCAGACAGAAATTGAAATAGCACCCAGCCATTAACCAAAGTAAGTACTTACAGGACATATTTCAAAATAGGGTTCCAAAACTTTCGAACCCACGCCAAAATTGCCACCCGAGAAAGCTTGACATATTCAAAACAGCTGATGAGAGCCCACTGCGCCAGGGTCAAAACCATATAAAGTGTCACATCTCGCCCCAGAACACAAACAGGGCATCTCGACTTAACCTTTTCGAACATCAGCTTCTGCGGCCAAGAGAACCACTTTTGCTACAGGATTGTCAGGTGAAAAGTGTCTGTCAACCACAATGACCGATGGTCGATTGCATGTCGACAAAGAGGACACCCCACCACATGGTTTGTCCGAAAGAGAAGCATCAGCAACTGAAGGGTTAGCAGAGGAGATTGTCGAAGTCCACTTAAAGTAGTGCAATCGGGCCCGAGGGGTTTGCCTGAATGCCCAATGACTGCATCGAAGATGGCGCCATCTGCAGAAAACTAACTAGAATAACCCAAAAAAAACAACACCCTCTAACCTCAGAGACCATAAACCCGGAACGTGAAACCGCAGAGGAAAACCTAACACCGATTTCTGACCACCGACTTACCAAAACCCTAAAAATGACACAATAAAAGACAATAGCACACCGAACCGATTCCCACTTTTTGGATCGGTTGGTACTAGGCCTGTTTTGTAAACAAATTAAACTCCAGTAAAGAACGCATAAAAAAAGACGAGAAAACCGCGAGGATCCCGCCACAAACCACGGAGCAAAAACCCGCAAAGGACAGGATCGTATACAAGAAAGACAAAACAAACGACCTCGAAAACACAAGAACCCGCCCGACAAAGACTCGGTCAACGGTAAAACCAAGAGTGGCCTACCTCGAGAACACGGAAAACCTCCTGCCACAATCTCAGGCAGCAATGGAACCGAGAATCCATAAGCAGATTGCATCGAGACTGCGAGGAAACCACCCTGTGCTACTAGGCTTTCCAAACGCCATCGTAAAGACCCAATTAAAGTACAAGATAACTCAAACCATTAACAGGAAATCAAAGGTTTATGAAAATATAAATAACCCAAATACTTTGAGTCTTACAAAAATGTAAATATCACAAATATATAAATAATTCAAAAACACATAGATTCATGAAAATATAAATGGTCAAATTACTGATAATACAACAAAAAATTATATCTGGATTCGTACACAACTGTATTGTACTTATATGGAATTTTTATTTTTCAAAAATATTACTTAGAAAGGCCACGGTTTTCAGTCGAGCACAAAATAAATATAGAAACAAACTAATCACATAATCAGTAAATTAAAACACATTTCCTACCTGCAATTCAACTTAAAAACCCTAGTCATTAAAATGAATAGTTAATAATTTAGTTCCAGACACAAGTACCATTTTTAAAAGCCACAACCCTTGTATACAAAGGCAGATATCAATTTCATTTTTTATATCATAAAATATAATGCTGAATCAAAATGTCATTTTAAATTAATTACAAACTAATCTCATAACTGGTAAATTGCAACATTTTGCTAGACAACGTGAATACATTTTCCATCTAAATATTTTACAATTGATACAAACTAATGTCACAGCTGGTAATTTTCCATCAAAATATTTTACAATTGATACAAACTAATCTCACAACTGGTAAATTACAACATTTTGCTAGACAACATGAATACATTTTCCATCTAAAAATACATCTGTATATTTGCATGCAACTTAAAATCTGGGACACTGAATATTCACCTTGACACAACCATCATTTTTTAAATCCCTTTTTTCTGTAAAATCACAAAAACTCCATTTCACATAAATCCTGTCCTTTAAATTTTAATATAAATCCTATTTTATTGTCTTTTATATTTAAAATATGTATATATATTATTTTATTAATCCTCTAAATTTAAAAAACATATATAATTATGGTTTACTTGTGTAACATGTCTTTGTTGGGTAAGCAATATCCCTTACCAACAAACAACATACTCCCTAGATGCAATAAGTTTCAACAACAACCAACCAACAACCCCTTACAATGACTACTCTAGATCCAATAAGTCTTAACAACAACCAACATACTCCCTTACAGTGAGTGGTTGGTTGAGTCAAGTACAATTATTCAAATTATAATATAAGATGATCATTATAAATAAACATTATAATATAAGATGATCGTTATAAATAACAATTTCTATAACTACCACCTTGCCAAATATAGTCTCGCTCTAAGCTTGCGTAAATGCATGTTCTCCATCCGAAGTCAAAGAATAACCATACAAGTAGAGCAGTGTTCCAAATTAGCATAACAGTTATGTAAACTGCGTTACTATAAAAGCCAGGAATATTTATTCATGGCACAATTTTTTAGGATGGGTTGCATGCATATTGACTAAAAATCTAAAATATGTTTTGAGGTTTTCCATCCCTTAACAATAATATGAAAGCCCAGACTGACAAGTTAGAAATCTGTTCCCTTAAATATAAGCTTCCAATCATCCACGACAGGTCTTACTTCCATCAGTAACCACCAAGGAACCACTTTGAATGAAGCAAGAAAAGGGGATCAGAATGAAGCACCAAAATGGGATCGAAGGAACCACTCCTTTTGGCATGAAGTTCGCTTTAGAAAGAAGAAGAAAAAGACAGTTCGCTTTGTATTTAAAGTTTTTGCAAAAGGTATAGCGGTAACAGAAATCCTCGCATACAAGAATCGTTCAGAAGGGAATGTGCAAATTTGCTATAATCGTGTAGCCTGACTTGAGCCCAAACCTAAATTCATACTTGTCAAGGACCAAGCGTGATATCCATGGCTTGGTAAATCAGAAATATCCTTGTGTAACAACAATTAGTCATGGTGACCCACAGCGTGCTCTGAATTAGCTTCACTTCAGTTCTATGTGCCTTAGAGGAGAGCGGGCCCTACCTGTAAGGGCATCAGCAATAATCGGTTTAGAAGTCACTGTCTCGTTAAAATTCCCCTAACCTAGAGGTAGCAATCTATCTAGCGTTATAATAATCAATGCCTATGCAATCTACCGCAATCTCATGTATGAGGAGGCTTTCAAGCTGCAGTTATGAAAAGACAAAGTCTGAAACCATACATAATTAACAGGTAATAGAGAAATGAAAGCTTTGTGATCAACAAAATCTTCTCGGTATTTATTTCCCACCTCTCAGAACCAGCTTATTTTTCATTTGCCACAACCATGGGCTCCAAGATGAAATATTGAGCCAAATACAAATCATCAACCAGCAGAACTAAATTTTACAGGAAGGGCAAATGAGCCACTATGCAAACCTGCTGAACATCAATTCTTGAATGTTTGTAACCAAAAAATGTATCAAAATTTAAATAATGATGCCACGAATGTCATCATTCGTCACTTCGAATCAAACAGTCGCTTAACACCATCATAGCTTGGCACATTGATAACTGCATAACAGGAAATAGAAGAGAATCTTAATGAGATATTGCATCATAAACCCATTGTTCAAAAATTGCTTCTATCCCACAAAAAGCAATTCTGTACTTTTTAATAATCAGAAAAGCAATATCATACATACCATCACCCCACGAGGCCATAGTTAAAGGTGTAGAAATTATTTTCTGTGCAATAGAAGTAATGTCATTCAAAGTCACTTCATTGAGAACCTTCAAGAAATGCTCGACTGGTTTCCTGCAATACAAAATGTTTTCTTAGCACTTGTCACATGAATGGCAATATACAATATAGTTGAACATAATGTTGTAAGTTTGTAACAGATCCAGGAACTATAAATTTAATTATTAACTTTCTATCCAGGTTACACCTCAGTAATATCAAAGCAAACAAGGAAAACAATTTAAGAGAAATTGATTGTCCACAACAGCAACATAATTAAGTTATGGGAAGAGGTGAAACGCACCTATGCCCATATGTCAAGATTTGTCTCCCTATATCCTCCGTCACAACCATCTGCACAAAGAAACAATACAAATAAACATGCCATTTTCAAGTTCATATGAAAAAGCATTGCCTTTTGAGTATGTTATTCAATAGTATACCCTTGATTCCAAGTTCATCAAAACTGCTGACTTCGTAGAATTTTTGGCACGATTTAGCTCCACCTCAGTAACTATCCATGGAAAACAAACAAGGTATAACGATATAAGAAACAAAGTTGAAGTTCACCATGATCAGTATAATCAGCAAAACAATAAAGAATGTCAGCAAAACAAGAAAGAATGCCAAATAACCTTGTCCAGGAGTTGCAACAGCTAAGAGCTCTCTCGTGGCCAACTCCACAGCCTGTGATACAAAGTCTGAGCCCTACACAGTTAAACAGATCAAAAACACAATTTAGAAAAATGTACCAGCATTAGTTCCAAAAGGGAAAATGAATATAAGAAAAAAATACATCAGTCTGAAATTAACTATTAGTGCTAAAGGAGAGGCACCCAAAAATACCTGTAAATTACATTTGAATTCATTCCACGAATTAAATATCCCATAGTTTCCATTTAACTTTCATTGCATTTATTGCTACAGAATGAAATTCTACACATTGCACCTAGGAAGACATCTAAAGTCTCTCTTCAAACTGGATGTAGAAGAGTAGCACAAACATAGCCTTGCATGAAAATTGATTCTTGAATGAACACTAGTAATCAAATTAGAGGCAAAGCAAAACATAGAATAAATCAAAGACCAGCAAACACTTCAAGAATCGTCTCTACAGAATAACAATACAATGAACAAAAGATGAGACCAATTCTAACTATGAGCAAGTGGCAGCTTCGGCATGCTCTTCAAGGCACCAAAAGGTGCTGACTAGTATAAAATGGTAGGTAGATGGAAGGAGAAGGAATTCAATAGCATTACGGAATTCAAACCAGTGTTACAAAACTGGACGGGGCAAAAGACTCGGCGAGGCTGTAAAGTAAGTTTAATCCTTTTTACTGCTTCAGTTACATCAAGAGTCCCATTGATTTTTCATCAGGCTCATGAGTCAGAAAATACTAAGATAAAGCAAGCCGGACCCACCAAATTTCTCACCAAGGCCAAGAATAATAATTTTAACTGTCTGAATTGTAGAAAGGGGCTCATCAAATTTTCATCAGGCTCGTGAGTCAAACTCACACCCATAAAATATTTGGTTAGTGCTAGCAGGTCAGAGTCCAACAAGTTGACCCACAAGTATTCATGATCCAAACTCTCTGTTGGCAAGCCAGACCCGCTGGCAGTAAGTTTGACTACCCAACAGGTCAACTTGGCTCATTTTACGTTCAAGTTTAATTTGTGAGTCTGAGTATAAAAGAGAAACAAAAAAATGAGCCCTCCAATTCTCATGAAGAAAAGCCAATCGGCTTAATCAGTACATCTGAAGAAAACACATGAACACCACCACAATTTTCAGCAAGTGCCCATCGTAAATTACCTGGCCCATCCCAAAAACATGAAAAAAACAGAGAAGCTAGACATGATAAGATGAGATAGAGATTGATCTCTTCTGTGTAGATCAACATTTCGAGCAAATCTGGGAGCTCCTTCAGGCCATATGCCTCTTCCCAAATATGCCTCCTCCCTTTTGGCACCATACAGTGTTACAACTTACAAAGCTATTGGCAATACATTAGGAAAAAATTTAAAGCATGATAGTGAGATGACCCGACAAAGTTGATCTACATATGCTCGTATTTGTGTGGAGATCGACCTTAGTAAAGGTCTTTTAAACAAAATGTTGTTGAAAACCAAAACTTCAAATTCATCTAGAGTTTGGATTATGAAAATGCAGGCTTCAAGTGTCGACATTGACATCAAACAGGTCACCTTCAGAAAACTTGTCCACAATCAAAGGGTCTATCTAAAAAACAGGGGCAGTGTTTCAAATCTAAAAGTTAGCAACCATATGATCCTCCTTCCTCGGAGAATGAAAGAAGAGGAGAGTTATAATTTATAAAGATTTGCCCACTAATGAGGTTGAGAAAGTCAATAAAGAAGAATCCAGAGTAAAAACTGATCGTATAAAACAAACAACAGAGGATGTACAACCTTTGGATTTCTCTTCTCTAGGGTACTTCGTCGGGAGGAATGAAAAGAGCACATGAATCTGAGAGTTAAGATAAGGATCAGGTTCGTTTGGTCAATAATGGGTCTTTGGAAGCTGACTTGTAAATGGTGGTTGTAGACCAATCACCAGGACAATGGACCAAGGTATAAAAAAGGGGTAGGAAAGGTAAGGTTGAGGATTTCTTTAAATCTCAACTCATTGTAAAACATTTTTTGTCTCTCCAGGATCCATTTGATAAGTTATCTATGAATGCTTTCAAAGCAAATCTATGAAATGTGCACTTGAAGAAAGTGATTTCCATTCTTATTTATGAATAGAAATTGCGAATAAGAGATAATTTTATTAATGTCCAAAAACATCCAAGAATAAGGGCGATATAACTAGAGAGTACATACAGTAGCCAATACACTAAGGGAGTTTCTTGACCACTCCTAGATACTAGAAGGTTAACAATAAATTATGTTGCACAAGTTTTTGGAACGCGTGCAAGTTGGGTGTGTGGATGGAAGTATCTACCATGACCAAAAGCTTAGCCCAAATTTACAAGAAATGGTAGGTTGGGAGCAGCAATAATATATATTAAGTCTTTTTAAATATATACAATAAGGGAAAAAATGAAGAAATTTTTAAAATTGAAACAGAACATAATTGATTAATTTCATAGCTTAAACTATTTTAGCCTCTAGTAGTGTGACCTGAAGTCAACTCTTATGCTAACTATGCAGGACTCCATTGCCATGGTATGTTTTGTAAATTTGAACTACATCTTCATCCCATTGTATTAGTTTGTAAAGGAAAATTGAATAGGCAAATTGCATAACTATAGATGTACGAAGCACCAATATTTTCATAAATCATGACATTCAATCTTTTGCTAATTCCTTCTTCCAACTTTATCCCTATTATTGCTCCTAGGAGTGCTTAGTATTTGGGTACCTTTACATTTTTTAGATGGTAACTACTACTTAGTACTTACTTCTCATGTGACTGAACTTAATTGTTTCAAGTTCAACTAACGTCAAATTTTTGAAGTCTTTGGTATTTTCAGTTTGATGTGGTTTATGATCCTAAATTGCTATATCAATCAATATGAATAACGTAAGCTAGCTATAAACATTTGAAACATGAATTAAAGTTGTTTGATACCTTCTGGTGTAGAAAGATCCATGTTTATTCCCTTAAATACACTGGCAGGTTATATTTTGAGTGTGAAGTTTGAACAGATCTAAAGATCTAGGAGGTGTGAGCCCTCTTATTTTATATAACCTAGAAAAAAAAATTAAATGGTTTTATTGAGAGATTCAATTGATTTTTTTATTGTTGGTGATTTCTTGGCACAATAAACAATGATCATTGAATTGAGTGTTATTATTGTTGGTGATTTCTTGGCACAATAAACAACGATCATTCAATTGATTTTCAATACTTTTCTTGTAAATTTGGGCCCCACATGGCCGGAAGGTTGTAGCAGCTCCCTGCATGTCAAAGAACATCTGGAATCTCCTAAAAAGACGGAGCTTCTACAAGCTACCAAAAATAAAGGGAGCAGCCAAAGCAAATTCCCAAATAGCTCTCGAAAAGCATCCAAGCTCCAAGAGAAACTCCCAACAAAAAGGGAACTTTTTGTACCAGCTCCCAATCTCCTAGAGAAGCTCCCAACAAAAAGGGAACATTTTGTACCAGCTCCCAAGCTCCCAATAGCATAGAAACGCTGGGTACAGGTTGCCAAAATCATGGGAGTGGTAACTGTGCAACTACAACAAAAAATGAGAGACACTCATGGCATTAAAACAAAGAGTACATGATCTAGGTAATGCAGAAGAGGAAAACCAAAGAGGTGCAAGGCAATAGCTCAACATCAGCATCCTAAGAGAGTACAATCAATAGCCAACAGACTATGGGGGTGTCTAAAACAATCCTAGATGCTAAAAAGTTATCAAAACAAGGACAGATAAAAATGGCAATAAAAGAGTCTCTCAAGATCTGTATAAAGCATACAAGAAAAATGTTGAGTGACACACTAACTCAACATCGTCATCATAACTAGAGAAAAAGTAGTAAATGCAGCAGGGTGAGAGAAGTTATCCCTGTCTCTGTCTATCATTGGAAGGGACTGATGTGATTCATTATGATGACATCGAGGATGTTCCTGATACTAAGGAGGCTTGGCTGCACAATCCTACTAGGAGCTCTGGAATAAAATAAATTGTCTCCTAACATAAAAAATCAAGGGAAAGAACCTCCTATTGGAACTTTGAAGTTCGGCTACTCAACTGAACCTCGTAGACAGCACTCTATGGCACACGGCCAGCTTTAAGATTGAAATATTGACTCATTGTAAATCGTTATCCTGCTTTCTCTTAAGGATCCATTCGATTAATTATCTTTGAATGCATTTTAAGCATATCTATAAAATCAGTTGTATGCACTTGAAAAATGTGATTTCCAGTCTTGTTTATGAATAGAAATTGCATTTCTTTTATATGGAAAAAATATAAGATAAGAAAATTTTATTGATGTCCAAAAATGACAAAGAAATACAGCATCGTAACCAGAGAGTACATTCAGTAGCCAATACACTATGGGAGTGTCTAGCACACTCCTAGATACTAGAAGGTTAACAAAAGATGAGAGATGTGGATGACAATAAAACAAAGAGTACAAGATCCAAGTAAAGCAGAAGAGGAAAACCAAAGAGTTGCGAGGCAATAGCACAACATCAACATCCTAAGGGGGTACAATCAATCGATAATAGACTATGGGTGTGTCTGAAACACTCCTAGATACTAAAAGGTTAACGAAACAAGGAGAGATACAATGACAATAAAAGCGTCTCTTAAGATTTAGATAAGGCAAACTAGGAAAACACAAGTGATGCACTAGCTCAACGTCATCATCATAACTAGAGATACAAGTAGTAAAGGCAGAAGAGTGAGAAGAGTTATCCGTGTCTCTGTCTACCATTGGAAGGGACCAGTCATCGATGCAAACCATGATGCTGTCACCTAAGGAGTCCTTGATGATGAGGAGGCTTGGCTTCATAATCCTTGGAGAAGCTCTGCAATAAAATAAATTGTCTCTCCTAACATCAAAAGCCGAGGGGAATAAACTCCTACTGAAACTTCGGCTGCTTTATGGCATGACCGAACCTAGTCGGCAGCACTCTATGACACAGGTCCAGCTTTGAGATCTCTTCAAGATGGGGTATTTATCAATCAACTGGAGGAAGTCTAATGTCTCACTGATCTAACACCAACAGGCTCAAAAAATGAGGAGTCTGAGTGGCAATTACTACTTATCGCAGCCAAGATAGGTTGAAAGAAAAAAGTGATGACCCTCATTGTATTGGGTCAAGAGAGGCCATGCAACATCCCCTATTATCAATCATTGCCTCATTGATGTACAAGGCTTGACATCACTAGTCGACGTAAGAAAACTACAAGGAACCACACCAATCTCGAAACGAGCCGAGGAACCTCCCCTAAATCTCTTACTATGCAAGACATTTGAAAACAAAGTGTCAATTGGACAATGTGTTGTGGAGATTGCAAAGATGAAATCCTATTAAAATTTGGGATGTGATGCTTTGTTTCAATCCGTATATGGTGGGAGCAAACCTGCCACTAACCGAGGGGGCTCTCTTGTAGGATGTGGTGCTTTGTTTAAATCCTTAAATGGTGGGAGCAAACCTATCACTAATCAAGGGGGGTCATGAGACCATGCACCCAAAGACATTGAATTTAGTTAAGATGAACAATGAAACCATCTCACCTACATGAAATGTTCACAATAAAAGGACCACCACTAAGGAAAACAATGTACCTATCAAACTCTAGGATGTATGGGATCCCATTAAGAATGATAAGATCATGTGCTTTGCCACACAAGAGAAGGTGTCTCCATAGGTTGCAATGATTTTGGAAAATTCGGCTAAAAATATATGAACTTCAATGGAAACTAGGTTACCTCATGGAGACAAAGTGCATTCTCCACAAGATTATAGATCAACATTTGTTGGGCGCTAGTGCAAGCATTAAAATTTCCCAAAAGAATGGCCTCTTTATGCAATGGGTACTAAGTGACCTCACGGTAAAGATTAAGAAGAGGTAGTCATCGTAATGGAGAGTTCTGCTCCATCAAACCTAGACCCGCATGGACTTGAAATGTATGTTGAAAACAATAGTTGACACTCTGCACCCAAGACTCAAGTAAAACAAGCAAGCCTCACCACCAAGACCCCAAAACCGCCTAGATATTTGTCTCATGTATAAGGCATGATGTCTAATGGTAACGTGAGAAACACGGTATGGTCTTCTCGAGGCTCTCAAGTGTCTTGGTAAAGAAAATGAGGTCCTTCGTGGCAAGCACATACTAGAGAGTACCATAGTTAAATCAAATGAAGTGGTTGTAGTTCCAACATGGAATGGATGTTTAGGTTTCCCTCTCTCTGTAACCAATTATGGTCATCATTTGGTTGGCCATAGGTGTATCCAACCGATAGGTAGGGAGACTTATATAACCACATGAAGATTACGAATAACAACCCATTTAATCTTCGTCCTAGCTACAGCAACAAGGGCTCTAGTTATCTTGAGTTCCTAAACTTGTAGTTGAAATAAATCTTATCCAAGAGAGCGATGAGATGGTCTTTGCCTATCAAGAAACGAAGACAATCCTCAAAAGCATTGATCAGAAGGATGAGGATGAAATCAACAATCAACCAAGCTTGTTTCGAGATTTATAAGGGTCAACGAAGTAATCAATGGAACCAAAATCTCTCTCAAATTTGAAATAGCATACCCTCAAGTGTGCTTGAGAGAGATATCTAATTTGCTAGAAAGAGATAGGTATTAGCTATAGTGCACTAAATAGAAAGTGGAAAAGCCAAGCATAAGTGTCAAAAACAACAATCACGACAAAAATGTCAAACTTAAGTGCCCTTAGGCTTACAACTCTTGGCATTTTAGATCAAACTCACCAATGAGATGATACAAATGAGAACTTGAGGTGTGTATTTTTGCAAAACTCAACTAAGACATCCCTGTAAGAGGAGATTATGGGCCCACAAAACAAGGGCACACACCCCAATAGGGTTAGACTTGTTAGTGAACCAACATATCCTCTTTCACTAGGTCAACCTTAACCATTACTAGTCATACAATAAAAGAAATACAATATGACTTAGACATAATCATAGTACATAACGAAGCATATTAATGAGTCATGGCCACACGTACAAATTACACCAATAATTCAAAAATTGTGTTCCAAGTTTATATCCTTTAGAGCAGGCTATCTTGAATGAGAGAGAATCCCTCCTACCGAGACTCACAAGAAAGAAGAACGTGAACCCTAAGATTAAGCTCTTTAGAGCACCTATCCTCTTCCTCATGCTTCAATTGCACAACCAACTCCACAAAATGGGGGTTTTCCCTCCTCTTAACACCCTACACCCATGAATACTTATCTTTTTTTGTACTAATTGTGGGCACCTCGTCGTGTTTTGTTTAAGGGCTCTCTTGTTGGTGTAATATTGTTTGTATAATGTTTAGATCTATAAACTCTAATTGTAATTGTTGTGTTTCACCAAGGGATCTGTTTATGCAATATATCCATTTTAACTCTAAAAGATTCTATTGAAGAATAAGGAGTTGTTCCAGGTATGCATACTTGTGAACCCATTTGTTATCAACCCAAATGGCACTTCTCTGTCCGAGTGCCAGCATTCTTTATGTTGGTACACAAAATGACATATTAGGATTGAAGTTTGACAAAACACTATAGATGGGCATGACTTGGGATGCATTTAACCTTAAACCAGCTTGCTATATAATTTTTCTAAGTGTTGAGTTGCGTACGCGACTATCTCCATTGCAACTCGCGTACTGTACACGACTATCTGCATTGCGACCCGCATACATCAGTGTATGCGGGTTTCCTTTGAGCAACTCGCGTGTCATACGCAGGTTGCCTATATCAATAGTCGCGTACACCTTAGTTTGACCTTAAAAAATATAAAACGCGATTAATTGAGATTAGTTGGGCCCTAATCCTTAACTATCCCAACTGTTTCAACCACCCCAGCCTTCGAAATCACTCTATTTCCCAAAGTATAAGTAGAGGCCTTGGGGAGGGTATTAATCAATCAAGATTGGAGAGCAAAGTTATGCTGGTGGTATATCTTCAGAAGTCTTGGAGCAGCAAAACTCAAAATCCTTTGGTTGCAGAGGAGTCCTTGTCTCAGAAGCTGGGTTGTACTCTTATCTCATTCACTAATTATTAATAAAGAGAATTCTTCTTCCAACATTGTGTTGAGTCTATTTCATGTATTGTGATTAATGAATGTATTTGATTATATATTTAATATATTGTTTATCTAACATCTTATATATACATGCATGAGATATTACTTGGAGAATTTGCTCTTTACAGGTGAAAGAGGTGCATCCCTGGAAGCTTTGGAGAGAAAAGGAGCGGGAGAAGATCAAGCTTGGATCAACCGTCGGTAATCGGGTAAGTCAAGACTTTCTTCCTATTCCCTTTCCATTCTCTGGTAAAGTTGATTGTTTGCAAGGTTAGTAGTAAGTTGGTAACCCCAGACCCTAGGTTACAAGGGTGCTTAATCCTAAATAACACCATTGTATCACTTTTAATACCTACTCATTAAATCCGATTTTCAAACCAGTTGTCTTGGTGGTTTTTGCATCTTTTCTAGGTTTTTTAAAGTGAAGTTCAACAAAGGGTATTGATAAATTTGTAATTTCAAGGTTATGGTTTTGCTCAATATAAAATTAGCAAGCCTTGTTCTATCAAGCATTGCTCCAAAAAAACAACCCATGCACCATGACCTATGACTTGTGCCTAAAGGGAATGCAACACGACAGCTTTTTTCTATTATCATATGACTAAAGGTTAGTAGTAAGTTGGTAACCCCAGACCCTAGGTTACAAGGGTGCTTAATCCTGAACAACACCATTGTATCACTTTTAATACCTACTCATTAAATCCGATTTTCAAACCAGTTGTCTTGGTGGTTTTTGCATCTTTTCTGGGTTTTTTAAAGTGAAGTTCAACAAAGGGTATTGATAAATTTGTAATTTCAAGGTTATGGTTTTGCTCAATATAAAATTAGCAAGCCTTGTTCTATCAAGCATTGCTCCAAAAAAACAACCCATGCACCATGACCTATGACTTGTGCCTAAAGGGAATGCAACACGACAGCTTTTTTCTATTATCATATGACTAAAGATTCGATGATAGAAGACTCTATGTCAAAAGAGGAGACCCCCAGATACACACGAGAGCCTACATAGTAAAGGTATCTCCCACTTAAAACATGCTCAAATCCAACAAAAAGAATGTACCAAAAATTTGGAAAAAATCCAAGTTGCCAGGAAACTTGGGTACGGGGACAGGTACGAGTACGAGGACGAGGATGCCACTTTTTGAAACAAGATACTTGGGTATGTCAAGGGTACTGTATATGTATATATAGATATATATATAGATAGAAAGATAGATAGATAGATATTATAAAAAAATGTTACAGTCACATCATACATGCATATTTCAGATTTCTTCATAAATTATGAATCATGATTCATAATTATAGATCCAATGTTTATTTGAACGATGAACATTCACATTGAAAATTTGATAAATCAATTACTCGATAGATATCAATTGGTGTTAAATTTTACCTAGGAGTTGTTCCCCTAAGTGATTTTTGCCGAAGTCACTAGGAAAAGGGGTTTGAGCTTGAACTTTATATCAATGACTTGAGATGAGCATTAATTGCACTTTAGGGAAAAAGTGCACGTTAAATGAAATATTTTAAAAAGCGAGTGAAATTAATTATTTTGTGGAGAAAAGCAATTTTAATCACAACCACTCATCTAGACTAATCCGAGCCCTCGGATTAAATGGCTTTTCACTCACCCTAATTTTTTCACCAAAAATGAAAGTTTCCAAGTGAAGAAGCACTTTTGCATTTTGAGAGAGGAGAATCATTTTCTGAGAAAGAGGAGAAAATACCTGCAGCAGCAAATTTTTCTCTTGGCACGCATTTCGAGGAAAGGACAGTAGCAAGAGGGCACAAAAATCAAAAAAAAACAACATTTATTGTTGGTCCGTACATTCTGTACAATACGATTTTAGTAATGCAGGCATGATTTTTTAGGCAAATTTCTAGGCACAATTTCAAGAAAAAAATCTAGGCACGGATTTCGAGGTCCGTACAAACAATCCGTGCAGTCTGTCTATACAATTCGTGCAGTCTGTACAGTTTGTACAACGACATAGAAATCGAGGCAGAAAACAAAAAATTCTGAGTTTGCATTTTTTTGTTTGGCTCAAAAAATGAGGCAAAAAAATTTCTTTCAGTTGAGAAAAGTTGGTATGAAAATTTTTTCGAGTAATGCTGTAATTTATTTTCCTGAAGAAAAAAAAATTCTCTCACAAGTTTTCCAAAAATATCGTGTCTGAAATTTCATGGTTGAATGTGTTTATTTGATGTTAGTGAAAATGTTGTAGAATCTTTTCTTGTGTTTCCGTCTTATGTTGTTTGTGAGAAAAATCTAATTTGCAGCAGTAAAACAAATTGAGTTGGGCATTAAACAATGTTATAAACGGAGTTTGAAACCGGGTTGGGATAGTGCCAAAAATTCTACATGGTATCAGAGCTTTGTTAAAAAGAGGGCAGGATTTATACACAGTGAAAAATTTTAGATTTTAATGACTTCTTTTGTCAGTGGGCGGCACCTTGTTGAAACTTTAACTTTGTAGAGATAATGGCAACTAGACTTAGGATGGAGGATAGGCTTGATGGGGCTAGGAATTTTGTCCCATGGAAAGCTAAGATATTGCTTGTGTTGGAGGAAAATGAGTTATGGGATGAGGTAGTCAAAAATACTACAACTCACATTATTGTTGTTCCCTATGCTACCGCTGATCCAGTTGGACTGGCCGCCTTCAATAAGAAGGACATTAAAACTAGAAGAATAATCCTAGATGCAGTTAAAGACCATGTGATTCCTCACATCTCGAGTAAGACTCGTGCATATCAGATGTGGGATGCTTTGACCAGCTTGTTTCAAAGCTCAAACAAGAATAGGAAGATGGTTTTGAGAGAGAAGTTGAAAAGTATCAAGATGGCCAAAGGGGAGGTTGTGATATCTTACCTTACTAGGATCTCTCAGGTGAGAGATGAGCTTGCAACAGTGGGGGAGGTTGTTCCTAATGCAGAGCTAGTGCGTACAGCTATGAATGGAGTTTCAAAGCCTTGGGTTGTGTTTGTGGAGGCTCTAGCAGCTAGGGATAACATACCTACATGGGACATGATTTGTGATGATTTTGTTCAAAAGGAGACTTGAACGGGTCTTGTGCAGGGCAGTGCTTCTACTAGAAGGGAGGATGAGATAATGTGGCTTTGACAGCAAAGGGGAAGAAGAAGTTCAAGAAGGGTGGGGCTATGCAGCAGGATGGGGCTATGCAGCAGGATGGGCACAAGAAAGATTTGAGCATTGTGAAGTGCTTTGCTTGTCAAAAGATGGGGCACTATGTTGGGCAGTGTCCACAGAAGAAGAAGAAGAAGCAACGGTAGACAGCAACTTCTGCAGAGGTTGAGGATTTTACAGCAAGATTTGAGAGAGAATTTTCTCTTTGCACTGGACATGTTGATAGAGAGAGAGCATCCATCATCACCAGTGCAGATGTTGATAGTGAGAGGGAGTATTCCTTGTTGACAAGCCATTCCTTGAGTGCATCCACCACCAGCACGTGGTATATTGATAGTGGAGCTTCAAGCCACATGATACGTGCTCGAGAGATGTTTTTCAATTTTTCACAAGCAGAGATTGATGTGGAGGTAGTGTTGGGGGATGACACAGTTGTCAGAGTAGTTGGGCGTGGGACCATTAACTTTCAGAGGGAGTCCATGAGTCCCATGATTTTGAGAGATGTACTTTATGTACCTGGGCTGAAGAAGAACTTGATCTCTGTTTCCATGATGGAGGATAGAGGTCTTAGGTGTTAATTTTTCGAAGCAGCATCGAGAGCCCTTCTCTTGGGAGAATGGGACCACCTGGTCCAGGACCACGGTGAAGACTCAACTCAGTGTTGAGTGACCATTCTGTTGAATGGTAGATATCTAGTCTGGGACCATGATATAGACCCAGCTCTGCCCTGGGTAGACTCAACCTTGTGTTGAGTAGACATCTGGTCCGAGACCACGATGTAAACTAATCTAGGAAGGTAGACTCAGCTTAGTTCTGAGTAGCCATTCTCTTGGAGAATGAAGACACTGTAAGCCCTAGACTGGCTCTGGGCATGTGTGGCACTTTGACCCTTGATTTATGGGCTTGGTGTGCTTCTCCAAGGATTAGCTACTCTTGGTCAAGTTACCCTAGTACCAGATCTAGGTGTCACACAGTGTGTGAGATAAAAGCATTAATAACTCTCTTGGTTTATGATGATGTACTTTTGAAATAAAAAAGGACCACAGGTAATGACCACATGGGCACTTGGAAAAAGGCCAAAGTCAAAAGTCAAAATAAATAAAGACTTGTATCATCAGGAAAAGGACCACAAGTGGACGTCAAAATAAATAAAGACTTTTTATAAAAGTCAAAGATAAATAAAAATGACCTTTTGGAAAAAGGTGAAAGTGAAATTAGGAAAAGATTAAAAAATATTATTTTTTTATCTTTCCTAATTTTGTCCACTTACGAATAAAGACTATAAAGGAAGATCAACTCTTCTCATTATTACACACAAGTTTTCTCTCACAAATGGAGCTGCTATTTTTATTGAAGAAGATTTTGCCTCAGCTAGGGTTTTTATCAGCATTCTTCCTCTCATAATTTTGTGGCAGCTACTATTATTTTTCAGGTTGCTCTCTTCCTTTCCATACACCTCCAAGCAGTGTTGGTTTTTGGGTAGCCCTGTCCCCTCGGCATGTCCTTATTTTCCTTCTAAGCAGCATACTAGAGCTCGGCCCTTTCTCTTTTCAGCCCACGGGCTCACCCTAGGCACCCCCGGCAGCCTCTCTCAGGCATACTTGTGAGGGTTTGGCCCACGGCCAACCCTCGGGCAGCCTTAGGCAAGCCCTAACAAGGCTATCGTGGCCACGAGCAGAAGAAGACAACCTCGGGCGACAACTGGGAGAGGACAAGCAGCAACCGAGCAGAGAGCAAACCGCGGGCAGCAAAAGGACAGTCAAGCAGTCAATGGGCAGGCCAAACTAGTCAACGGGCAAACAAATCCGTACATATCTATACGGATCCATACGGTCGTACAACTGTACGGCAAAAGGGTACAGACTTTCAGTGACAGTGAGATCTGATTTGGGCAGCCTCTGTCAGTTTCGAGCAGGAGAGAGAAAATCTCGTTTTTACGAAAAAAGCCCTAAATTGGTAATTTCTGTAAATTCTGGAAATTGCGGGTAAAATTCTCAGTCTGATTTTTACTAATAAATTTTACAGTTACTATGGGTAAAATCCAGATCTGGATTTGAGGAACTTTTTGAAGAATTTTCTGAGTCATCTTATTTACGAGATGAGCTATTAATGCTTTTGGGGTTTTTTGTCCTTTAAAGGTTTCCCTAGTGAAAAATCTTGTGCCCATTTGTGTTGATGTGATGAATGTGTTTTTTACTGTACTGTTGAATTGTTTAAGTAAATCTGCAAATTTTTAAAGTTTATGCTAATGCTATAAATTCAACATTGATGTGTCCTTCCTAGATGGACATGTGTGTGTGTTTCCCAAGCCTACAAGACCATCTGCTTCCTACACCATTGGAATTAGATGTGGGAAACTGTACAAGCTCTTATTTCAGCCCCAGTATGCTTTGGCACATAGCAGCAGCAGCGAGCTTTGTGAGTTGTGGCATAGGAGGATGGCTCATCTACATCATCCAACTTTGCGTATGTTGAGGTATATGGTTACATGGTTGCTAGTGTTCAGCACAAAGCACGGTGAGGTATGCAGGGGGTGTGCTTTGGGAAAGTACACCAAGACTACTTTTACAAGCAGTGATAGTAGGTCAGCAGGAGTTCTTGACTTGATACATTCTGACTTGTGTGGACCTATGTCAGTTGTTTCTTTGAGAGGGTTCGAGTATTATGTGACATTCATCGATGACCATTCCAAGAAGACCTAGATCTACTTCCTGAAGAGCAAGAAATCTGAGAAAGTCTTACAAAGGTTCCAAGAGTTCAAAGCTCTTGTGGAGAACTAGACAGGGAGGAAGATATAGGCTCTCAAATCGAATAACGAGGAGTGAGTATACCTCCAATGAGTTCAATGGATATTGCAGACAGGAGGGCATTCGGAGGCAATTGACGGTTCCATACACTCCTGAGCAGAATAGAGTGGCATAAAGGAAGAACAGATTTATTGTTGGAGCAGCTAGAGCTATGTTACATGAGCAGTCACTTCCTTTCTTCCTTTGGGAAGAGGCATGCAGTACAGTTGTTTATCTTTAGAACAGAAGTACTCATCGTGTTGTGGGGAACAAGACACCTAAGAAGAGTTTCACAGGAAAGACACCTGAGATGAGTCATTTTAGGATATTTGGTTGCTTGACTTACTCACATGTCCCTTTTGAGAAGAGGACAAAGTTTGAGCCCACAGCAGAGAGAGGCATCTTTGTGGGGTATGATGAGACTTCAAAGGCCTTCCGCATTTATCTTCCTTCTCAGAGGAAGGTGGTAGTGAGGAGGGAAGTGAGATTTGAGGAGGAGCGGGCCTTCAGAAAGTCTAGAGCGTCAGAGCAAGGAGAGCAGCAGGTTCCCACACCTCAGGTGGCCTCACAAGTACCTTCAGTGCAGTACACAGGTTACAAGTTTTTGGGGTTACTGGACCACAGAGTATAGGCACGGGTTCTCCAGTTTCAGTGGTTCAGCTAGCAGGGTCTTCAGGGACAGGTTTTGGATCTCAGGTTACAAGTTCACCATACAGAGCTTCAGGATCACAAGGTTCACCAATAGTTGGTACTCCAACTTCTGGTTCACAGGTTACTAAGGTTTCTACCTCTATTAGTTCATCAGACGAGGACAGACCAGTATGGGAGCAATCTTCAGGGAAGAAGAAGCCTAAGTGGCTTCGAGACACCTTAAAGGAAGCAAAGGAGATTGGGATACCCAAGGAACCAATGAGGGCTATTCAGATGCTAGACAGATTAGTTGTGGCATTGGTTGCCAATCTTCATGATTCAGAGCCTTCTACTTTTGAGAAGGCCTCCCAGCGTCATGTTTGGAGAGATGCCATGATGGATGAGTACTATTCCATCATGAAGAACAATGTTTGGGAGATTGTTTCGAAACCCAAGGGAAGTCGGTGGTGACTTCTCGTTGGCTTTACAAGCTAAAACATGTTGCAGATGGTAGTGTGGAGAAGTACAAGGCTCGGTTTGTGGCGCGAGGGTTCTCACAGGTTGAGGGAGTTGATTATAATGAGACCTTTGCACCAGTTGCTTGTTATACTTATATCAGGGTGTTGATTTCCATTGTTACATAAATGGGTTCGAAGATCCATCAGTTGGATGTGAAGACCACATTTCTCAATGGAATCATACGGGAGGAGGTTTATGTTGAGCAGCCTCAGGGCTTTGAGATTCATGGGAGAGAGTCTCATGTGTGCAGGATGAAGAAATCCTTGTATGGGATGAAGCAAGCTGCTAGAGCTTGGTACTCCAGGATTGATTCTTACTTGCAACGGATGGGTTTTCGTAAAAGTGAAGCAGATCCAAATCTCTATTTCATCATGGTTGGAGACGATACGTTCATTCTTCTGTTGTATGTGGATAACTTATTTATCACAGGGGGGAGAGAGACCTATTCCAGCTTGCAAGAAAGATCTTGATTCAGAGTATGAGATGACAGACATTGATTTGATGCACTATTTTTTGGGATTGGAGATTTGGCAGGAGCCTCAACATATTTTCCTGGGACATGGAAAGTATGCAGTTAATATTCTGAGGAGATTTCGGATGGAGGATTGCAGGCCAATGTCTACACCGATGGTCACCAACTGGAAAAAGCTTCATGCTTCTGAGGGAGAGTTGGTGGATCCTACACTATATCATCAACTCATTGGTTCTTTGATGTATCTGGTCAACTCTCGGCCAGATTTGTGTTTTGCGATGAACACTCTCAGTCAGTTCATGGTGGGGCCTAGGAGAGTGCACTCGGTAGCCGCAAAACATGTGTTGAGATACCTTGCAAGGACAGTGGAGAATGGTCTGGACTACAAAAGATCGGATGGGATCAGGTTGATTGGCTTCACAGATTCAGATAGGGCAGGCAGTGTGGCAGACCGAAAGAGCATTTTTGGATGTTGTTTCAGATAGGGCTCAGCAGCAGTGTCATAGTTCAGCCGGAAGCAAAAGTTTGTTACTTTGAGTTCTACAGAGGTTGAGTATATGGCAGCTAGTCAGGCCAGTTGCGAGGCGATGTGGCTTCACAATTTGCTGGTGGATTTATTTGATCAGGAGCCGAGGCCTACATTGATTTACTGTGACAATCAGAGTTGCATCTAGCTCTCTGAGAATCCAGTATTTCATGACCGGTCAATGCATATTGAGATCAGGTATCATTTCATTCGTGATTATGTTCAAAGAGGAGCAGTGACATTGCAGTATATTTCCATTGATAAGCAGGTTGCAGATATCCTAGCGAAGTCTCTTGGAAGAGGCAAGTTTATTCACTTCAGAGACAAGTTGGGTGTGGTGAAGAACAACTTCCTCGGTAATAGGGAGTGTTAAATTTTACCTAGGAGTTTTTCTCTTAAGTGACTTTTGCCTATGTCACTAGGAAAAGGGGTTTGAGTCACTCGGACTTTATATTAATGACTTGAGATGAGCATTAATTGCACTTTAGGGAAAAAGTGCACTTTAAGTGAAATATTTTAAAAAGTGAATGAAATTAATTATTTTGTGAAGATAAGGTGATTTTAATCACAACCACTCGTCTAGACTAATCTGAGCCCTAGGATTAGATGGCTTTTCACTCACCCTAATTTTTTCACCAAAAAGGAAAGTTTCCAAGTGAAGAGGCACTTTTGCATTTTGAGAGAGGAGAGCCATTTTCTAAGAAATAGGAGAAAATACCAGCAGCATCAATTTTTTCTCTTGGCAAACATTTCGAGGAAAAGACAGCAGCAAGAGAGGGCACTAAAATCGAGGAAAAGACAGCAGCATTTATTGCTGGTCTGTACAGTCCGTACGGTACGGTTTCAGTACAGCATGCACGATTTTCGAGGCAAATTTCTGGGCACAATTTTCAAGAAAAAAATTGGGCACAGATTTCGAGGTCCATACTGACAGCCCGTACGGTTTGTCCGTACAGTCCGTACAGCAGCATGGAAATAGAGGCAGAAAACAGAAAAAATTTCTGAGTTTGCATTTTCTGTTTGACACAAAAAACGAGGCAAAAAAATTTCTTCCGGTTGAGATAAGTTGGTCTGAAAAAATTTCGGAGTATTGCTGTCATTTATTTTCCTGGAAATAACAATTTCTCTCACAGGTTTTCCCCAGAGGTTGGGGTTTTTCCTGGGTCATTGGACCAAAAATATCGTGTCTAAAATTTCATGGTTGAATGTGTTTATTTGCTGTTAGTGAAAATGTTGTAGAAGCTTTTCTTGTGTTTCCGTCGTATGTTGTTTATGAGAAAAATCTAATTTGCAGCAGTAAAACAAATTGGGTTGGGCATTAAACAATGTTATAAACGGAGTTTGAAACCGGGTTGGGAGAGTGCCAAAAAATCTACAATTGGAAGACTGGAAGTTACATAAAATTTGATAAAACATTGTACAAGGCAGCTGTAACAAACAGTCAAACCCAGACTTGAAGGTACACTTGAAATCTTATTTTAAACACCTATTTGTACTGCTGTTACAGACAATAAAAATTTGTAAATTGCCAATTATATTACTGGGTTGATGTGAGTGTATTTCTCAGTATTAAATACATATGTATATTTTGTTTGTGCACATTTGGTAGTCAAATTATGTTCCATGCATGTTGAACACAAAACAATAAACACATTCATTGTAAACCAATGCAAAATCAGTCTACCAGATTTAGACAATATTCAATGGAATTTGAATAGTGTTGCAAAGTGTTTGACATAAGTCCTGAACTAAACTCCATACACAGTTAGCAAAAAATTAGTTCAGATTTGGTTGGGGGTCATTACATTTTCCCTAGCGAATTGCATTTTATTGAGTCGACCGTACCCCTGGAGTACCCAAACATGGGGTACGGCGTACCATTTCGCCTATAAGTACCCATTTTTTTATAATGGTGTCTCGGGTATGTCGAGCCAGTATGGGGTACTGCAGGAGATGTACCTTACAAGTACCCAAGTACCCGGTACAGGTACGTGTACCCCACCCACAGGTACGGGTACCCTGGCTACATAGAAAAAAATCGATCGTGAGAAGCCTCAAAAATCAAGCTTACTTTCGTTGAAAGTCAACTTGAATAAGGATTTGCATATATTGATGAAGCTCAACCTGAATTATGCACTTGCATCAACCCTAGAGATAGATCTTCACACCATGGATTGGATCAAGTCAAAAACACCTAGCAATAAGGTTGGCTCACAACCTGTCGTACCCTGAAAATTTTGGGGGTGTGCTCTAGCCATCCCAGTGATGCATCCCATCTTGCCCTGAAAAAATATTTGAGTGTGCTCTAGCCAACCCCAAGGACATGTTCCCCCATTCCCACCATCCAAAAAAATAGTGCATCAAAGAAAAAACTATATAGATACGAATCATCAAATGTTTTTTAGGATGAAGTATAGATTCTAGTAGAAGGAGAAAGGCCATAGACCAAATGAGTCACATACACATGGCACAATTCACAAAAGGCCCACCATAGAGAAATTAAAGGGACGACAACGCGAACTAGTAGATATCAGTCACTAAAAGAAAGCAAAAACATGGGTAGCAAAACTCCATAGGAAGAGACCTAAGTCATTAATGGAGGTTTGAGCGCTACAAACCATCGCAAGCTTAGGAGCAAGTGTTGTGGGGGTCGGACCAAGGTCAGGCTGAGGAGTGGCAATGCCTAATTAAGGGCCAGTGAGAGTCAACACAAGAGAGCTCTATAAGCACTCATCAAAGGAACACCACTTGGTTGAGGTTGACTAGAGTCAGGTTATGTGGGAGAATAGACACCTAGTGGGAGCCAACTAGGAAGTGTGAAACAAAGCATCGTATTAAAATTGACTAATCAAGAAGAGGTAGAGGAAAAAGTCACATAAATTGGTAGGGAGATCATTTTGTTTGAATTGAAAATGTAAAAGCCAAAGTGATTACCATGCAGCACAAGCCTTGGTCCAAAAGATGAGAACAAAAAACAAATACAAAAATACATTTTATAGACATCAATGTCGAGGAATGACCAACAATAAGCTATGAAACTAAATTGCACAAATATGGATGCAATATCCAATACAGATACAATATTCTTTTAGAAAACCAAGATACAACACAGATAGGATGCAACAAATACATACATATATGCAAAATATTGTGACAAAAATTTCAAAATACCATTCATGAATCTCACATTTGGAAATAAAGCCAAAATGAGAGTCATTATTTAGGGAGGCTCAAGCCCTCTTTTATAACTTTATTTGTTAAAAAATAGGGTTAGCATGCCTTTTCGATGTTTCTTTCATTTTAGTTACAGAAATTTTCCACTAAAACATTTCAACAACATTTTATAGATGTTTTGTACAAGGATGTGTTTTTGCGAAATGTGGAAATGCCTTTCTAGCACCAAGGGGCTAAAGCAATAGGCAAGCCAAATTAAAACAATTTGCACAATAGGAGAAGGTGGAAGGACAAAAAATATAATCCATTATTTTTTAAGAAGGTTCCTATACAATGAAATCCAAGACTCTAACAAAATCTACCAAAATTCAAGGCAACAACTAGAATGTTTCATAGATATCATTAAGGCATTTGTGCATTACATTCAATGCACAACGTTAAGTAGGTTAGCAAAAACTTTATATTGATAATAAATTATAATTAATTAAAAACAATAGTTAGAATAACTCTTTTGCTTAACTAGTAGTTAAAGATCGAGCAGTTGCACGTATAGTTCTTTTCAAACAATAAGCCCACCCTAGTTGTCCTGATCTTGTATAGGAAAAATAAGGAAGACAAGAAGGGTAATCATTTTCTACAAGATTTACACTGCAAAACCTATGAGAATATGACCTACCAATATACAGATTCATTTGTTGTTGTATATATTGATTGTATCCATGTAAGTACATAGTTAGATTTTTGTGTGTTTTTCTTCTATAGTTGCACGTATTGTTCTTTTCAAACAATAAGCCCACCCTAGCTGTCCTGAACTTGTATAGGAAAAATAAGGAAGACAAGAAGGGTAATCATTTTCTACAAGATTTACAATGCAAAACCTATGAGAATATGACCTACCAATATACAGATTCATTTGTTGTTGTATATATTGATTGTATCTATGTAAGTACATAGTATGATTTTTGTGTGTTTTTCCGTTATTCCCTTCAATTGTTGTTCTCTCCATATTACTCTAAATTGTGCAATTTTAATAATTACTCAAAACAAAACTCTCCAAATTATACTACCACAATGGTCAAATAAAAAACAGAAGGGGGGACTTGTTGGATGTCTAGGCAATTGTGTGGAGGAGCACATGTTCAACATCCAATCAATTAGAAAGAAAGTTATCCAATAGATGTTCTATGGCTGATGGGGATTCGAATGCAAAGATGAAACAAGCCAAGGAGTTCGCAAGATTTTAGAATGAAGTTATTAAGAACTACATAATACAAGAAACAATGATAAAGCATCACAAAGTGAAGATTTTGAGGAGTAACTAAATTCCAATTGAATAGTAAGGAAATTTAAAATGTGTGTCTTCTACCGGTTGGTAGACGTACGAGTCCTCTAGAGCAATAAGTGACAACAAGACACAAGAAACTTATTATCAAGTACCAAGAGCTTGTATCCAATGAAGGAAATAGGAGAAAGATAGAAATGAAAATAGATAAGTTTTTCCATTGATTCCTTTTACCAAACTAAAGTATATTAAGCAACATAGGTAAATCGACAAGTTTTCTCTTGATCAATTTTACCAAATTAGATAAGATAATCTTAACAATGTCTAACAAACAACCAAAAATAGGTCAATGGGACTACTAATTACATTAGTATCAACGCATAGTAGAAGAACAAGGGACCATTCATAATGTTGCCTACCCCACTCCCTGTGTTTCTAGCCATGTTGTTGATGCCATCGCATCCCTCCACCAATCCATCGCCTCCACCCTCACTAACCACCTCCCTATTCTCATCCCTCGCCTCTACCCCTCCTCCATTGCCTTGCACGCCCTCCCCTCCACCCGACTACTCCACGCCCTCCGCTCTCATTCTAACATCCCTCCAATACGTTCCTCCACCTCCACTTGCCTACAACCTTTCTCTATCCTCAACCCCTCATTCATTGCCCTCGTCCCCTTTCTCTTTTCCCTCCCTTCTCATCCTTGCACCTAGTGTAAAAAGCAAAACAACTCGAAAAACAAAGAAGAGGAACAATAGTATCAACGCATTGTAGAAGAACAAGGGAATATTCATATCATTGCCTCCCGCACTCACTGTGTTTCTAGCCATGTTGTTGATGCCATTGCAGCCCTCCACCAATCCATCGCCTCCACCCTCGCTAACCACCTCCCTACTCTCATCCCTCGCCTCTACCCCTCCTACTCCATTGCATTTCACACCCTCCCCTCCACCCAACTACTCCACACCTTCCCCTCTCATTCTTACATCCCTCCAATACGTTCCTCCACCTCCACTTGCCTACAACCTTTCTCTATCCTTAACCCCTCATTCAATGCCCTCGTCCCCTTTCTCTTTGCCCTCCCTTCTCATCCTTGCACCTAGTCTTAAAAAGCAAAACAACTCGAAAAACAAAGAAGAGGAACAATAGTATCAATGCATTGTAGAAGAATAAGGGACCATTCATAATGTTGCCTCCCACACTCCCTGTGTTTCTAGCCATGTTGTTGATGCCATCGCAGCCCTCCACCAATCCATTGCCTCCACCCTCACTAACCACCTCCCTATTCTCATCCCTCGCCTCTACCCCTCCTACTCCATTGCCTTTCACGCCCTCCCCTCCACCCGACTACTCCACGCCCTCCCCTCTCATTCTAACATCCTTCCATTGCGTTCCTCCACCTCCACTTGCCTACAACCTTTCTCTATCCTTAACCCCTCATTCATTGCCCTCACCCCCTTTCTCTTTTCCCTCCCTTCTCATCCTTGCACCTAGTCTAAAAAAGCAAAGCAACTCGAAAAACAAAGAAGAGGAACAATAATCAACGCATTGTAGAAGAACAAGGGACCATTCATATTGTTGCCTCCCACACTCCCTGTGTTTCTAGCCATGTTGTTGATGCCATCACAGCCATCCACCAATCCATCGCCTCCACCCTCACTAACCACCTCCCTATTCCCATCCCTCACCTCCACCCCTTCTACTCCATTGCCTTTCACACCCTCCCCTCTCATTCTAACATCCCTCCAATACGTTCCTCCACCTCCAGTTGCCTACAAAACCTTTCTCTATCATTAACCCCTCATTCATTGCCCTCGTCCCCTTTCTCTTTTCCCTAGCTTCTCATCCTCGCATCTAGTCTAAAAAAGCAAAACAACTCAAGAAAAACAAAGAGGAAAAAAGGCAAGGATTGAAGATGAGAATGGGGAGGGGGTTGAACCAAAACATCCCAAGTACAAGGGGGCAAGCACAGACCCCTCAGACAAGTTTCATAAGGATGCCATTGCCACCCCAAGAAAAACTCACACGAAAGGTCGTGATTCAAAGCTACATCACATAGCTTAAGGTTTTGTTGGTCAACAACAAACCACCACAATTCAAAATCTGGACAAAATGGAGAAGGTTCATGTTCACAAAGTCTTTCATCTAACTATATTCTTTCTATTTTTATGATAGCATAGGATTTAGTGGCCAAGGGATAAGCTACATCCACTATAGTTTTGTTATGTTTTAACTTGGAAGCACTCAAAACTTTTCAATTTTTGAAGATGTTATTACTCGATCCTATAGACTTGATAGACTATTGTAGGAGAATAACTAAATGAGAGTTTTCAATTCAATTATTAAAAAGAATGTAAATATTTTACCAATTTATGTATATGAATAGATAAACTACCAATTACATACAAAAGGAGATGGTTGATCATATATGTATCAAGACAGCTGATTAATGTGTCAATTTATTGCCTTGAAGAGGTGGTATTTTTTAAAGTTAAGCTACGCCAATAAGAGTAGCTATTGTTTGGGTAATCCATGTTTGCTAGTAATGCAAAAAGTAGAAGATGACTTTCAAATGTATTTGCAAGATTGTGCAGGAATCCATCCTTATAAATGGGGAAGAACACTTGGTCCAAGTAGTTACTGATAATGCAACAAATTGTGTGGGAGACAAAAATATAGTAATGTGGATAAACCCAAATAATTTTATTAATGTCAAACAAATGTCCACAAAAGTAGGTCAATGGCATTGCTAAATACAAAATTTAAGAGCACAAAAGTGGTCCCTATATCAAAAAAGATACAAAATGTAAAACATTGAGCTAAGCTAAAGCTTGAAGACCTATCATGAAGAAAAGTGTGCATATAAGGGCACTAGAGCTAGCTCCCCTGAAATTTGCAACCACATGGACAAAACTTTGTATAGAAAACTATCTGAAGGAAGACCAAGGAGAAGATTTGGACTACACCGTGTGTGGTCTCACTGCTAGTGTGGAAGATCTAGACTGCAAAGTGTGTGGTCTCACTGCTAGTGTGATAGTTGCAAAGGAAATGTCATTGGGGATTATAGGAAGTGTGGATGGGCCCCCACATCCTCTCTAATAATGGATCACAAGAAAAGGTTGCTACCATCAATCTATCACTTGGTACCCTGGCGAACGGGAGCATCACAAAAAAGGGAAGTGATCATCTTGGTGGTGAGGTAAAACGCCACACGTCTCTAATCAAGAAACCATAAGCAACAAGAGAAGTCACTTCATTCCCTAACTAGACAACAAGATCGTCATCAAATCTCATAATGGGTGGGAAAAGTGGAGTATGGAGAAGTACATAGCAATTGACAAAGCCCCTTGCATTGCTCATTGCCTTGATTTATTGTGGCAAGTTCTAACAAAGTTTCCAGAGGTTAATGAGACAATTCATAGGGGAAAACAATGACCAACTTCGTATTTAACAATCACATCAGATTGCACATGTGCAAGAAGCATGCATTTAGAGAGTTATCTAGGCTCTTCGATCCCATAATTGCCACATTTTACATCACTCTCATAAGAGTGGTTATGGAAAAGGCACGTGTAAGAATGGAAATTTGCGGCAACAAGTGGGAAACCTCTCGTGATCATTTTGAACAATAACTTTTTGAATTGTGTTGTCGAGGTTTGAAAAACATGTGACCAATTGTTGATATGTTTCGCATGGATCATTGCAAGGAATCTATTGCAAAAGCTTTAAATCATGTAGAAGTTGAGTACAAGGTGATATGTGACATAACCAACACAAGATGGAAGATGTTGTGTAGACCTTTACATGCAACAACATGTGTGGACCCTAGATTATATGGGTTTCAAATAAATGAGGCTATAGAGAGGTTGAAACCAATTCAAAATAATGCATAATGGTTAGAGTGCAACTTCAATCTTATTGGCTAGAGCATTGGATATTTAGAAGCACTGGACCCAATTCATACGAGGCCAAATTGCTAGAGGAGAATGGTGGGACTTTTTATGGAGCAGAAGCACATGAATTGCAACATTTTGTGGTTCATGCTTCGACCCAAGGTTCAAATGCCTTGGAATATGAAAAGAACTTGAGTAGCTTTAATCATTATTCAATCCAATAAAAGAAATAAGCTTTTATTTGAACAAATTAGAGAACTTGTTTATATTCATAGTAATTTACAATTAGCAAAACGCAATGTGACCAAAGATTCATCCACTTCCTCTTGTCAATGGTTTGAGCCTGTTCCAACCCCAACTAAAGAGCAAGTTGATTTTCACATTGATTGTGACAATCAGTGGTGAATCTAATGCTTGCACACTTGGTGATGAATCTAATATCGATGATCATGATTCTAGTCTGTTATTTCCTTTATTGCACCATGTGCTCTTGAAGATTTAAAGCTTTATGATGTAAAAAATAAACCATAGGAAGACAAAACAAAAAAATTCAATCCTAATTTAATTTTTTGTTGCATCATAATTTCAACAAACAATTCAGAAATTATAGATATAGCATATCGATTTCATCATGATTCATATAATACATATGTTTAATGGTGGCATTGAATTTTATACTGTAACAACGGAATGAAATTTCTTATTGTATATCATATATGTTTAAATTTAGTGAGGGCAGAGAAATTTTTCTTATAGTTATTTAATATTTATTTTCTATTTTGAAAATCTTGAAATATATTATATATACCTATGCGAACTTGATGGCAAATTTTATCCGAATTTCATCAGATAAGTCAAGTCAAATTTTATTCAAATTTCATTGTTGCTGGATTAAGACCAAAACCTCAACCATGTGAAATTGGGACCACTTCAAAATAGTTTTGCTCCAGTATGGAAAGAAAACTATTTGATCTTAAAGAGCACCCCTAAAGAAAAAATATAATTTCTTTTGTTTTATGATCATAATCCTGTACACGCCAGGGGTGGCAGGAGCGGAGGGGATCCTCCTGGATCCCAGAGGACATGTAGAACAAACCTTCGTGTGGGGACTAGGAACTAGAACTAACAATGAAGCTGAGTGGTTGGCACTTCTTCAGGGTCTACATCTTCTAAACGCTAAAAAACTTCGAAAGGTAATGATATTCGGAGACTCCAAACATGTCATCTATAAAGTGATCAACGGATACCCCTCTGGAGCAGTCAATTGTCGCCGCCTGTTTGACAAAGCCAAGCTTCTCATGTCTAAATCCTATGAGACACTCCACATCCTTCGGCACAATAATTCTACAGCGGACACTCTGGCTAACATGGGAGCCTCTCTCCCACAAGGTCATTACAGTCAGAACGAAAACCCTCCTATCCTCAAATTCATCTCTTAATGTGGTGTCGGAAGCCTACCCTGCGATTTCATTTTATGCGGCTCATCTCATTGATTTTTTTATCCTTCCCTCACTTAGAAAGAAGCCTCAAAGGTCCCCCTCCTCTACCTCCTTTTCTCTTCTTCCCTCCCTCTTCCTTATCCCCTTTCCCTTATCCCTCCTTCCCCTTCACTTTTAAACCCATTTTTCTTTCTTTCCCCCCTACCCTTAGCCCTCCTTTCTCCCCTCCACCCTTCACCTTGCGTCACCTCCCAACAGCTGGCCTCCATTCCATGCTGCTTCCCGACGGCTCCATCCATTTACTCCGCTGTCCTGCCTTCCCTCCTCCCTCCGCCGCGTGGTTTAACATCTGCCCTCTCACTCTCTCGGTTTTAGCAGAATTAATGGCTAACTGGCCCTGGGTTAAATGCCTCTCCTCCTCGCACGCTCCATGTCCCTTCGACTATTACGCTATGTCTTCTCCTCGCAGCGATATGCCTTTTCATTCTGCTCCCTCTCTCAGCTCTGGTTCTCATGAGGCTACGCAAGTTCTACTGAATGTAGTTGCAGGTGTTGGAGAAGGGTGGCTGCAGGATATCCCGTGGCAAGCACTCCCTCTTACCTGTTCCTTTGTGAAGGAAAGACTTGCTCTCGCAGCCTTTTCCACTTGCTCTTGCAGCTCCCTCTCCACGTTGTGATCTTCAAACCTCGGCTCTGGTACAACTCTTATGCATTCTGGTAATTTGGGGAGAAGCACGGTCTTGGGTTGCCATTGCAAGGGGTGGCAGGAAGGTGCTGTGGGCACTTTGGTCTGCAAAGAAAGGCACGGAGGTTCCTCACTGCAACAGGAGCTCATAGTGCTCAGTCTTATTCTCAATGGTCTCTCGGTCGAGAACCAGGCTTGTGTCCTCGTTGGCTCTATCCGTGCCTTGCACAGACACTTTGCTCGTATAGATATCTCTACAAGAGCAGGAAGAATGTCTCAGGCTGGTGAAAGTGCAGAAATAATGGATATAAAAAAGAACCTGAGGCGTCTGTATGAAATGATAGCAATCGGCATAATGGACAACAAAGAAATTGCGAGGGAGGTTAAGAGCATAAGAGAAACGGTCAGCTACACCTCTTTGCAGATCAGCAACCACGACGCACGGATTGATGATAATGAGAGCAACCTTAGAGAGATAATGGGCAAAGTTGACAGGATTCAGGAAGATCTCCAACGTCTGATTACCATGAACCAGGGTAGCAGGGTGAATGGAGCCACTGCAGAAGCTGAGCACCCAATGGAGGAAGAGTCTGTAGTTCAGCCCAGGAATTTTAGAGGCAATCCTTAATCTGTTTTCCTTTAATTATGGTCAAATGTTCTACTGTCTTTTACTATGTAATCAGTTTATAAGGGTATATACTACCTGTAACATTAGCTGTTTTGGAAAAACTTTGTGTGTAGTTTTTTGGAAAACTCCTCGGATAAGCTTTCTGTGCAGTAATTTTGATCTGCATGAATACTTTGTCTTGCTACTACTGTACTGAATGGCTGTGCACAGCTTGTTTTATAAAAACCTTTTATAGTTTCTGTTCAAAAAAAAAAAAAAAAAATCCTGTACACGCGGTCCTTTTGTATTTTTGAGCCCCCCATTAAATGTTGGGATACTTGATGTAGCCTTGACAATCTTCGTGAAACAGGTACTTCCCCATACTATAAAAGCTAGTTCTGTTAGTTTAAAGATGAAACCTCCATTCTACAAACATATAACAATGACTGGTTGTTTCCTAACTAATAATAAAGACCACCATTGAAAAATCTAACTTACTTAATATATAACAATAACTGATTGTTTCCTAACTATTAATATAAAGTATACTGCTCTTTAAATATTTAATCTAGTAAAGAAGTTAATATAGAGCAGAGAAAGGCACAGCTATTTTCTGTCTGTGTCATACAGAAGAAAAAATTAGTCGCAAGTAAATAAAACAAACAATAAGGCAGCAAAAGTTAATTTTCAAAAATAGCAGATTCCAGATGTTAGAGGCCTAGATGCAAGAATGGCCAATGCATCAAAATGATGTGAAAATCTTACAAACCAAGGTGCACATTAGCCACTAAGTGTGTAAATCTGAATGAGAAAATTCAAAAGGAGTCAATTCTTAGCTAATTAGTGGCTGAAGCCTGGAGGAAAGGATGTCACATGATTCCACTTGTATTTCCAAGGATGTACCATCTACAGGCTTTCTTGAATGGTGACCATTATAACATTATAAATAGCCTATGGAACCACCATATCAAATGTTTGTACTTGCATACCAAAAAGACCACAAGCATTATCTAATAGCCATGCTATCAGTCGGTGGCCTAAAGATGCCATGTTACAAAAAAATTGCAGTCGACAGATCAAAAGTCAAAAAAATGTCTTACCGTTGTTGCATGGATACCAAAAATGCCACTATCATTGTACATGCTGTTGAAAGCAGAGAATGATTGCACTTGTTGGTATTCATTCAAAACCCGAAGATCTGTTATTCCATTACAGCAAAATTTAAAATCAGAATCGCCAAAAAGTACATTCAGAAATCGATATTCATTACAATAAAGGTAAAAGCAACACAGGCTTGTAAAGAAGGAATTAAAAAATCTAGTTAGTTAAAGATGAGGTAAAAATGGACTGAAACTGTCAAACGCCTTGTACTGTCCAGTGTCAACTGTCCAAAGTGCAAACACCTTGACATTAAACTTTAACTATACATCTAAAAGCACCCAAAAAATGCATGTCTATATTATGTAACCAAAAAATAAATTAACAGTAAGCACTTGGACAACATGCAATCAACATGCAAGAAAGAAGCAGAAAACTAAATTGTCAATATTTCCACTCTTGCATATCATGTAATTGTAATGCATGTGGTTTTTATCTTTATATAATAAAGCTTGCAATGAGATATGCAATTACTTACATAATCGAGAATACATTCCTTTACCAGGGCCACCAGCAGAGAAAGAACCACCCCCTCCCATAAGGGTCTGTGCACAAAACAAATGCATACAAAGGTAGCTATTGAGATAAGCTTTGCCCATTAAGTAGTACACAACTTGCAAACCTTAGACAGATTTGATTTCAACGAGCAAAAAACAAAAGCAGATGGGAATGATGGTTAAACATCTGCTTGCTATCAGAAGCAAAATGAAATGTACCTGCAGAACTGTTAAAGCAATGGCATCTTTCTCACTATGCCAGCCGCCGGGAACCTCAAATGCTAGAGCAACATGAGTCCTCTGCCAATTAAAGAGCCAAATCCTCAAAATAACAAAACAAAAAATAGGTCCAAGCAACGGCTTCTTAACCAGTACCAAAATAAGAATCAACAAATGATATCAATCAGTACTGTTAAGATAGATACTATAATAAATGGTGTTACCTGTGAATCTGCTTGGCACCGAAAATCACCACCAACATACTGAGATTTAGGCACCTCCTGGTGAGAAACCTGAGGTAAGTCAGCCAACAATGGCTCAGCGAATGAGAGCAGTTGTTCATGATCCACTCCAGATGCTGCCAACACCATGCGTGGAGCTGTATAATTTTCCTGTAATTGAAACAGACGCCATTCAATCTTGTGAGAAAGCTGCAATTCATATATCACACATAAAATCCAGCACACAAGAAGTTACTGAGTCATCTCAGTTTGATTATGAAATCAAATAACTAGAAGAAACAAAAATGGCACTTACTGTCACAAACTCCTCTAAAATTGTGCCATTCAATCTGGTTATAGCAGATTCAGGGGCCATGAGAGGATTTCCTAATGCACCAACATAGCCAGCTGAATGGAGTGCCTCCAGAATCAAACTTTGGGGATTGCCAGAAATTTCTGCAATCTCTGCTTTCACTTTTGCTAGCTACATCAAATACCAGCACAGTCAATTTTGCTGACAGAAGAAAAACAACAAAAGCCATCCTTGTAAACATTCCAAACCTATGAAATGCCTTAATATTTTTGCTTTATGCCATGTATCTGTCAGTATTTTGGGTATGATCTAGAGCGATCAATATAGTTTTTATCATAGTAGCAAGATTTAGTCATAACGGCCTTTTCTATACGAAATTCAGCCGCAGTACAACCTAGTTTTTACTGTCTTTAATAACAACAAATTTACAAGCCCAAAATCTTCAAAAATATTTGTAAAAACACTAAAAGAACTATAAATATAAACCACATTGCATCGTTTTCAAGGAGTGAATTAGGTTTCTGGTTTATTGCGCATCCGTGAGGCTGAAATTCTTCTAAAATATGGGACAAAATATATATTTTCGTATCTATGAGATGTATACCTCCGTATTGGAGCCCTACTGAATGTTTGTTCAGTACAAAATCATATCCTAGTCTTGCTACTATGGCTTTTATGGCATATATTGCCTAAAGTAATTCTAGTGGCAGCTACCCCAGTAGGGGCTCTTTTTTTCAAATGCCCTATATATAGTGTGTGTTTATAAATAGTCATAAAAAGGAGGCATTTACTAAAAAAACACCATAAAATGAATAATGTCTGGAAGGGTGAAATACCTGTTCCTTAACCTCCCAGTCAAGAAAAACTGGATTCCTCACACTATCAACCAGCAATTCAACCATCTCGGGGAGATAGGTTTTGAGTGCATCAAAAGTGTACCCCATCTGTTCTCGGGATGCCGATGCCGTAACATTCCCTCCGATGGCTTCGACCTCGCGCACCATCCGAAGATGGCTTCGGTTCCTTGTGGTCTTGAACGCCATTCGTTCCAGGAGGTGAGTTGCCCCGCTAGAAAATGGGGTCTCATACACGGAACCACAGTCAACATACAGCCCAATCGATGCAGTGGGACTCTGATCGGAATAAAATTAGAATCCGAATCAAATGGAGATTAAATATGGCATTCAATACAGAAGAGTTAAAGGTATATAGACGGAAGAAGAAACATAAATATGCCGGGACAACCCCGCCCTCTGGGTATGTTTCTCGTACCAACTTCAAAATTAATAAATTATGGAAAAGAAATATACCGAAGAGCTTTCAGATGCAACTTTGAGACCATTGGGAAGGGTTGTAACAATGGTCTTTGTTGGCTCCACATAATCTGGAAGTGTGGGCGGAAGATTCACGCCTGGTAAGGGAAAATCCAGAGAAGGAAGAGATTTAGAATTGTTTCCTGTAATCCATGAGAACAGTCCGCCGGAAGAGGACTGCTGTGCAATTTCTGATCGTGAAACCCCTGGTGTGCTCGTTGCGAATGCCTTTCTGCCATGAATACCGGCTTTCAGATTACTGCGGAGACGCGAGGCACCGGATCGTAACATGGTTTGTTGCAACTGTGAGCGATGGAGAGTATGGCAATCAGTAAGCCGACCGGGCAGATGCGTTGCCCTGCTATGGTCGCCTGCAAACCCTAGCTACACCTATCAATAAAATGAAAACATGAAAAGGGCAAATGTGGTTTGAGAGAGAAACCTGATATACTGATTTACAAACAGCTTTGCATTAAAAAGTACCAATTTTTCCATGTATTTCTTACACTCACCTATTGGAGATTTCAAAGTGTACGAATGTGTGAGGTTATCAAATGGTCAAATCTTGGCTGTTGGTCTTGGTTACAAGCGTTCATTATAAGCGTTGAGGTATGGTTGGTTATAAGCTTTCATTACAAGTGTTAAACCTGTATTTTTGTTATAAGCTTTGATTTTTGTATGGTTATAAGCTTTCATTTTTGTATTTGTTGCCCATTTTCTGGTTGCTAAGCTCTCTGGTAGTGATCTCCTTGTTTGTATTGCTGGTTGTTACACGATTCTTAGTCTTGGACTGTTGTTACTTGCTGATGTACAAAGTTCCTTTGATTCAATGAATAGCAAGGAATGCCTTTTTTTCGCCTGAAAAAAACTTGGTCATGAGTTAAAAGGAGTTTATTTTTAGCTTAATGAGCTATCCAACCACCAGGTATATGGTTGGTTATAAGCTTTCATTATAAGTGTTAACTTGGTCATGAGTTAAAGGAGTTTATTTTTAGCTTAATGAGCTATCCAACCTCCTTTGATCCATAGGATTTTGGGAGATTGTGGGTTTATGTTCACTTACACCTTGTAGAGAGCATTTGTGTTTTCAAAGTTGATCAGGTACATTGTATGGTGTTACATTCATGGATTTTAAGGTAGTGAGAGGTACAAATGTAATGGCCCCCTAAGTGGTTATCGACGAGTCATCTACAATAACCTTAACAGATGTAGACCACATTTCAAGGAGGTCAAACCACTAATGCAAGAATTTTTTACTCCTTGGTGCTAGTTATGCTCAAATAATTTAGTGCATGTGTTATAGTATATCATGACTTAACTTGTGACCCTCGAGTCTCATTATTAAAGTGATTCACTCTCAAAGTTGGTTATGAGCCACGACTACAAGTATTGGTTTAATAAGCCATGAGTTTAATTGTCGAGTAAGAACTCCAACTACTTAGACATTAGTTGTCTAGCATATTTTGTATGTCAATACTTGTATACCCCTACCCACTAGGGATGTTGTAATGTGGCCTACATATATTATGTGTCCATACATGACCTGCCTAGTGATGGCATCAACATATCTATATCATTTTTGTGTTGGACCACCTTCTTTGGTTCCCCTTACCTTGACTTGGATATTTGACCTCTTAGGGATGTTTAGTGCTTTAGTATTGTCCTTTACCACCTTTCTCTCTCATGCTTTGGCCCTTGATCCCTAGTTTGGTTCACTTTGATCCTTTTGGACAATCGTTGCAAGTATTTCCTTACTCTATCAATCTACCTTGGACTACAAGCCGTTGGTTGGGTCCACAGTTGCTTAGGATGCTTCAAGATAGGTCAATAATGGCCCAAATCCATTGGGTTTACTATTGGTCAAGTGAGTCAAATCTTCCTTAACTCTAACTAGTCTCAAAGCACTAAGTGAACCATGACTTTCCTGGCAGTAGTGCCACCGTGTATTATGACTCGCGGAATAGAGCCTATATCTGGGGAGAAACCCTTGGTATCTTGTTAAAGCTTGCAAAGTGTAGTCAAATTGTGCAGTTTGACTTTTCCATATGAGCTTTGTCTCCAATGATTAGTTTGATGTTCACTTACGCCTTGAGGTTGTTACCTTGTTTGTCTATACCAATCAATCCCTCTTTGTAAATCATTTTCAGATATCTTAATTTCGAAACCCTGTCTTGCAGGGACACACTTAGATTGGCATGAACTCTTTATCTAGCTTCCTAATCCACTTACCAAGGTCTTCATTTACTTGTACTTGTCTTATTTAGCTCCTCAACATGGATCTCATGGTATTGGTTTGGCTTCATCCTTGTAGGTTGATTGTCTCATCATATAGCATCTCAAAAGGCTTAGTCATTTCATGCCTTAGATAATTCAACCCTACAAACTTAAGGGAGGTTCCAACACAACTAGAGTAAGGAAGGTTCCAACTCAATTAGGATAAGAGATATATGAAACCCTTTTGAGAGCACTCGGGTCTCCATTAATGCATATTGTTATGTCATTATAAGTGGTAGATCTAGTGTTTTTCTTACTTTGTATTGAAGATCGATGTGACTATGTTTTGCAAGAATGTTGAACTAGGTGTGGATTATCATTTAGGAGGTGATTGGACACTCTATTAGAGCATTCTCTCAACTCCCATCTTCAATTCGAGAAACTTTATCACCTACAACAACACCCATTTGGGGAGGGTTCCTTTTTCTCTCTCTTTCATTCCTAACGTTTAGTTTAATTAACTCACCAAAGTAAGATTGCTAATTAACCCTAGGTAGCTTGCATTTCCTTTGTTAATTTGTTATTAGTTGCTTGCTAAAAGCTCCAATCTAAGTGCCCTAATTATCCTACAATGCCATATAACTAACTAAGATTCAAACTCTAATTAATCTAAAGTTCACCATTCTATCTATTTTCTTCCTCTGCCTTAGAATTTCTTTGCTCCACCCTAAACCAAGTGGTGAATCCACTCTCTCCTTCCTCTTTATTGCGGTGCTTGTAGTGGGGTGGTTCCCCATCCCTATTCATATGTTATAGGTTGTGCTCAATCCACCATATGTGTGTGTTACTATGCATGATGACTTAACGTGCAACCATCAAGTTCCTTTATTCAAGTGATTCATTTGCATAGTTGGTTATGAGCCTTCACTGCTAGTGTTTGGTTTTATAAGTCATGAGTTCAATACCTGGCGAAGAGCTTCAACATCCTAAGCATTGGTTGGGATTATTCCATGGGTCTGTGTGTTACAATTCATTAAGATTGAACCTATTGTTCTCGAGTCACTTTAATAAATTGACTTATTATAAAGTTGGTTATGAACTTTTAATTCAAGTATTTGGTTTCATAAGTTATGAGTTTATAACCCATGTAAGAGCTTCAACTTAACAAGAGCTAGTTGTGTTTAGTTCATTGGAGTGTGAGTTATAGTTCATTGTGATTTGAAATTGTAATACCCTTGTTTCAACCCCAATTGTATTAAATTAAAAAGGATGTAAATAGTGTTAATAAACCATGGTGTGGAGCTCAAAGCAAAGGCCCCGCCATGGATTTAGTCTTCTACGTTTCGGCAATTAAAATCGATGTCGATGGTCATCGTGCTAGCCGATGGCACCATACAATTTTCTACATCATGTAAATATGCAATTAATAAAATACCCACAACCAGCTATGTCAATGCAACAATAATGAGACGGGGGCAAGATTTCCTAAGGACAAGGGATAGGGAGGGGAGTTAGTCAAACTCCTGAGCCAATAGGGTGTGACCAAATGTCAATGGGGAAACCCATGAATCCTCGGCTACCTATTTGTCCTCTGTAATTCAATTCTTTCAAGAGTTGGTTGAGTCAATTAATGCCTTGGGCAGAGCAGGGCATGGCAGTCTAATTGCTTGTCTAAGCAATCATGAAAGTCTGCAGCCTGGGAGGTCGCATTCTTGCTTCTGCAGTAAGTAAACCTATGTGGGAATGTGTGCACGTTCCCTCATCCCTGAGTCTCGTTGAACGTTGGGTTCATTCGCACTGTTGGAACTTGGTAGAGCCAGATGGAGGGAGTCATGTTCTATGTTCGTGGTTGTTCATTATTCACTCACGTATTGAGCATTCACGATTCATTTCAGGAGCAGGTTCACTGTGATGCAACGTGAGTCTGTGTTATTCATTGTCTGCAGTGGCGAAAGTATGGTTCTGGAGTGTGTGTCTGCGTGACATTGTGATATGCATGTAAACCCTATCTTTCTCTGTGTGTGACAAAGTGTGTGAAACCTTGTTTGTTGTGTTACAACGTCCTGAGCTAGCAGAGCGTTGTTATGCGTATTTTGCAATTACTTTCCCTTGTTGAACCATTGGTTGTGGGATTATGGTGTTATCTTGAACCATAGAGGGGTATGAGACCCGATTTTTTCTGTGTTACAGAGTGAAGGATGTGTAGCATGTTACCTTAGTAGTCCGAGAAACCCAACTGTAGGACGGTTTGACTGAGTTTTGATGTGAGTGTTGGCTTAGATAAGTAAGTCCAAGGGACCCTTAAGTTATTGGCTTGTTGTCTTAGTAGTAGCCTATGAAACCCAATTGTTTTTTGGCTTGGTTGTACAGTCTGTGAAACCCAGTTGTGTGTTAGCTTGAGTGTGTATGATATGACCTAATTATGTGAGTGTTGGCTTGGTTGAGTTTTGTTGTATCCTTGACTATGCGTGAGTCTGCTAGTGCCCCCTAGTTCCTTGTGGGAATCATGCCCAGCTTGGGGGTGGCAGTGCTGCTGAGAGATTGATGAGCACACTGGCCTATGGTTGGGTGGAGCGTTGCAGCAACACAATGGGTTGCGGGACAAGCTTCTTTCAAGATAAGTATTCTTGTGTATTTTATCTCTGCATTTGCATTTACTTGATGAAATATGATGAACATGTTTAATGTGTTGAATGGATGAATTGCTTTTGCTGTATAATTGAAATTGTATGCATCTATGTATGTTTCTTTCAATGCATTTAAAAAAAAATTATGGGACTTAGATTGTCGGATTGGTGATGGCCTGAATGACCAGATCTGTCCAAGACTTCTGTTAACAGGTTGAATTCCCTGGCAGAAATCTTATTTCTGCAACTTGCGGGATGCGGAAATGTCCTTCTGCAAATTCGGTTCCGTGCCGATTTCCTTTCGCAACTTGCGGGATGCGGCTTCGCAGATCTCTATTTCTGCAACTTTCCTTTTCGCAACAAGTTATTCCGCATGCGGGATGCGGGATCACAATTTCTATATTTCCCTGATTCCGCAAACTCAAGCTGTCTGCACCATCGATTCTTACGGGTTGATTCTCAACTGTTGATCTGTTCCCAGATGCGGGACAGATAGTGACCGTCGATTTTCGTTGTGCTCTTTCTCCGTTGTTTGATCTCCTTTAAGATCTTTCTTCGTAGATCTTCGAATTGATCACTGACATTATCAATTTCTCTACTATTGGGAAGTTGGAGAATTTATACACAGACTTGAATAGAGTGAACGCAAGATGAATTCATGCCTTTATAGATCACTGCAAAAAAATCAAGAATCCATTAAAATACTTACTGAATCCAATGAACTTCGAGCTGGATCCTCCTGTATCAATTAGGTAGCAAAAATGGTTGCGTTCTCTCTCTAATGGACGGGAGGGGACATGACAGTGTGGTATCAGAGTTGTGGGTTGCAACATTGGGCCTGGATTGGCCAAGAGAATAGCTATCAGAGCTATTGGTTACAACATTGGGCTGAATGGGCCAAGTTGAATAGATAAAAATGGAAAAGAACACCTAGGTTGTGATTTGACAAAGTTGTTGGTTGCAGCATTGGTATAAATGTGCCAAGGCAATTGGTTGTAGAAAGAAAACTACAGCAAGAAAGAGTGCTAGTTAGCAGAATCGCTAAACTTAGCCAACCCAATGAAATGCACCATGACCGTGATTTGAATTCTACTACGATCTTAATCGTTCATGCCTGCAATAAGCAGTTGGTGAGTAATTGTTTGAATTTATGAGATTGACTAACAAGTGATGTTGTTAACACATTTTGCAGAGTCATAGTGCATATTGAAGAATTGATCTTGGTCCGACCAAGGAGGTCAAAGAAGATCAATGCCAAGAAAATTAACAGCATGGATGATGCACAAGATTCCTGTGGACATGGGAAATATGCTATGAGGGAAAAGCCAAGAGACCCATAAGAGGGCGGGAAACCACTCCAATGTTGGAGATGTGGAGGACCTCATTTGCACTGGATTTGTCCACATGGGGAAGGGTATATAAGGCTAGCTTACAATATCCAAGGCCATGGAACTGAAGTTGTTGGGAGAAGGGAACGAGAGAGTTCCCCAGATGCTGCAACTACCATAAGAAGCTTGAGGGCAGAGTTGCAGGATTGCAAAGAAGAAAATAAAAGGTTGGTCAAGGCTTTGGTAGAGCAAAACCAGTTGACTACAACCATGCTACAGAGTTTGGTAGATCTCCAAAGGCAGCTAAACTCTGGGCATCACTTAACAGATACAAAAGGGAGTAGGAGAAAATACCATGAGAAGAATGAGAAGCTTAACCCAAGGAAGAAAGGTTTTAAACCTTCTCGCCTCCTGAAGCAGCAAAGGAAGCCATCACAAGCTATGATTGAGCAACCTAGAGTAATGAGGGAAAAGCTAAAGGAACCACTCAAATGTTGGGGATGTGAAGGACCCCATCTACGCAGGAATTGTCCACGTGATAATAGGAATGAGGGTCAAGTCCCTAGCACCCAAGAAGCTGAAACTGTGGGTCAGGAAGCAGGGATCATTCCTAAAATTTGTTCAGTGTTAGAAGATCACGAGGAAGGCCATAACTCAACTGTTGTGGAAGTTAAGGGTGAGATTGTTGAAGAGACTATTTTTGTTTTGATTGACCCTGGATCAACTCACAACTATATCACCCCTAGACTTGTTGATATGTGCACTTCAAAGAAATCAAACCATAGAATATCATGGTTAGTCCAACTAGCCACTTGAATCAAGAAGAAGGTCAACGAGGTGGTAATGAAATGTCCATTGGTCATGGATGGGTTAATCACTTGTGTAGATTTTAATGTCCTGCCACTTGGATCATATGATGTCCTCATTGGAATGGATTGGTTGGAAGCACATAGAGAAAAACTTGATTGTTACAACAAGACTTTTGAGTGCTTGGATGAAGAAGGCAACCCCAGGGTTGTGAAAGGATTTCCAAAAGTGATATATGGAAGGAAGTCTTCAGCAATGCAGCTGAAGAAGTTCTATGGGAAAGGTTGCAGAGTGTATGCAGCTCATGTTTTGGAGGCAACAGAGTATGATACTCCTATGATGGAGGGATTTCATATGCTACAGGAATTTAGGAGTGTTTTTCCTTGTTAGATTTTTAACATTTAAGCTATATGATCTTAGGATCTTATCTGAAAGAATGACAAGCAAAACAATCAATCACAAGAGACAATGAACACAAAGATTTTCCTCGGGGAAACCATAAAGGAGGAAACCCCGCAACTTCCTTGGAGATAGAATCAACACCAAAAGTAAAACCCAAAGATATAAAGATGATCTCTCGACAGCAGTAGTCTCTCTCTCTCTTGTCCCAGCTTCTTCTTTCTCTCTCAGTTATGCGCTACAACTGAGTGTGAGTGAATGTGTGTTAAATAGAGAGGCTCCCTCTCTATTTATATTGATTCCCGGCTTGACAATAACTCACTAGGGCCGACTTCTTTAGGAGAGTCTAATAACCCTAAGGCCCCACAACTGCGGGGATTTTAAGCCTTGATTAATAAGGAGGGTTACACTCTATGACTATACATTACTTGTTTACATTATTGAATCTCTCAATAGGAACATCGGGGCGTGACATGACTCAATTACATTACAGATACTTCCCGATAGAAACATTGGGGTACAATACATAAGATATACAAGTGAATACATTCCGAAGTTACAAATACATCAACACTCCCTCTTAACTAGGAAGGTATTCTCTTGACACAATTTATCAGCACAAGTCTTCTTCTCTGGATCAAGTCTGGATCATCATCAAGTCTATATCGTCATCAAGTCATGTTCAAGTCATCTTCATCAAGTCTAGATCATCACTTGATTTGGATCATCACTGGATCATCATCATTGGTGCTATCTCTCAATTCTACTTGTCACAAGAAGTTCTATAAAGCCAGCCCTTTTTCATGCTGGTTGTAGGCCTAGCCTCCATGTAGGTCTTCATCGTCTTCAACACTTATATCTGACCATGGAATGAACCATGTCAGAAAGGCCCTCCCAGCACTTACATCTGGCCATGTGAGGAACACATCCATCACCATGTCAGAAAGGCACACCCAACACTCACATCTGACCATGGGAGGAACACATCCAAAACCCATGTCAGAAAGGCCCAACACTCACATCCGACCTCATCTTGTCAGAAAGGCTCTGCACTTACATCCGACCTCATCTTGTCAGAAAGGCTCTACACTTACATCCGACCATGTGGGAACACATCCCGCAATCACATCAGAATGGCTCTGCACTTATATCTGATCATGTGGGAACACATCCCGCAATCACATCAGAATGGCTCTGCACTTATATCTGATCATGTGGGAACACATCCCACAATCATATTAGAATGGATCTACACTTATATCTGATCATGTGGGAACACATCCTGCAATCACATCAGAATGGATCTACACTAATCATGTGGGAACACATCCCACAATCACATTAGAATATCTCTGCACTGATCATGTGGTAACACATCCCACAATCACATCATAATATCTCAACCTTCCACCATGTCAAAAAGGCTAACGGACTCATCAATTCCCTTTGGAGGGAACCTCGATCTGGAGAACACCAAGCTTCTCCCTGAAGTACTCAAACTTCACTCTAGCCAATGGTTTGGTCAACACATCAACTATATGCTCGTCCATCGCAACATATTGGAGCTTCACTGCTCCTCTCTGCACCATATCCCTGATATAGTGATATTTGATCTCAATATGCTTCGACTTGTCATTAAACACTGGGTTCTTTGATAGCTTCACACAACTCTGGTTGTCGCAATATATACAATTAGCATCCAGCTGGAGATCAAATAAGTCAGATAGTAGCTTTCTCAGCCACACTGCCTCACAACTAGTCGAACAAGCTGCAACATACTCTTCTTTGGCTGTACTTAGTGCCACACAGAATTGCTTCCTGCTAAACCAGGAGATCGCACCTGATCCCATACTGAAGCAACACCCTGAAGTGCTCTTCCTATCAATGGCACTGCTTTCCCAATCCGAATCACATAACCTTCCAAGTTAATCTTCTGATTCGCCTTATACTTGAGCCCATAATCAACTGCACCCTTCAGGTACCTCAGAATATGCTTTGCAGCAATCAAGTAAACATGTCTTGGATCTGTCAGAAACTGGCTCAATGTGTTCACAACAAAGCATATATCTGGTCTCGTATTCGTCAGGTACATCAAGGACCCAATCATCTGATGATACATCGTAGCATCAATCGACTCGGATGAAGCATCACTTGATAGCTTCAGGTTTGATGCCATAGGTGTGGTCATGGCCTTGCAGTCCATCATCCCGAACCTCTTCAAGATCTCTACTACATACTTCCCTTATCCCAGGGAGATCCCATCTGCATTCTGCCACACCTCCATGCTTAGAAAGTAATGCATCATACCCAAGTCCTTCATTTTTAACTCGGCAACAAGCTTCCTCTTTGTATTAGCAATCAACTCATCCTCACTTGTTACAAACAAATCATCTACATATAGGAGTATCACTAGGTTCCCTTCTTCAACCTTGTAATAAAGGTTGGAATCCGCTTTACTCTTGGTAAAGCCCAAACTGGATAGGAAGCTGTCAATTCTGTCGTACCACGTCCCAGGTGCCTGTTTCAAACCGTATAGGGCTTTCTTCCATTTACACACATGAGTCTTCCTATCATTTGTCTCAAAACCGAATGGCAGCTCCACATATACTTCTTCTTCTACTACACCATTCAAGAAAGTTGTCTTGACATCCATCTGGTGTACTTTCCATTTCATTACTGCAGCTAAAGCAAGTACTGATCTGATGGAAGTATATATGGCTATAGGTGAAAAAGTTTCTTCATAATCTATTCCTTCTTTCTGGGAGAAGCCACGAGCCACAAAGCTTGCTTTATATTTCTCTATGCTACCATCTGTAGCATGCTTGATCTTATAGATCCATTTGGAAGTCACAACAGACTTCCCCTCTGGTCTTAGGACAACATCCCAAACATCATTCTTCATGATCGACTGATACTCCTTGATCATAGCATCCTTCCATTCTTTCTTTTGTGTCGCTTCATCATAGTTGGAAGGTTCTTTATCGATGATGTCACATAATAGTGCTACATAACCGGAGCATGACCTAGTTCTTTTCCTTTCTTTGTGCACTTCTTCTGGAGCCCCATATCTCTCTGCACCTTGGATAGCCTCTCGCACCAATGCAGGTTTCCTCTTGTGATGATTCTTCTCCTGGGGTGGATCTACAGGTTCTTGAGGTTCTTCTATTTCTCGATCTTCTTCTAGAATTGCTTCATCCATTGTTGTGTCTCGGATCTTGGGTATTTCAGTTTCTTCAAGATCTTCAATTGGTCTCTTCTTGGATTTGTTGTAAGCCGTGTCTTCATCAAATGTTACATCTCTACTGATGTCGATCTTCTTGAATCCTGGAAAGTATATTCTGTAAGCCTTCGAGCTTTTAGAGTATCCCACAAATATATCCTTCCTTCCTGAAGGACCTAACTTTGTCCTCTTTTCTTTTGGAATGTGAATGTATACTGGATAGCCAAATATTCTGAGATGACTGAATTTTGGTTTCTTGCCGAAAAACACTTCTTCAGGTGTCTTGTTCTCGAGTACTCTATGTGGAGTACAGTTCTGTACATACACAGTTGTTCTAGCAGCTTATGCCCATAGATGCATGGGAAGATCTTGATCATGGAGCATTGCCCTTGCAACTTCCATGATCGTTCTATTCTTCCTTTCTGCAACCCCATTCTGTTGTGGATTATATGGAGTGGTAAACTCCCTTTTAATCCCTGAATCTCTGCATAATTCCTTGAATTCATTTGATGTGAATTCTCTGCCATTGTCTGATCGAAAAATCTTGATCTTCTTCTCTATGTAGTTTTCGATCAAGGATTTGAATTCCTTGAACTTGCTGAATACTGAATCTTTGTTCTTCATGAAGTATATCCATGTCTTCCTAGAAAAATCATCAATGAAAGAAACATAGTATACATACCCGCTTAATGAACCGGATGACATTGGACCGCATACATCGGAGTGAATGATTTCCAAGATTCCTTTAGCTTTGCTTTCGCTACTTGAAAATGTCTTCTTTGTGTTCTTTCCTTTCACACATCCCTTGCATACTCCTTCATGTTTTGCTTGTATTTCTGGAAGACCTTCAACAGCTTTGCTTGCAAGTGGTAGTGCCCTATAGTGCACATGTGCAAGCCTTCTATGCCAAAGTTTATTAGGTTCTACTGAGTCATGAACCAAAGCTTGTTTTGGTTGGCCCTTTAATTTGTATAGTCCTCCCTCTTGTTCTCCAATTACTACTGCATCGTCAATAATCTGTCCTTTTGGCCACATGATGACTTGGCCATCTATAAATGCAACTCTTATGCCTTTTGCATCTAATGCAGAGATGGAGAGAAGGTTCTTCTTTAGTTATGGTACAAATAGGACATCCTTCATTTTTATAGACTTTCCAGAGTCTAATTTGTAGGAGGATTCTCCACTACCTTTTATTGGATACTGGTATTCATCCCCAAGTTTCACCTTGTGGGGTGATTCATGTTCTGATAGTTTCACAAATGATTCTTTGAATCTCGTCATATGTTTGGAAGCCCCACTGCCAATAAGCCAATCATTGCTTCCATGTGTGATGGTTCTCGTGAGAGCGGAAATCAAAACGTATTCTACATCACTTGAAGAATCATCACTTTCTTGTTTGATTCTCTTCTTGGAAGGGTCATAATCTTTTGCAGAATGAGCATGATGTCTTTTCTTGTTTCCCTTCCTTTTGTGAGATCTATCTTTGTTTCTAGGACAATCTCTTGCAAGCTGTCCTCTTTCATCACATGCATAGCAAATGAACTTAGACAAATCTTTGTTAGATTTTCTAGTGTTTTTCTTCTGGCGAGAGTGCTTACCTCTGTGATGGTTTGTTCTGCTTTTCTTGGATTGTACTGTGAGAGCTTGATATTCACTTCCCATCTTTTCTTCTCGAGCTAATATTCGAGCTTCTTCTTGTGAGCATTCCTCCCACAGTCTGCTAAACTTGACTAGCTTCTTTCTGGCACAGATCCCTTGAATGAAAGAGTCCCATGCCCTAGGAAGACCATTCAAGGTGGTCATCACAATTTATGCATTCTCTACTTCTTCATCTATAGCTTCAAGTTGTTCCTTAATCTGAGAGACCCTTGTAAAGTAAGACTGGATGGTCTCTGCATTCTGGATCTTTACATTCTTCAATTGGTTTCTGAGAGTCATCTTCTGGTTTATGTTCTTCCCTTCAAATAACTTGGTCAGGGCATCAAACATCTCTTTAGGTGTCTTTAGAGAGGACACATGAGGTATGAGATGATCCTTGATTGAATCAACAATAATCCTCTTAGCCATGACCAATTTCTTTTTGTGTAAGGCCTTGGCCTCATCTCCCTCTGGAAATGGAACCTCTTCATTGATGTAAGAGTCCAACTCATTTTCTTCCAGGACCAGGGAGATCCTATACTTCCAAGCTCAGAAGTTATTAGCTCCCTCAAGCTTTTCATCAAGCTTGGTATGATGAGACATCTTAACAGAGGACCTCAAATGGAAATGCAAAAGATTTAGATCTTACCAGGTTAAGATGTCAGAACTGGATCTACAGCTGAATTTTTGCAAAGTTGGTTTTCTGGTTTAGGAGCAGATTCAGGGTTTGACTTTCCCGGAGTTCTACCCAACCAAACACTTTGATCTTGATCTCCAAAATTCAATTTTGGGGAGGAGATCAATCCAGGCCTGGGCTCACTCAAAAATTACACTTTTGTGGAAAGCCCTAATTTCCCACAGTAGTGTCGGGTCAAAAACTAAAAAAGCTCAGAATCTGATTATGCCTCGACAGAAAGATGCGCCCTGGAGAGGAGAGTCGGCCTAGCCTTCTTTTGCTGAAAATCTATGGAGAGAGATCCAAAAAGTAGGAATCCCTAGCTTCAGCAACTGCACAGTGTCTTCTGCTCAGGTTAGTTATGATTCCATGTTAGATTTTTAACATTTGAGCTATATGATCTTAGGATCTTATTTGAGAGAATAACAAGCACAACAATCAATCACAAGAGACAATGAACACAAATATTTTCCTCAGAGGAAACCATAAAAGAGAAAACCCCACAACTTCCTCAAAGATAGAATCAACGTCAAAAGTAAAACCCAAAGATATAAAGATGATCTCTCAACAGGAGTAGTCTCTCTCTCTCTTGTCCCAGCTTCTTCTTTCTCTCTCAGTTATGCACTACAACTGAGTGTGAGTGAATGTGTGTTAAATAGAGAGGCTCCCTCTCTATTTATACTAATTCCCAACTTGATAATAACTCACTAGGGATGACTTCTCTAGGAGAGTCTAATAACCCTAGGGCCCCACAATTGCGGGGATTTTAACCCTTGATCAATAAGGAGGGTTACACTCTATGACAGTACATGACTTGTTTACATTATTGAATCTCCCAATAGGAATATCGGGGCATGACATGACTCAATTACATTACAGATACTTCCCGATAGAAACATCGAGGTACAATACATAAGATATACAAGTGAATACATTCTGAAGTTACAAATACATCAACATTCTTGATGAAATTCCAGGGCTTCCTCCAAAGAAGGACATTAATTTTACCTTTGAGCTTGTGGCTGGAGCAGCACTAGTTTTCCAGACATCCAGTAGGATGAGCATACCAAAAATCCAAGAGCTGAAAATGCAACTACAAGAGTTGTGGGGAAAGAAGCATATCAGGCCAAGTGTGTCCCCGTGGGGAGCACCAATTTGGTTTGAGAAGGAGAAAGATGATACACTCTGGTTGTGTATTGGTTACAACCAGCTGAAAAAAGTCACTGTGAAGGACAAATATCCTTTGCCTAGAATTGATGACCTCTTTGATCAAATGAGGGAAGCAAAGGTGTTTTCCAATATTGACTTGGGGCCTGATTACCATCGGGTAAGGATCAAGGATGAAGATGTTCATAAGACAACATTCATAGCAAGGTATGGATCTTATGAGTTGGTAGTGGTACCACTTGGGTTCACAAATGCACCAGCTACGTTTATATGTCTCGGGAAAATATTTTCAGCAGGTACTTGGGAAAGTTTGTTTTCGTTTTCCTTGATGACATCCTTACTTATTCAAAGGATGAGGAAAAACATGTGGAACAGTTGAGGATGACTTTGAAATTGCCCAAGAAGCATCAACTGTATGCAAAGTTGAGCAACTATGACTTCTACAAAGATGGAGTTCATCATTTGGGTCACATTATCTCAGATAAAGGAATATCCGTAGACCCTGAAAAGATTGAGGCCATGATGAGTTGGCCTGCTCCAAGGAAGTTAATAGATCTACGATCTTTTGTGGGACTTGCAGGATACTGCAGGAGGTTCACTGAAGGATATTCTACAGGTAAAGTTGAGTCTATGTATAGGCTGAGGAAGCCTGCATGTGAACTTGTAGTTCCGTGAGGAAATGGCCTTTCCTGAAGACTGCAGGTAGAATGACCTGAGCATAGTAGTTTGGTTGTACTCACTGAAACCAAGAAAGGAAACTGCCATGTGCTATGAGAAGGATCTCATGACTAAAATCTAACTTTTGAACATAATATATTTTGAACTTCAGATTTTAAATTTTGTTGTTAATCAAATATTATTAATTGTTTGGCTGATCTAAAATGGTGTCAAGATGACATGTTGTATGTGAATGTCCAGGTTTTGGGCAGCATGTGTAAGTTAGGGATGATTACTCCCCACTTGCAAAAGCCAAACAATATGAGGACGATATCATGGTTACAAAATCCAATTTTCTGTGGGAAGTGGAATTGTGTATTCAAATTTTGGATTTGACTATCAATGTTATTAATCATTTGATAATTGGAAATTTATCCAGACATGAAATAGATTTCAAAATCTATGATTAAATTTTTATGATGACATCTCATATAAACTGCATGCTTGTATGTAACGCAGGTGAGATAATGAAAATATGTATTGGACATACATGGCTCCTCGGAAGGATGTACTTGGATACATAGCTTCTCGGAGGGATGTGCCTAGAATAGGTTTGAAAACCTATAATTGCAATTATTTTTATGATGACATCTCATATAAACTGCATGCTTGTATGTAACGCAGGTGAGATGATGAAAATATGTACTAGACGTACATGGCTCCTTAGAAGGATGTACTTGGATACATAGCTTTTTAGAGGGATTTGTTTGGGATAGGTTTGAAAACCTATAATTGCAATTATTTTTATAATGACATCTCATATAAACAACATGCTTGTATGTAACACAGGTGAGATGATGGTGGTCTGCCCCTGGAGTACATAGCTCTCAGGAGGATGCGTTTGAGAAAGATGACTCCTCTAGAAGGATGTACGAGAGTACATAGCTTCACCCCCCCTGCCAGCTAGGCACCAGTATGTATCACTGGGGATTCCCAGGGTGTAAGACATTCAGTTATACTTCTTTCTGCACACATTCACGCCGTAAGGGGGCTGTCACGACAGTGGGGGCTCCATGAAGAGAATACCCCCTAGGTATTATGATGTCTGAAAAAGAAGCGCCTGAGCATTGGCAAGCACTTGGAGGAGGTGTTGGGCCCTTAAGCCAGAGCTGTCATTAAGCACCCAAGGAGGTGTTAGGCTTTGAAGCAGGGCTGACTAGATCTCGGTTGAGAGATTCTATGCAGATAAGTATTTGATTACTTGACAAATCCTTGTTGATTTATGTGATTATTCATATGCATATGATGCAGTCTGGATTTTTGAAAAATCTTTTTAAAGGTTGCATCTTATAGAAATGAATATGACCAATGAGTTGATTCATTTTGCTGTCGGGAAATGAAGTCCCTGAGCTTGGCGAGCACTAGAGGAGGTGCTAGGCTCTTAAGATAGAGCTTCCATTAAGCACCCAAAGAGGTGTTAGCATCTAGAGCAGAGATACCCAATCTCGGTCGAGAGATGCTACACAGATAATGCCAGAGCGTTGGTAAGCACTTAGAGGAAGTGATGAGCCTTAAGCAGAGCCTCCATTAAGAACCCAGAGAGGTGTTGGGCTCTAACGCAGGGCTACTAGATCTCAGTTGAAATATGTGATACAGATAAGTATTTTGTTTACGTATCAGACTGTTGTTGTTGTTGATTCCTGTAAATATACATGAGCATATGATGCAGCCATGGTTTTGAAAATCTTGTTATAGATTGCACCTTATATGAATGAATCTGACATGTGAATTAATTGTGGTGGTGTCTGGAAAGGAGGCGTCGATCTTGGTGAGAACCTAGCAGGAGATTTGGGTTCTGAAGTAGAGCTGTCAGATCTCAACTGAAAGATATTTTTGGGTGATATGAGGCTTGCAGAAATTTGGCTACCCTTTAATGCATACCCAGGTGTTAGGTGGGGCAGGGTTGTGAATGCCATGGTTGTATTAAGCCCAGTTGGACACTTGTGCAACCAAAAGAAGATACTTATGCAAGATAATTATTTGGTTCACTTGGAAACTTCTTATTGATTTTGTGTTGATATACATGTGCATGTGATTCATCCATGATTTTTGAAAAACCTTGTAAATATGACATGGGAATTGACTCATTGCTTGGGGCTTGAGCATAGGTATTGTTGGCTTGCCAGAGACATTGGAGATGTTCCAAGTTGCAGATAAGGATTCTCCAGGACCAGAAAAAGATTCGGTGGTGTGTACTGATGCATGCAATCAAGGACTTGGAGGAGTCCGTACGCAAGACAAACGTGTAGTGGGACCAAGGAGGAGTTATAGATCGTACCATTAGACAAGTGAAATATGCAGAAGGAGCACCACAACCCCGATGTGGCTACATGGGAGCTATAGGATTCCATGCGAATGGCACACCCAATTTTTGTTCAAATTGTAAAGAACCGAGGTAGTGCCACGGTAGCATTTTTTTTCCAGTTTTGATGAGCACTAAGGACAGTGCTGTTGAAGGGGGAGGGGATTGTAATACCCCGGTTTCAACCCCAATTGCATTAAATTATAAAGGATGTAAATAACGTTAATAAATCATGGTGTGGAGCTAAAGGAAAGGCCCCGCCATGTATTTAGTCTTCTACGTTTCGGCAATTAAAATCGATGTCGATGGTCATCATGCTAACTGATGGCACAATACAATTTTCTACATCATGTAAATATGCAATTAATAAAATACCGACAACCAACTATGTCAATGCAACAATAATGAGATGGGGGCATGATTTCCTAAGGACAAGGGATAGGGAGGGGAGTTAGTCAAACTCCTGAGCCAATAAGGTGTGACCAAATGTCAATGGGGAAACCCATGAATCCTCAGCTACCTATTTGTCCTTTGTCATTCAATTATTTTAAGAGTTGGTTGAGGCAGTTAATGCCTTGGGTAGAGCAGGGCATGGTAGTCTGATTGCTTGTCTAAGCAATCTTGAAAGTCTGTAGTCTGGGAGGCCGCGTTCTTGCTTCTGCAACAATTAAACTTGTGGGAATGCATGCCCGTTCCCTCATCCCTAAGTCTCGCTAAATGTTGGGTTCATTTGCGATGTTGGAACTTGGTAGAGCCGACTGGAGGGAGTCGTGTTTTCTGTTTGTGGTTGTTCATTATTCACTCACGTATTGAGCATTCACAATTCATTTTAGGAGTGGGTTCACTGTTGTGCAGCGTGAGTTTGTGTTATTCACTATCTGGAGTGGTGGAAGTATGGTTCGCAATGTGTGCCTGAGTGACATTGTGATATGCGTGTAAACCCTGTCTTTCTCTGTGTGTGACAAAGTGTGTGAAACCCTGTTTGTTGTGCTACAGCGTACTGAGCTAGCAGAGCGTTGCTATGCGTTTTCTGCAAGTACTTTCCCTTGCTGAACCATTGGTTGTGGGATTATAGTGTTATCTTGAACCATAGAGGGGTATGAGACCCAATTTTCTCTGTGTTACAAAGTGAAGGCTGTGTAGCTTGTTACCTTAGCAATCCGAGAAACCCAACTGTAGGACGGTTTGACCGAGTTTTGATGTGAGTGTTGGCTTGGCTGAGTAAGTCCAAGGGACCCTTAAGTTATTGGCTTGTTTCCTTAGTAGTAGCCTGTGAAACCCAATTGTTTATTGTTTTGGCTATACAGTCTGTGAAACCCAGTTGTGGGTTGGCTTGACTATGTATGATATGACCTGATTCTGCCAGTGTTGGATTGGCTGAGTTTTGTTGTATCCTTGGCTATGTGTGAGTCTATTAGTTCACCTAGTTCCTTGTGGGAATCATGCCCAGCTCGGGGGTGGCAGTGCTGCTGAGAGATTGATGAGCACACTAACCTATGGTTAGGTGGAACGTTGCAGCGACATAGCTGGTTGCAGGACAAGCTTCTTTCAAGATAAGTATTCTTATATATTTTATCTATGCATTTGCATTTACTCTATGAAATATGATGAACATGTTTAATGTGTTGAATATATGAATTGCTTCTACTGTATAATTGAAATTGTATGCATCTGTGTATGTTTATTTCAATGCATTTTTAAAAAATTAAGTTATGGGACTTAGATTGTCAGATTGGTGATGGCTTGAATGACCATATATGTCCAATACTTCTGTTAGCAAGTTGAATTTTTTGGTAGAAATCTTGTTTCCGCAGCTTGCGGGATGCGGAAATGTCCTTCTGCAAATTCTGTTCCTCGCAGATTTCCTTCCGCAGCTCTTCTTTCCGCAATTTGCGAGATGCGGGATGCGGCTTCGCAGATCTCTATTTTTCGCAATGGACTATTCCGCATGCAGGATCGTAATTTCCATATTTCCCCTATTCCGCAAACTCAAGCTTTCCACACCGTCGATTCTTACGAGTTGATTCTCAGCCGTTGATCTATTCCCAGATGCGGGACTAATGGTGACCATCGATTTTTGTCGTGATCTTTCTCCGCCGTTCGATCTCCTCTGAGATATTTCTTCGTAAATCATCAAATTGATCACTGACAGGATCAATTTCTCTGCTATTGGGAAGTTGGAAAATTTATACTCATACTTGAATAGAGTGAACGCAAGATGAATTGATGCCTTTATAGATCCCTGCAAAAAAACCAGGAATCCATTAAAATACTTACCGAATCCGATGAACTTCGACCTAGATCCTCCTGTATCAATTAGGTAGCAGAAATGGTCGCGTTCTCTCTCTGGTGGATGGGAGAGGACGTGACAAAAATGTCGTCATTGAATCACTTTATGAAGTGATTTGTTGGTGGAGACTTTGGTTATGAGCATTCACTACAAAAATTTGGTTTGATAAGTTGTGAGTTATGTGCACATATGAAACAAAACAATCAATTGCTGAAAAAACAAACTTCTTAATTCAGAGAAGTAGTTTCTTCAAAGATGACAGGAATTTCACCATGAGACTAGCAATTCCTATCAATAATGGCTTGTCGTGTTAGTTAAATCAAGGCACCACTAATGTCCCTACCAGGTTTCAAGTCTCTCTAATGGCATGCTCGTTCTTGTGCTGATGAAAGTTGCACATTGATACTTGCAATATCAACTAGGGCCAAGTGCAAGTCCTTAGTGACTTTGGTAAAATAGATACCCCCCACTCATTAAATGTTAGTTGAATGATTACTTATGTAGCATCGTGATATGCTTTGGACCCCATTGAAGATCTCAAGCAGTACACTAGTTACTTGCTTAATCAGTAACCAAAAGCATATAGCCAAATAATTATTATAATACTCATTCACTTATATCAATCAATATTGAAAATATTAGGTGAGGGCTCCTTATTGGTGATAACTTTCAGCGTCTATCTCGTATAATGTTACTCTCCTAGGGAATAGGCTACTTTGGGCTTTTGAATTGAACTCAACTTTGTTCCTTATGTCGTCAAAAGTTCTATATTTTCTATATAAAAGATAGAATGTTGTTTTATTTAACAATAATGAACTTGCCCATACTTTATTGTGGTATGGAAACACATGCATTCATGTTAGTTTTTCCTTGTTGATTATTGTGCAATCTATAAATATTGGAATGAGATTGACCACTTGCAACAATTGTTGGAGTTTTGGGGGGTGCCTCATGTACAATGAGTTAGGAGCCACCTAGTCCCTCCCAACTTGCTTATACATACCCTCCATAGAGTGGCCAACACAAAGTTGGCCAACAAGAGAGAGCACACAATGGTACTTGCCCCTGTTATGTGTGGCAATAATTTTTTTACCTTACCATTGGCTATATTTTAGGCCCCGGACCCTTTGAGGCTAGGGATGGATGTGACCTAACTTGGAGGAGCCCCATGTTATCACTAGTTAGGCCTCAACCTCAAATAATCGTGATCAACCCACCCTATTGTGGGCATTTTTGTATAGTTTATGTTTTAGGTTATGGCCTTATGACACTCGATTTCTAACTGGTTTATTTTGGTTTTGTTGTTGCTTGTTTTCACTTAAATCCAATGCAGCTTTTTAAGTTTTTGATCTAGTTTTGATAGTGACCATGGCAATTGCATAAGCAACCTACTACATAACATTGACACGCTAAATGTCTCAATCTTTAACCCTTTGTATCGGTATGGATATCAACATGTAAAAACAATGTGTTAGAGCATTGTGTCAATCGCATCGATAGTGAAAATTACGAATGTGAAAGGTGGAAAGAAGAGTAGTGGTTGATGTTTTGGTCAAAGCTCTAATATTAGGCTAAGATCATGAATGTATACCTAGCAAAGTATCCTAAAGCACTAGGAAATAGGGCACACAAGTGGATTTAGGGCTCATTAATGGACAAGGAACTCTCACAAGCATCCACTGAGTAAAACATGGCTAACAAAAGAGAGACATGGGTTAGCCCTAAAAATTAGAACACAACATTGTATTGAATGCAATGATGTGATTATAGGTCTTTATGTGACCTCTTTACATCTCTCTCAGTGTGGAATAAGTGAGGGAGTTCTCATTATAAGGGATGATTTGGGGCACCTTGCCTCACATGGATTGCAATATTCCTAGTAGAAAGCACTTTCTACACTATGCAATAATAGGTGGGCTACATGCTCTTCTAGGGAGACATGAATCGTCTTGAAAAGGCTAAATGGTCATGCCAAGCATGCATTGGACCACAAGATGGGGTCAAAGTAAATGATGTCAATATTGTAGGGCCTTAACTAAGGACTATGTGCCATGTACCCATCCCCTATATAGTCTTATTGAGTTGGGGGTAGATTTTTTTTCATTGCCATTAATCAGTAAGGGTTTCATTAATCCTTTTTTCCTTTAAACTAATATTTGTTGTATGGGTGACAAACCACACACAACACCCCTTTTTAAACTCTATCCAACAAAAAATATTTCTATGTACAACGAGCCTTCAATGCCTTTTTCAACTATGTCTAATGGCAAGGTTATAAGGTCTATTCAAACTATTAGGCCCCTTTTTAAAGATCTACTCGATGGCAAATCCAGCGAGCCTATTTAAATGATTGCACTCGTTTTTAAAGAAGCACCCGCCCTTAGAAAGTCAAGGCCATCAGGCCTCTCTAAAAATGGCATCAAGCACTTTCCAAGGATAGGTTTATAGGACATCAAGCCTCCTCGAAAGATGGCATTGAGAACTAATTTTAAAGATAGGCATGGTAGGCCATTAGGCCTTTCAAACAATGTTATCACACACTTTTAAAAGACAAGTTGATAAGCCATTGGACCTCTTCAAAAGATGCCATTGAGAATCTTCAAAAGGTAGGCTTGATTAGTCACCATGCTTTGTGGAGTATTCCATCACACACTTTCAAAACATAGACCCAATCAATCATCAGACCTCTTCAAAATTTGATAGCACTTTGCAAACATTTATAAGCACGACCTTTGAATATTCCTAATAGGCTATCGAGTCCTTTCAAAATATTGTCATCAACCAATTTAAAAGAGTTTCCTGATAAACCGTTGGCCCTTTTTGAAAGATTTCCATCAACTAGTTTAGAAAGAACCGTTTGACGGGCCATCGGGCCTTTTCGAAATCTAGCCATCTACCACTTTCAAAATAATTAATTGATAGGTTGTCGAGCACTTTTGAAAGAACTACCCAATAGTCCATTGAGCCTTATTTGAAACTCCTCAACTTGCGAAGGAATAAAGTAATCAAGGCCATTGGGTTGTAATTTAAGATGGCCCATAAGCCATATTTCCAATAAACACTTTGTAGTCAATATTAGGGCCCATTCAAATGGGTACTTCAAACATAAGGCAATTGGACAATCCAAAAATGGGTCCATCAGCGAATGCACAAGGCCAAACAACCTAACTCAAAAGAGCCTTGAGAAATAAACATGTCAAGGTCAAGGTGACTGTAATTTGAAGTTATAACTTTGAACTTGATAGAGAAATTGAACATATGATAATTGACAAGCTTGCAAGCTTGAATGCCTTTCAAACTTCCAAAGCTCAAAGACTTTGAAGAGTCTACTCAATGATGGCATTTAATCTGTAGCCATGAAATCATGCATGTGTAATCCAAACTATCCCTACCTTCAACAATTGAACTTGAATACATAACAAAGAATTAAACATGTAAATCATAACACTCGCTCCGTGGCAATTAAACTCTAAGATGACTTGAATATATGTAATTCATGCTTATGCAACTAAAAAAGGGGTCATAATGCATGCAATCTAGTAATGCAAAACTAATCATTAAATTATCTTACAACCGTGAATTTCATTCCAATTTATTCATAAACAAAACACAACTTAATTTTCAAATTATAAATTCAAGTAGAGAGATGGCACTCTTATCCTTAAGCCAGTTGATCCAAGGAAATTGGTTGTTGGTGAGTAATCTTCCACCTACCCATGGAAATACTTTATGAATGGCACCCCCAAGCTAGGCCACGAGGTCATAGAAATATGTATAGGACACTTATCTTGTTCACCCAACCCAATGGGTCTCGAGTTCAACCAAGCAAATTACCACATAATAATCCAAGAAACCATCCATCTAGCTCAACCATGGCACTCCCTTCCACTACCCACACAACATAAGGAAGGAATTCCTTCAAGGATCTTCTTCCCTTTGGTGCTCCTCCATGTGTGTAGGATTCTAACCTATTGTTTGGATTCAATAAAACCACACAAAACTCTATCTTGGATCTTGAACACTAATAAACAACAATCTCAGAGCCTCCATGCTCCTATACAACCTTCCATCTATTTCTCTCTCTCATTCCCAAACTCCTCTTCCTTAACTCTCTTTAGTCCCAAATATGCTCTGATGAAGTGCATATGGGTATATGATAATACTTTGAGTGTCATATTAACCCTCCTCCTCCTAGAAATGGCCCCTTCCCATTTGCATGGGGAGAGTGCATGGAAAAATAGATAGTTTTAATATCCACGAGGTTTTAATTCCGATGGAGATGGAGTATCTTACACTCCTACATGCTTATACTCAACCCCACATCCTCATAGCTATGGAAGATGGAATTCCTCACCAGCCACCACTTGCATTCAATGATTGGTGGTTGGGGTTTTAATAATTCACATGGTTAAAACATGAAGTTGGAAGACTTAGGCAACTTAGGATTATTTAGAATCTCCTTGGACCCCCCTTTCCTCTTCCCCTTTAGTGGACTCATAGCCCATCTCATGCTCTTGGAATCTAGCCTTGAAGCTTTATATCATTTTTTGAAATAAGATTTACATATCTCGAGAATACCATAACAAGTATATCTCATTATACATGGAAAGTATATTTCTTGAAAATACATGCCTAGGCATTCATTAGTTAGACCTTGGTCTCTAGAGCCATAGCAGGATTTTATATAAGATATTTACATCATTTGCATATGAGTCCATTTATATAACTTGACTCTAGTCATTATATCCACTTAATTAAAATTCGATTTAAAACATATGGGTGGTCAAAATCAAGTTATTATGTTCTCCTCACCCTTGGAATCACATCATTCTTGGTGTAACTTGAGATCAAAACAAAAATTGATATGCCACCTTCATGGCATCCTCCAACTCCCACATAGTCTCATCGGGACCCAAGTGTTCCCATTGCACCATTACTTGTTTAATGGGTTAGTTCTGTAATAGTGTTACTTTCATGTAGAGGATGCACAAGGGCTTAGCTTCGAACTCTCCCTTTGGTTCCACCTGATTCACAACTCAATCAGTGATGTACTTTTTTTTTCCAAGAAAAAAATATTGTATTTGTTGTGTCAACTGTGAAAGCAGAATATGCATATTTGAGCCTTGAAGCGCTTTTAAAAAAGACAAGTATTATCAGACCTCACCTTCTATCCCCAACATAATACTTACATCCTAAGCAAAAAAGGGTCAAAATTACATAAAAACCATCATAAATTAATAGTCTTTTCACTCGAGAAAAAAAATAACTATTTAGACTATACCTCTACCTCTACAGTGGAAATCACATCAAAATATAGGCATAACAAAAATAGTGAGTCTCATCCCCCCTTGAAATTCATGCACTACCAATGTACCTTCTTGAATACCAATGGCCTCTTTTAAAAGGGTGCCTTCTTGTGAGATTATCTAAAGGTGTGTTCAATGGACAAGAGCTCGAAATTGGATTTGACACCTTTGATTCTTTGTAACAAAGGAGATAAGGTCAAATTTATAATTTGAAAAGATAAGGTCAAATTTATAATTTGATTTTTTCCATTACACCAACCCACTAATAATTTAGAGTCTTCCATTACCTGCAAAGATTTAATACCCTAGAGTTATGCATTATTATCCATGCCTTTCCCTAACCCATACTTCAAAGGGAAATGATGAGAGTCATTTATAAATAGAATAGCCCCAACTCCATATAAACTTGGCCTCCCTTGGCATGCACCATCAAAATATCCCCATTGAAAATTTTGATTTATATTAGGTTCTCTAAGGACCCTTCCAATTTTCAACTTTTGGTTCTTCAAGCCTTCCATGATGGCCATTCTAATTTTACGAGCCACAAAAATAAGTTCCCAACAATTATCTTCAAAAGTCAAAGTGTTTTTTCGACAACCACAATCCCCACAACAGATCATAAGGTAAAGCTTGAAACTGTTTCACTACCAAGTCTTCAAACCAATTTTTAAAACACCAATGAAGCGATTCTTTATTAGAAAAGGACATGGAGACTGCGTGAAAAATTCATTTTGATTCTCAATGTTTCAAGCCACAATTTGGGCTCATCTTCACGAGTTCAATGTTGATTAAAGAGTGAGAAACAACATGACCTTTATAGTGAATGCCCATCTATGCTGGAAAGAGTGAAAGTCAGGTCGGCCTGGGTGAATTGGTCAACCTCATTTTATTTTTGATAATATTAACAAGGGGCTACCAACTATCACTTAGTTTAACCTATCCATCTTGATATAAGATAATTTCATGTTTTTAAATCTCCAATGCTTCCCTAATTTCTCTTCTTATGTGATGATGCTCATGTGCGATAATTCTTGAGTTTTCAATGTATATTTGGTGTTTGATTGCTGATGAGTGTTCAACAAGAGCATATTTCTTAATGTGGTTGTGTTAAACGTTAGCATAATGATCTTTAATCATGACCCCAATAGTCCTACCTGTTTCACTTTGATACCTTTTTTTTTCTTTTCTTTTCTAAGTGCAACAAGTAGGGCCGTCGAGGTCAGTATTAAAGATAATTGTGTTGTCATTCCACACAACTGCATCAAGAAGTCTACTCTTGTTGAACACTTGTCAGAAACCGGACACCAAATCTACTTTGAAAACTTGAGAATTTTTCGCTCATGAGGATCATCACATAAGAAGAAAAATTAGGTTTTCACTCATTAGGATCATCACACAAGAATAAAAATTAGGGAAGCATTGGAGATTAAAAAAAATGAAAATATCTAGGGGTGGTAGGTGCCGGGGGGCGTTCTATATGACCCCAAAGGACATAAATTACTTTCATATGCTTAGCGTATCGAAGTTGCTACCAACAATCAAGTCGAGATCCTTGCACTATGGAAAGGGATCCATATACAAATTGAAAAAGGAATAAGAATCATAATGGTCATTGGTGACTCCTTGATTATCCTCAAACTCCTTCACGAAAGTCGTCATCCTAGCGTTTCCTATCCCAAAAAAGGTATGATCTAAATTCAAAGCACAACGTAATATATGTATCTGGATATTCTCAACCAATAGAAAATAACTCCATTTGGAAAGAATAAATAATATTGAATATGAATTAATGAGATACGAGTACATTACAATTTGATGGACCATTTAAATATGGTCTTATGTGCCTTTTCCATGGAAAGGTAAGTCTCTATCTTTTTTATTAATTACATATCAAATTTATTCAATATTTGTTTAATTACTTTTCTTTTATTAGTTCATTATTTGTTTATTGGTATATTTATATATTACTTTGTTTGTTACATGTAGCTTGATTCTTTCAGCAAGTGCACAATTTTCATGTTCTAAGAAATCTCCACAACGCAACTGACTCCTACAAAAAAAGGAAGCTTTATGAAACTAGGCCAGTTAGTGGAAAATGATGGGGTTCTTGCTAACCACCCCATCCCCAAGTCATGGTTTAACTCCTTTAATACGTGCATGATGAGATCATGTCATTTTCTCATGAGAAAGGGACAACGCGACTCTTCCCACATGCTCTTTCATTCTCTTATCCTATCCTCATAATCAGGATTATATGGAAGTAGCTTCCATTACTTCCCTTGAATGTGGTACTTCCATGGAATCATTACGTGGCAAGATTTTAGACACGGATAATTTGGGAACAATGTCACTTTGACACATATGGTGTTTGTGTTGTATGTTCCACTCTAGAAGAGTAATTCAACCATGAGCATTTATGGCTTGCGCTATGAGTCTGTTAATGGGATACCTGACTCCAACATGGCCTCATGTTTGGTTAGTTCATGTCTCTACTACCCATGTCTCAAGTTGTTTCTGATTTGGATTTATCTGCATTTATTTGTTAAATTTCATATGCTAAGCTAGATCATTAGTATTTCATTTCAATTTCATAAAAAAAAACATATAAACATGATCACTGAAAGATAGACAAGCAAAACCATACAAAAGAGAACACAAAGATTTATCCTGGGAAAACCCTAAAGGGAAAAACCCAGCAAAAGCTTTCCTCAATATAGATGCCCCAAAAGATAAAAGATAAAACCAACAAGGAGATCAAAGCCTGATCCTCCTCCTTCTCCAACTACTTCTCTCTCCTCCACTAATGCACTACACAAGTGAGAGTGTGTGTCCTAAGAGAGGAGAGCTACACCTCTATTTATATTCATCCATTCACTTAAGTTAACTCATCTAACATGTAGGCTCGAGTTAAATCATGTAGGCTCGAGTTACACATGTAGGCTCAACTAACCACACTCGGGTGCTAATGACCCACCTTTACAATTAGAGGGGACTACCTCATGACTCTTATTAGTTATTCCAATTAGAAGCATCGGGGTACAAAGTAATACAAGTGGTTCTCTCAGTAGGGCCATCGGGGACCACAAAAATATACATATAGAATATTCTTCGAAGTTACAATATTTCAACACTCCCCCTTAATGAGAAGGGTATTCTACAACAACATCAACAACAACAATAATGGGAGAGAGAGAGATTGAGGACATCATCAACATCATTAGGGTAACACATCTATAAATCATTGGAAGCTTTTCAACATCATGTAGTCTTCATCTTCAATCTTTAGTCTTCAGCATCATCAATACTTTGACTTCTTCAATCGGCAACATCTTCAGCATCTTGAATTTTCAATCAGCAGCAACATCTTCAGCACTTTGTCCTTTCGATTAGAAACATATTCAACACTTTGACCTTTCAATCAGCAACAACTTCTGCACTTTGACCTTTCGATCAGCAACATCTACAGCACTTTGACCTTTCGATCAGCAATATCTTCAGCAATACCTTCAGCACTTTGATCTTTCGATCAGTAATATCAACATCAGCGCTTTGACTTTTCGATCTAAAACATCATCATTAAAATATCATCATACTCTGATCTTTCGATCAGAGCCATCATCATCGAAACATAGTCAGAAACATCATCATCAACATATCATCATACTCTGATCTTTTGATCAGAAACATCATCATCAAAGCATCATCATACTCTGATCTCTCGACCAGAAACACCATCATCAAAACATCATCATACTCTGATATTTTGATTAGAAACGTCGTTATCAAAGCATCATCATACTCTGATCTTTCGATCAGTACGTCATCGTCATCACACCTTGATCTTTCGATCAGTACGGCGTCATCATCATCTGCAACTTCTGATCTTTCGATCAGAAAACATCATCATCAGCAGCAACTTCTAATCTTTCGATCAAAGAACATCATCATCATCATCAACTTCTGATCTTCTGATCAGAAAACATCATCATCATCATATTCTGATCTTTCAATCAGAGAACATCATCATCAGCAGCAACTTCTGATCTTTCGATCAGAGAACATCATCATCATCATATTCTGATCTTTCGATTAGAGAACATCATCATCATCAGCAACTTCTGATCTTTCGATCAGAGAAACATCATCATCATCATGTTTTGATCTTTCGATCAAAGAACATCATCATCATCAGCAACTTCTGATCTTTCGATCAGAAAAACATCATCATCATCATATTCTGATCTTTCGATTAGAGAACATCATCATCATCAGCAACTTCAGATCTTTCGATCAGAAAAACATCATCATCATCATATTCAGATATTTCGATCAGAGAACATCATCATCATCAGCAACAGCCTATAGGCCACAGTACAAAGACGTAGAAGTCTTTGGATCTCTTTTGGACTTAAAGTCCAGGGATGATGCAATCCTACGACATTCTCGACAACCGAGGTCACCGGATCCATTCTGAACCGAGGTTCAAGGATGATACAATACTACCACCTTCTCGATGACCGAAGTTCACTGGATCCATTCTAAACTGAGGTTCACGGATGATGCAATCCTACCACCTTCTCGATGACCGAAGTTCACCGGATCCATTCTGAACCGAGGTTCACGGATGATGCAATCCTACCACCTTGTCGATGATCGAAGTTCACCAGATCCATTCTGAAGCAAGGTTCATGGTTGATGCAATCCTACCACCTTCTCGATGACCAAAGTTCACCAGATCCATTCTGAACCGAGGTTCACGGATGATGCAATCCTACCACATTCTCGATGACCGAAGTTCATCAGATCCATTCTGAACCAAGGTTCACGGATGATGCAATCCTACCACCTTCTCGATGACTGAAGTTCATCGGATCCATTTTGAACCGAAGTTCATGGATGATACAATCCTACCACATTCTCGATGACTGAAGATCACCGGATCCATTCTGAACCGAAGTTCACGGATGATACAATCCTACCACATTCTCGATGACTGAAGTTCACCAGATCCATTCTGAACCGAATTTCATGGATGATGCAATCCTACCACATTCTCGATGACTGAAGTTCACCGGATCCCTTCTAGACATATGTCTCGGGATGATACAATCACCAGATCACTTTAGGGAAAGTTCCCAGGGATGATACAATCCCATCACATTCTCGAGGACCGAAGTCACCGGATCTATTATGGACATATGTCCCGGGATGATACAATCCCTCTTCATTCTCAAGGACCGAGGTCACCGGATCACTTTAGGGAAAGTGTCCAAGGATGATACAATCCCACTGCAACATCACTACTCCCCCTTTCGAGGAAGGTCTTTTCGAACCACACCAAGCTTGTCTCGAAAGTGTTCGAACTTTACTTTGGATAGAGGTTTTGTCAACACATCATCATCTAAACCATCATCATCTACATCTTCAGTATGTGGATACTGAACTATCACCATCTGTATCTCCAGTATGTGAATACTGAAAGCATCATCACCTCTATATTCAATATAGAAATACGGAATCACCATCATCTGAATCTATAGTATGTAAATACTGAAACATCATCTATATCTTCAGTATGGGAATACTGAAATCATCATCATCTATATCTTCAGTATGGGAATACTGAAACATCATCATCTCTATATTCAGTATAGAAATACTGAATCACCATCATCTGTATCTAGTATGTAGAAATATCAGATTTCTATGGGTTACGACGGAACACGGGGTTCTCTGTTATCACAACTCTCGTTATCACATAGAATCAATGTAGTATCCATCTTCAGGTCAAGGAGACCAGATATCAGCTTCCGAAGCCATATGGCTTCACAACTTAGCAGAGCAATCTGCTATGTATTCTGCTTTTGTCATTCTAAGAGAAACACTGGACTATTTCCCACTAAATCATGAACTCATAGCAGACCCCAAACAAAAGCATCTACCTGATGTGCTTTTCCTGTCTGAGATACTTCCAGCCCAATCTGCATCTATATAGCCATACAATCTATAGTCATGGCTACCATCATAGTATAGACCAAGATCTATAGTCCCTTTCAGATATCTCATCACATGTTTTGCAGCTACTAGGTGAACCTGTCTTGGTTGAACAAGATATTGACTTAAGGTGTTCACAACAAAACAAATGTCTGGTTTGGTATTTGTTAAGTACATTAATGACCCAATGATCTATCTGTAATGAGTCACATCTACTAACTCTAATGAGTCATCAGCTAACAACTTCAGGTTGGATTCCATGGGTGTGGCCATGGCTTTGCATTCCAACATATTGAATCTCTTCAATATCTCTACCTCATACTTTCCCTGGTTGAGAAAGATTCCTTCTAAACTTTGCCATACTTCCAGACCTAGGAAATAATGCATTAACCCAGGGTCTTTCATCTCAAATTCTTCTGCTAGTTTCTTCTTGCTTTCCATGATCTGTTTCTCATTCCCTGTCAAGAATAAGTCATCCACATATAATAACAGGATGACAGGTTCATCTTCTACAACCTTGAGATAAAGGTTAGGATCAGCTTTACTCTTGGTAAAGCCCATAATTGACAGGAGACTGTCTATCCTTCCATACCAAGCCCTGGGAGCTTCCTTCATGCCATAGAGGGCCTTCTTCAACTTACCTATATGAGTCCATCTATCTTCAACTTCAAATCCTTGTGACTATTCGATGTAAAACTCTTCCCCAATCATACCATTAAGGAAGGCTTGTCTTTACTTCATCATGGAAGCAACTACCATCATAGTTCTGAAGGAAGTGTACCTTGCTTCCTGGAGTAAGTGTCTCTTCATAGTTAATTCTCTCTTTCTTATAGAAACCTCTAGCCACAAGTCTTTCCTTACTTCTATCAGCAACATATTTTATCTTGCAAATCCATTTGTAAGATACCACATTCTTGCTTTCTGGTTTGAGTACTATATCCCAAACATCATTCTAGTATTCTTTCATCATAACATCTTCCATGAGTTCGTCTTGTCAGATCATCAACATATCCTAGTCTTCTGCATTCAACTTTGAAGGTTGGAACCCACTTTACTCTTGGTAAAGTCTCGATCCATTAGGAAGCTGTCCATCATTTCATACTGTGTCGAACTCAGATATCTTCGTTAGTCACTCGCCCTGAAGTGGAGTATTATCTTCCTTCTTCATTCTGTACAGGTGGTTCTATGCTTGATATATACTAGTCAATAGAGTATGTCATGTCATAGTCTATTCTTTTTTAGGCAAATCACGAAAAAGCAGAAATAATACACTTGAAAAAAATCATTAACGATAGAGATGAATAACTGACGCACATACGACAGAAATTAGAAGATCAAGAATTAGTGGTCGACCAGTATCAACAACAGATAAAAGTTTTTCAACAACAAAACAATGACTCTAAAAAGGAACACAAGCTGGAGATCGCAAAGAGTAATAAAACAATATCCAACAATTCTGAAGAAATTTTTAGATTAAGAAATCATAACAAAACCCTGATTACAAAAATAAAAAAATTGAAAAATAGTAGCAAGAGGGAACACTCCAGTGAAGACCTCGAAGGAAAAATACTAGAAAAACAAGAAGAAAACTAGTGTCTAAATAATCGTAATCAGGAACTACAGAACCAAATCAAGGAGCTAGAAATTGGAAAAAAGTCGCAAGAGGAAAGAATAAAAAAGATTCAGAATCATAAACAATCTACTGGAGAACCAAGAAGCACAATCCAGGAAAATGCATCCAAAATTTAAATTAAGGAAGTGAAGACAGTCCTCGCCGCAGTCCAAAAGAAAGAAGAACAAACAACACCTACACCTTATAGACATCCTAATTATAATCGTCATTTTGACTAACGACAAGGTCAAAATGGATATTTACAGAAGACTTATGTGGACATGCGAAAATATCGACATACTAAGCAACACTTGAGATGAATTGTCCCACAAAAAGATCTAAGAGCTTCAATAAAAATAGATCTGGGATGGACCACAGCATATACGATGCGACAATTCTCCTTGGGAATTCGTAATTCGTATCGGCTCATCTCCTCAAATGTTGAAAATACAAAAGGTAAAGAATTTCGAGACGACAGATTAAAATAAATCAGACATTGATGTCAAATACATCTTTGAGGACAAAGATTCCCTTAAGGGGAAGGCAATGTAATGAACATAAAATAAATATAATAATTAAATAATTAATAATAAACATGATTAAGATGAAAGGACATGACCTTTCATTCACAATTCCCAAGCCCTATTTAATAGGCGGGTTATCAACCATTGTAATCATCTTTCATCCTATCATTAATATATACTTGCCTTATAGCTTATCGAATATTTCAGGTGTTTTGGTGAATAATATTGTATGAGCTAATAATTATTCGCTTCAGTTTCTACCCAAAAAGATTGTGTCGTTTCTATTGATGTGATTGATGTTGTAAATGGTTCTCAGTTTTATATTCTGCTACATACTGTAAAGAAGTTCATGTGTGATTATTTCAGTTAAATTTAAATATACTATTTTAGACCTAATTTTGATTTAAATGAAAATTTACATAGTATTAGAGCTCTGGTGAGCTAAAGATGAGAGATTTGTAGCATTAGTGATAGATCACGGGTAGATCTATTGAAGACGCAAATCTAGATTGCAGACTCTAGGGTTTGACAGGTACACTTCAGTATGGACGTACAGTTGAGAGTTGAGGATAGACTCCAGGGTGCTCATATCTTTCCTACATGGAAAGAAAGGATCACAAGGATCCTGGATGTCAGTGACGCAAAGGAGCACATTGACTCCACGAAAGCTAATCCCATAGATCTGACAGAGTTAGTAGCTTGGAAGAAGATTGATTCCAGAGCCAAGTTGATTATCATGGATGGAGTGAAGGACCATATTGTCCCTCACATTTCCGAGGAGAAGACCGCAATAGAGATGTGGACGACTTTGGAGAGTCTGTACTAAAGCAAGAACAAGAACAGGAAGATGGTGCTGTAAGAGAGGATGCGCAATACCAGGATGACCAAGGGTGAAGGATTTGTGTCGCATCTCACAAAACTCACACAAATAAGAGATGGGCTTGGATCTATTGGCTCTAAGACAGAGGACGAGGAGCTAGTTCGGATAGCCCTCAATGGCTTCTCTAAGCCATGGGACACCTTTGTCAAAGGTGTGGTGGTTAGGGAGAATCTCCGTGATTGGCAGAGATTGTAGGATGACTTTGTGCTGGAGGAGACCCGCATGGGTCAAGGATCAAGCTCATCCAACAGTGCCCCACAGATTGTGGATGAGGAGGCTCTAGCCCTTACGGGGAAGAGCAAGGGTAAGGAAAAGAGGAAGATTAACACTTAGATGGCAAGTGTTTTATCTTCCATAAGCAGGGACACTTTGCCTCCCAGTTCCCAGACAAGAAGAAGAGTAACACTCAAATGGCTGGATATGTTGAGGTGGAGGATTTCAACAGGAATTTCTATGAGGAGTTCTTCTTGATAACTTGCAGGGAAAGCACCACAGGGAACAACATATGGTACATCGATAATGGAGCATCTAGTCACATGATTGGACATAAGGGATGCTTCAAAGACTTGCAGGAGGGTGGAACATCCACGTTGAGCTGGGTGATGATGCACGGTATTAGGCGCAGGGAGTTTGCACTGTTTCATTTTAGAGGGAGTCTGGAAAACCCCTCAATTTTGTTGATGTGTTATATGTTCCAAGATTGACCAAGAGCCTCATATCATTCTCCACTCTAGAGGACAAGGGATATCAGGTGAATTTCTGAGACCATAGATTATATATCAGGCCCAAGGGTGATAGGAGCTTAGATCGAGTGATTGGAATCAAGAGTGGGAAAGTGTATAGTCTACACTTTGAGCCTACAAAGTCTCTAGTCAGTAGAAGCAATAGTCAGGGTGAGTTGTGGCATAGGAGGATGGCACACTTACACCATGGAGCACTGAGGCACTTGAGACAGGTTGTCATTGTATTTCCTCAGGTATAGGAGGAGAAGCACAACCAATGCAAGGGTTGTGCTTTTGGGAAGAACATCAGGAATCCTTTCCAACAGAGTGAGAACAAGTCTAAGGATCCATTGGAATTGGTGCATTCAGATGTATATGGACCTATGAGTGTCCATTCTTTTAGTGGTTATAGTTAATGCATAACCTTCATTGATGACTATTCTCGAAAAACCTGGATCTATTTCCTGAAGGCCAAGTTAGAGGTATTTGAGAGGTTCCGAGAGTTCAAGACTCTCGTGGAGAAACAAACAGGAAAGAAGATTAAGGTGTTGAGGGTAGACAATGGGGATGAGTACACCTCCAATGAGTTCATGTATAATTGTTTAGCAGAGGGGATTAAGAAGGAGCACACTGTACCCCATACCCCACATCAAAATGGAGTTACAGAGCAGAAGTACATGAATATGGTAGGAGAAACCAAGGCCATGCTATTTTATTAGGGATTTCCACTATTCCTTTGGGCCGAGGCATACAAGACTGCAGTGTACATTCAAAATAGGTGTCCCCACACAACTTTTGGGAGGAAGACACTAGGGGAGGTCTTCACAGTCAACAGGCCAGATGTGAGTCACATTCGCATATTTGGCAGTGTATGCTATTGTCATGTTAATGCTGACACTAGGAAGAAGCTGGAACCTTATGGAGAGAAGGGGTTACTTGTTGGTTATAGAGAGACTTCAAAGGCATACCTAGTTTACATTCCTGCTCGCAAGAGGATCATTGTGAGTAGGGATGTCCAGTTTGATGAGGAGAGGGCCTTGCTGAGATCTACGGACTTGCTAGCAGAGCAAAAACCATCACATGACATGAGGATCAAGTTGGGGGAGCCAGATGTACAGGTACAGGTACAGACTCACGGCACAGGTTCTGGTAGTTAGAGGGAGTAAGGTGGACATGATCCTTATATCTTTGATGGGGAGGATGAGAAACAACAGGAGATGGACATGCAACAGCTGCAACAGGTAGACACTAGGCCAAGGCCTAAGTGGTTCAGGTCCACAGTACAAGATTCCAGGAAGGTGTATCTTCCATAGAGATCTTTTAGATAGAGCGTACCACCAAAGAGACTTCGTTATATGGCATTGATGTTAGAGTTGATTAACTCTGAACCTTCTAGTTTCGAGGAAGATACACAACATGACATATGGCAGGAGGACATAGTTGAGGAGTATGCCTCAATCATGAAGAAACAGGTATGTGAGGTTGTGCCAAGACCTAAAGGTAAGAATGTGGCGGGATCCAGGTGGATCTACAAGGTGAAGCATGCAACAGATGAAAGCATGGAGAAGTAAAAGGTGTGCTTCGTAGATAAGGGGTTTTCATAGAAGGAGGGTATTGACTATGAGGAGACCTTCACCCCTGTATCGAGGTATTCTTCTATTCAGACCATTATCTCTTTAGTAGCATAGATGGGTTGGCGAGTCCATTAGATGGATGTCAAGACTTCCTTCCTCAATAGAGTGATAGAGGAGGAGGTATATATTGAGCAACTAGAGGGTTTTGATGTGGAGAAAAAGGAGACACATGTATGTAGATTACATTAAGCTCTTTATGGGCTCAAGTAGGCACCTCAAGCATGGTACTCAAGGATAACAAACTACCTACGGGAGATGGGATTTCAACAGAGTGAGGCTGACCACAACCTGTACTTCTTGACAGGTGAGGTGCCTCTCATACTCGCCTTATATGTAGATGATCTCTTTCCTACAGGAGATGAGAGGTTGATTGGAGACTGCAAGTCTAACCTTGCAGTGGAGTTTGAGATGAAAGACCTTTGGTTGATGCATTACTTTATGGGATTGGATGTTTGGTAGAGAGATGGATGCTTCTTCATTGGACAAGAGAAGTATGTAGTAGAGATCTTAAAGAGATTCAAGATGGAGGACTGAAAGCATATGGCCATACCTATAGTTTCCAACTGGAGGAAGATTTATGCATCAGGGTCAGATGGATTTGATCCTACCTTGTATCGTCAGCTTATTAGATTGCTTATGTATTTGGTCAACACTCGACCAGACATTAGCTTTGAAGTCAACTCTTTGAGTTAGTTCATGGTGGACCCTTAGAGAGTGCATTGGATGGCTGCGAAGCACATACTTCTCTACATCAGAGGTACAGTGGAGTATGGGTTGGTTTATGAGCACAGGGGGAGTGTGCAGTTAGCAGGTTTCACAGATGCTGACTGGGAAGGGTGTGTAGAGGACATGAAGAGTACTTCAGGTTGTTGTTTCAACATTGGGTTAGGGGTTGTCTCTTGGTTCAGCCGGAAGCAAAATTTAGTTGCATTGAGCTCAACAGAGGCTGATTACATGGCAGCCAACATGGATGCTTGTGAGGGTATGTGGCTAAGGAAGTTACTTTCAAGGTTGTTCGAGTGTGAGCTAGAGGCTACAGTAATTCACTGTGACAATCAGAGTGGCATCAAGCTATTTGAAAATCCAATGTTCCATGACCAAAGCAAACACATAGACATCAGGTACCACTTCTTGAGAGATCGTGTTCAGAGAGGAACCATTCGGTTGAAGTACATACAGACAGATGAGCAGGTGGCAAACATTTTTACCAAGGCACTTTGCAGACACAATTTTGTGAAGTTCAGGGATAAGTTGGGGTTGCTACCGAATCCCTTCCTCATCGAGGGGGAGTGTTGAAATAGAAACAACATAGAAGGTCTTCCTGCATGCATGTGTCCTTGCATGCAAAAGACTTAAATCAGGAAACCAATTCTATTTAATTTAGTTTTCCTAAGTTTACTTGGAAAATAAATTAAAGTAATCTAATTATTAATTGACTTTATAAAGTGAAAATGAAATTAGGGTTTTTGTTTTTTATAAAGTTATAAAATAAAGATCAATTAGTGGAGAGGGAAAAGTTGCATTCCGACAAAGAAAGAGGAAGAAGTGTGAGAGAGAGAAGTTTGGTGAAGAAGACAGAGGATCACTAACTTAGGAAGGTAGACCTAAATTGTAGAGGAGAGAGACACGAGACTTTGGCAGAGGTACACCATACAACAACAACAACAACAACACCGTCACCGTACAAGAGGGACACACACCATACAACAGAAGGGACGTAAATCGTACAACAACAGGGCCATACACTGTACATCAGCAGGGCTGTACAGACCCTCAGAGTCGTACAACAACATGCCATATAGCAGCAAGCTGCCTTAGGAACCATGCCATATCACAGGTTTTTCTCAGTGATTTTTGGGTGTTTCGATTTTTCCATCTAGGACATAAATCGATTTTCTGATATTGTAAAAGCTCTGTATTTTCTTTATAAAATTATCATCTCATATTGTTGCACTAGTTTTCCCATCTTGGGTTCTTTCTGTGGGCTTCTACCCAAAAATATTGTGTCATTTCTATTGATATGATTGATTTTGTAAATGGTTCTTAGTTTTATATTCCGTTGCATAATGTAAAGAAGTTCATGTGTGGTTATTTCAGTTAAATTTAAATATATTGTTTTAGCCCTAGTTGTGCTTTAAAGGAAAAATTACATAATACTCGTCAATATTCATGGAATGGGGCATCATAAAAATATTATCGAACAAGTTGTTATCAAAGACTAGAGACTACAACAAATTGCATAACTCACAATTACAACGCATGGAACCAAAACTATACAACTACCAACTATCAAGGATCGAGACAAAAAAAATTGAATTTGTATGGATGGATCATCAACATTGGCAACATGAAAGCAAGAACTTAAGGAACGTCTATTAATTGGTTTCATGACATGTAAAGCCATTAACTGTAAAGCTTTGAGGACAAAGCTTTTTGAAGGAGGGTACTTTGTTATGACCCTTGGGGGGGGGTCATATATGGGTTAATTGTATGTAATATGACCCAAGGGGAGCATATATGGGGATAAATGCAAATGTAATAATGTTGTCCTAATGAAGGGGCCTCATGTGCAATTAGTGGATATGTATATATAAGGGTAGTGTAGTCATTGTTGAGAGACATGTGAAATGATTATGTAAAAGTCTTGGGGTATTTGGAGAAGGATCTCTTATTCTTTGAAGATTTATAGTGTAACTCATCTCTATTATCTTTATTGGAGCTCCACGTTTACATTGTTGTACATGGTGTGTACTTTTGTCTCTTTTGATATTTTAAGGATATTGATTCATAGAATTCTCCTTCTTCTAAAATTACGTGACCCAAATAATGAATATGTTTTTGATATAATTCACAATTGTTGAGTTTTGCATATAGCTAGTGTTCTCTCGACACTTGCAAAGCCATTCACAAATGGTCCTTTTGCTCTTATTCATATTTCAAATACACAAGTATGCCAATATAAAGGAAAACAAGCACAAACTTATCCAAGTATTTACTGAAGACACTATTAACAAGGCACATTAATGTCTCTCATTGATGCTTTCACAGGTGGTCATCTTAATAGCTTTTCAGAGACCCTATGTACTAATCTTATTCTCAATATTTCAGGATAAGTAGTGCAATCCATCTTTCAAAGAAGATACTCATTAATTCTCACTAGTTTGGAGATCAAATACTTTAATTAATGATGTTTCTTATTAATAAGAATTAAAAAGTAATTGATATGTAGTCTTATATCATGGTGAGCATTTATTAATCAACGACATTTTTAAGGTGAGAATCATTAATTAGTGGCATTTTTTTACCGTAGATAATGATAGGTGCAAAATATTTGCTTAATTCCCATCCATTGTCCCAATTAATATTGTGTAGGCGTTTTTCAGTGTCCATAGCCTCTCTAACACATCTCTTCATGTAGCGATCTAAACTAACATTGACTTTCATGTTCTCTAAGAAAATGTGGTGCCTGGAGTTTTTGAAATGATATGTCAATGTAGCTTTCTTAATTCTACCATGAGCATTGTTTTTTTTTTTCAAAGTATTTTATTTTTATTTTTATATATAAGTTGTTAAAACACAGACAAAAAATGTTACATATGTCCAGCAGTCCATCAACATTGTTTTATTCTTAGAGCACTTATGAGAATTTATATCATATAGTTGTATTTCCTATGTTCACTAATTAACAAAAGACAACCAAAATTTCCTGTATAGATTCTACAATAGACTCCCAAGATCATAATATATACACACTTAATCATGAAATCATTTAAGGAGGGACTTTCTTGTGATTATCTTCTTTCACGATCTTCTTCTGCTTGATGTCCTTCAGTGTTGCTTCTTCTTATAGTTAAGGAGGATGATTCAAGTACGGAACCTTGTAATGCAGAAGAGATGAGTATTCCGTGTAGACTTCAAGGGTAGAGAGAGTTTTTAAGGCCTCTCTTTCGGATCTGAGGGTGTCACATTCATCTTCCAATCTCTCCAGCTTCATCTTCCATTCTGCCACAATTTCTAAATTGGTCAATTGCTAAGTCTAGAGTCCCCATATCTGAATATGTAGCGATTGTACCATCAGTTCGATTTCCTCTTCGTTAGGCCCTGCATCCTTCCTTTCCGCTTTCACCTGCCTCGCCGCTCCTTTTTGCTTCCTGTCCATACGCCAAGGCTGCCAACTAGATGGAAAGCTAGGTAAGTAACAATGCATATATTCATTTGCTTTCTCATTTTTTTGGTTATCCATTTCTATGTTAGCGATTCGATTCCTTTTAAACAACTTCATAATTACATGAATCAGTCTCTTATTTAGTTCCACCGATAGTGTATTCATTCACACAACTTTCCTCATGCTTTTTAGCATTTCAGTCCCATCATTATTTTGACTATTAGCGAACCAGGGCCCTGTAAACTTTGGATTCATCTTCTTAATGATGGAAGTGTGGCAAATTTGCATAAAAGTAGTACTGAGGGAAGGACGACCAATTGGGGGGTAGTTAAACCACCTACGTCGATCATTAAGATGAAGAAATGGATCAGACATGTCACTTGCTTCAAATTCCCAAGGGCATTATGATTCTAAGTGTTTTGAACTTTGAGCAGACAATTCACTCCCTTTGCCATGATACTCAATCTTTTCTTTTTGCACCTCAGAGCAGAGCTATCCCCTCCATTGATCTCACTTGAGTTTGACATTTCTTATGGAATTTGTCTATGGGTTGGTGTACCATTGATCCTTAGAATTCCCACTGGATCCCTTAGGGAAAGGTTGGTTCACAAATCAACCCCTTGGTTTTTTCTTCTTAAAATGTGGAAGACCTTGGTTGTATTGAGGTCCTTAGTTTCTTTGAATTTTTTCCTAAAGATAGATTTGATCATATATGAGGGTATATTTTTGGTTATTAAGTGACTGATCATTAACATCAAATCACCAAGAATTGTTAATGATCTCCATCCTTTCTCTTTGACAATGCAAATTCCAATGAGGAGTGTTAAGGCCTCAACTTGATTATTCGAAGCTTGCCCTATATTCCAAGCATAACTAACACCTGTATTTCCCCCTGGGAAAATGATCTCCCCACCTCGGGGCTGCCTTTTGAAGTGCCATCAAAGCATAAAACATAGTTAGCTTGGGAGGATTTTCAGGTTTGAAAACTATTGAGGGGATATATGAAGCTGCCAGCAAGATCCAGAGGGGACTGTAGGTGGATCAATAATGGTTATTGACCTTGAACTACCTTGATTGATCTTAATCCATTGATGCTAGTTAGTTTTTTCTTGACTTAGGGGAGTAAACTCTCTCCTACCCTTATTTTGGATGATGTGTTCTACTAACATGCACATGCTTCTCATCGCCACCACCGAAGGGGTGGTGAATTCGTCATAGAATTGGTCTGTATTCCTATCTAGCCATATCTTTGAAACCATAAATTTTTCCATTCCCATAAAGCAATACTTAAAAATGATTTCATTCTCTAGCTTACTCCTATAGTACCTCCATGAGCCACTCATGAGTTTGGTTACCTTGTTTGTCCATATTATTTTAGAGCACATGTTTCCACTGAAGACTAGTATCTAGATTTCTTTGGAGAACAAGTAACCAAGGAAGAGATGGTCACTTGACTATTCCTCTGTTTATCATAAGACACGTCTGAAAGGGCAGTGAAAGCCCTTTTTTAAAATATTTTATCTTGCTAAAATCCTACCATGATCCAACAACCAATAGGAAAACGTTAATTTTAGGGAGGGCATCAGTGTTCAAAACCTTTTTCCACTTGCTTGCTTTAGGAGGAATCTTAGTCTAGTTAAACAACGAGGCATAACCTTCTTTACTTGTGTAGTCCCCTTTTCCCCAATGTCTCGAGTCTTCCATTATTTGTTGGGAGGAGGCACAACCTTTTTATTTGCTACATAGGTAATGGAATTGGTCGTTCATTTCTGTTGGGAGGTTTCTTATCTTCCATTCTTCCCAGCTTCCCTTGTCATCCCTGACCACTATGTGTGACACGGTAGTGATATTTTAATTTTGGCACTAAGTCCTTAGAAAAGTTACATATTGATATAGCATCATGGGAGGATTGCCCATAATACTATCATTCCATAGACATATTTTTCCCCATTTCTAGGGATCCATGTGATTTTGCTTTGGATTAGAGGGAGAGAGGATTTTAACAGTTTCCAGTTAGGGGAGCCAAACTGCCTTACCCGAGGATGATCCACACTTCGTAACTTATCATTAAGGAAGTATTTGCAAGTAAGAGATTTTTTCCACCATTTATTTTTGCCCGTGACTAATCTCCACAATATATTTTCTCCTAAAGCCAAATTTGATATTGCAGGGTCACGTATTCCCAGTCCCCCATTGATTTTTGGAGCGCTGATAGGTTTCAAACTTACAAGACTCATTCTTTTGGTGGAAGACTTCCCTCGTTTCCATAAGAAGTTTATGATTTCCTTGGTAATCGATTCCTTGACGTTTATAGGGACCATAAGCATAGAGAGATGAAAAACAGGGAGGGATGACAATACTACTTTAACTATAATTGCACAACTTGCAAGATTCAACCATTGAGCCCCCGAAGTGGAATTTTTATTTTTGATTATGTCTAAGATTTGGTTCCATTCTATTTTAGGAAGACCCTTGTGACAGATTGGGATTCCCAAATATTTGAAGGATTTCCATTCTTCTTTTATTGGGAATTTCAAGGTTCGAGCAATGGTCGTTGCAATTATTCTATTAGTATTACAAAAAATAAATTTAGCTTTTATGCTTATTAGTTTTTCCTCCCGAATATCTCATAAACACCTCAAGGATATCTTTGAAAGTATGAGCTAGAATGGTTGAGGCTCCACTATGAAATAAGGTCTCATCTATGAATTGAGAATGATTGATTCTTTTCACACCTCGAGTGATTTTTATTCCCATGATTTTCTTCTCTTTTCTAGCACTATCCAACTGTTTTCTTAAAGACTACACCATTAATATATAGAGCAATGGGGAAAGGGTATAACCTGACATAGTCCTCTAGAGATTCTAAAGAAATCAGTCGGTCTCCCGTTCACCAATGGAGCTATCCATGGATTGCAAATGCACGGTGCGTTCCATGCCATAAAGTCAACTCCAAATCCAAATATTTGTAGGATAACAAAAATAAAGTTGTGTCTTACCCTTTCTAAAGCATTGGCCATATCCAATTCGATGACCATTCTTTTTTCCCCTCTCTCTTTATTGGAATGGATGGATTCCTGCACTAACAAAATATTATCTATAATATGCCTTTTGTCCACAAACTTGCCTTGATTCTTGGAGATGAGATTCTGCAAGAGAGGTCTTAGTCTGTTTGCTATAAATTTGGTGATAATTTTGTAGGAAACATTGCATAAAGAGATGGGATGAAATATAGCAAAGCTTGTTGGGTTTGAGTCTGTACGAATCAATGACAAAAAGGAAGAGTTTGTGCCACCCCCTGTCTTTGTTGATTTTCAAGAGTATTGGATCATTCTTGTGAGATATTTTTTAATGATATTCCAATAACATATATAAAAATGAGTGGAAAACTTGTCAAGCCCTAGATATTTATCGGGGTTCATCTACCTTATGACTTTTCCATATCTCATTCTCTGTTATTTGTTTCATTAGATCTTTGTTGTCTTTTTGGTTGAGCATATTGGGGATGTTGTTGATCAGATGTTCCTATGCATCTGTGTCCCCGCCTTCATCGTCCTAGTATAAGTTCTCAAAGAACTCCTTCGCTGATATTTTTATTTGCTCTCGTCCTTCAACTTTTGTTATGTTCTCCTTCTTTATTTCTTTGACACTATTCCTCCATAATCTCACTTTCATTTGTCTATGGAAGAATTTTGTGTTTCTATCTCCAGTTTGAGGTCACAAGATTATGGATTTCATCCTCCAAATTTATTCTTCTTTTTGAAGGAGATGTTGGTATTCCATAAAGTTCCTTTGTTCTTCCTTCAAAAGCAAGGGGGGAGTTCTTCCTCTTCCATAGCTCTTCTATTTTTCCCATTATGATGTGTAGATCCTTTGCCTTTTATTTTTTGATTTCTTATTTTCTTTTCACCCATCTCTTAAATCTTGTTTAGTGTTCCTTATTTTTTGTTCGCAAATAAATATCAGAGAACCCGTGATCCAAGGGGACCATTCATCTTTAACTTTGTCCATGAAAAAAGGATCATTGGTCCACAATGGGTTGAATATAAATGGGATAGGGCCCATATTTTCCTACTCTATCATTTCAAGTGTTAAGGGTCTGTGTTTCGATCTTGCCCACAATAGAATACCAGAAGAGAAGATATGCTCTTCTAGCATGCTAATGTGGATGAGTAACCTATATTATAGTTTGGCTTCTATGTGACCTAGACCCACCATTTTGTTTGTCGTCGTGAATCTACTTGATGATGGCTTAATGTACATTAAGTACATATTGGAGATGAGGCCCTCCATAAGTTCTATGTTTTGGTCCCTCACTATACTTCCTCCTTTCTTCTATGAAGCATGGAGGATTGTGTTAAAGTCCCCAGCTACCATAAGTGGTAGGGGGGTAATTTTAGCTTGAAGGGTAAGGGTGTTCCAGCTTTGTATTTTTTAATGAAGGTTATTAGGCATATATACATTGAAAATGGCGATTGCAATATTAGAGGGTAAAAGGATTAGTCTTACCCGGAGCCAGTTGGGGTTGATATTCCAAATTACAAGTTTTAAGAGGGATTTGCTCCAGAGCATACAAATACCCCTGGAAGCTCCCCTAAATCTCAATGGAATTCTTATGTTTGTGTTCCAAAAGTACTTTCTTTATTTTAGGACCTCCTTATCCTTCCTAGATTGTAATCACTTGGGGTCTTTATTTTCTTACTATATTTCTCATTTGGGGTTTCCTTTCTTCGCTCCCCAGTCCTCTTCAATTCAAAGAAACTATTTTGATAATTTAGAAAGGATTTTGGGTTGAGACCCTTTCGGGGGGGAAGACCCTCATGTATTTCTTAAAATCCTCCCTTCCTTTCTTGTATGATTGTCGATTGTAGTATGTTTTCCTAGCTCAATCCCTTTTTTGGCCTCTTTTCTCTTATGTGATAGTTTGATTTTCTCCCTGCTATTTTATTATGAGGAATTTGAGATATCTCTAGGTTTGTCTTCTTTCCAAGACTTGCATCTTATTCACCCTCCCTGAAATCATACTCGAAGAATTCTTGATCATTTCCTATGTGATTCTCCTATTCTTCTCCTACTTTGTACCCCACCTCTTTTTTCATTCCCTTTATTTTCTCCATGAGTAGGGTTTTGGTTATTGTCTTTCACTTCATCTTGCTCTGACAATACCTCAAATTGATTTGAGCTACTATTGCCACTTTTTCTTTTGCTTTTTGTAGGCGAGGCTTGGAGTTCCTTTTCTGGATTCGTTTCTTGAGTGTTTGTCATGACTGGTCCCTTATCCAATTGAATTCCTTGTCTGGTGGCCTCCCTTTTCCTCCTTGGTTGATGCCAATGATATTTTTGGTCTCCTTATTGAGTTTCCACTATTGATTTAGGGAATTTTTTGGCGAAGTGGACTTATTCATTATAAACTTTACATTTGAATGGGAGTTATTCATAGTCCACCTATTACAGGTATGATCACCAATCTAGGTTGAGTATGATTGCCTCCGGAAGTCCTTTCTCCATATCTACTTCCATACATATTCTTGTACATGCCTTGAGACCGTCCTTGGGTTCTTATTTTTCAATGTACTTACCCAATGTGTTCCCCATGACCTTCAATGTTTCATCATTCTAGTAGTGAAGAGGGAGAAAGGGAAGTCTCACCCAGACTAGGACCAGAAAAGGAATATCGTTTTCTGGGTTGAAATTGGAGACCATTTGTTAAGTTACATTCCTTTGGTTCCCATGAAATATGAACCACTTCGGAAAATGAAATCCTTGTCTTCCCTTCCTTCAATTAAAAAGGTAAAGAAACCCATGCCACATAATTAATGGGATATTTCTCCTTTGATTAGGGGTTTCCATTTTTTCTTGACCTAATAAGCAAATGACCTCAGAGATGGCCAAATTCCTGTAAACAGACCTATGAGTCCATTTTCAAGTAATCAGAGAGCTAATAACTGTGATTTCATTTGAATTGGGAAAAAGGGATCTCCTCAAGTTACTCAATGAATTGTGAGGGCTCATAGTTGCATTGATGAGGGAGATTAGCTAACAGGGTAAAAAAGGTAGATTCCCCAGGAGAAGGGGAGGGGGAACCATTGGCCCTCCTCAAAGGTTTCATGTGTTACCATAGAAGAAATTCTAGGTAGAGCGTGTAGATTAGCGAATCCTATGTCAAACACCATGAGCAATGTTAGCACTATGTTGTTTCAATGTTGTTTGAATAGAGAAGCTAATTCGAGCAATATATACCTTACCATAGTCACAAGGGATATATAAACACATTTACTCCTTTTCAAATATGGTTGATCTTTTGCATGGTTTGTTATAGCCAAAACTGGTATTTTTCTGTTCGTGATGACACTTACATGTTTTGGTCGCATGACAACACTTCATGATTTTATTGTCGCTCACTCAAAGGACATTTATGGATGGAAGAGCCATATTTAGGAATTTAGTAGGATTCCATTACCTCTTTCTTGGTCCATTACATAGTTAGGAAGTTGATGAACAAGTTTGTAGGCCAAATCATCTCCTGAAAACCCTTGGAAAAGCCCTAAACATGACAATTTTCCCCCCAAAAACGCCCCTTGCACATGGTCCACTAGCATTTTTTACCTTGCACATGCTTGTTTCTAGTGCTCCAATAGCTTGTGGCACGCTACTTTCATTTGTTAAACTAGTGTGTACCTCCAAAATTCCTAAAAAATATAAAAAAATCTCAAAAAATGGGTGGTTTTGGAACTACCTTGGCTGTAACTACTTCCTCCTCGACCTTATCTTCTCCATTTGATATATAAGAGAGGGAGAGGGTACCATGAAAGGGGACTTGGCCTATATTAATGTTATGCTGGCAGAATTTGGACTCTCATCCCCCTTACTTGTGCCCTAGTTGCCATCTACCCTTGATGCATTGCTTGGAGGTTGGGACTCTTGGAGGAGAGAAGTAGGAGATCCAAGGTTTCTTGAGGTGCCTTGATTGATGAGAAGGTAAGTTTTTCATTTATTTCATTCAATTAATAAATATTTGAAATTCTTGCCTTTCCAAATCACTATGTATGGATATATCTCAATTTTGATTACTTGTTGATGTTTATGAGATCAGTGTTTTATGTTCTTTTGAATGTCAATATTTTATATGTAGTCAAATTGGTTTGAGGAAGGTATTGAAGTGATTTTGCAGATTCCTTGATTGGAGAGCAAGAGGAGGACTTAAGGAGAATCTTGGATTGACCTTCTGTTTGTAAGGTACACACCCTCCTTAACCCTTAACCTTTTTCTTATTTACTGTATTTGCAGAACTTCGTAAGTCCATCTTTAACCCTGGTACGTTGGTGGCCTCACCCCTGCCATAAGAACACTTTACCTAACAACAAAAATGGTGACTCCATCAGGGAGAAGCCTATCTGATTTTGGGTCTCCAAGGTCTATTTGTCCAATATATTTGAAAGTCTAAGTTTTGATTTCAGGTTAGGAACAATCATTGAGTCTTATTAGACACCTTCCTTGTCTTTTTTGGAGTTGGATTCACCTTTATTTTACCTTTCAGTACCCACACGCTTGTGCTAGTGTATACATTAGTGTTTTTGCTAGGTACACGCTGGTACAAAGTGCTTCCACTATCTTGTCACACGCTACTGTGCATGTGTTTCACTAGCGTGTCCCTCCTGTAGGTGACTTCTTCACTTTCAAGAATGTTTGGGAGGGTTCTGGTTCCATTCTTTGGAGTCCCTGTTGTTCCCAGGTCTATGTAGGACCACTTGGAAGTTGTATCTTGTCTTGCCACAGATATTAATTTGATGTTTAGAATCACTTCTTGAAGCAATTTGGGCTTGTTGAACTTTGTGCTTTATCTCTTGCTTGGCATGACTTTGGTTTATATGGTGTTTTGATCATCCTTTATCAGTATGTATAGACTGAACTTCTGAGTCATCTAATCCTTGTATTAGTCAGTGTTGTTGGTCAAAACGCTTATGCCAAAGTGGTTTACTTGGTCTCTTATGCAAGTTTTCTTTCCAAGTGAGGTGTGGTTAGACCTCAGGTCAATCTAGGGTTCTATTCTTGTGGGACATAGTCCAGAAGTCCAGTTGCTTTGTCTTTACATTAGATTCATGTACTTGTTTATAGAGTCATTTTATTTTCTTTTTTCATTTTAAAATAAAAAGTAAAAAGAAGAAGTCCTTGCTGCTTCGTATGCATTTATGTATTTGGCCTTAATTCATGTATTTGCATATGTTTGTTTCTGAAAAATAAAAATAAAAATCTTTCATTTGTGGCCTGCATTTTCAATTTTGAAAAGAAAAAGAGAAGTAAAAGCTTTGTATTTCAAATATCTTTTTGCATTTGCCATGTTGTTTCCACTTTTGAGTAAAAAACATCATTAGTTTCACGACCGCTACCCGTTGAGTAGTCACATCCCTTTAAAAAGAACGTTTAATATTAAAATATATTAGTAATATTTATTTTTTAGGGACGACACCTACTAGTCTAGGCTTGTGTTTTGGACTAGGGCTCATCTTTAAACTGTTTAAAACAATTTAAACTCAAAACTTAGTGGCCATTATTCAGGAAACCCAAGATTGCAAAAGGGTGAACTAGAAAGATCTTATGACACATGAGTTAATCACAAAGTCATATGAGAATGTATTAAGGTGATAGCCCTCCAATACTCAATTGAGCATACATTAGAGTTGTTGCACGTTGGGGGATTCATTCAGTACCACATTTTGGCCCCGTGTGGCGTCGATGTTGTTTGAGTTTTCGGATTAGCTACCCTTCCCATGTGCATCGAATGGACCGATGACTGTTCCTCCAGACCCATTTTGCAAGTTTGGTAACCATAATATCTTGAAATCTAGAGCTCTACACAGGTGATAGTGGAAGGTTATTTCCACTAGGACATACATGGGAGGAAACCCCATGCATCTCTTTGGAAAATTGGTTGGTGATTCAAATGCTTGCCCCAAAGTGATTGTATTGTGGACCTCGGGTAAGTGTCCTTAGCCCTTCACTGGTTAGTCTTGGGACCTCATCATCTTATTCTCTCCTTTGGAAGGTATCTTTGTTTGCTTGGTATGGATACTTAGGATTTTTTCCAGTGGTGTGCTCTTTGTGTTGTTTGTTTTTAGTCGACCTCAAATATCTTGTTGAGTTGAAAGCTATGGCTAGTATTCCTATGAACACTAACCAATGGACCCCTATACAAGGGGATTCTTGTGCTTTTCGTTTTGCTAGGAATGTTGGTGTTCCCTTGATGGCCACTCTAAATATTCCTGGATTCACCCTTAGGCTGTCAGTTTGGTTGTTTCCAACTCTGACTATCCTAAATGATCTTGGTGCTTCTCAACTAAGCACCTTATATCAAGGGCATCAAAACATTCTCCCCCCTTCACCAGTAACATCATCTCCTCCTCCTTCTACCCAATATGGTGAAAGATTTGATATTAGTAACCAACTGTCTAAAAGCAACAAAATAAGGAAGGATAAGAAGAAAATATGAAAGCAGGGGTCCAATCATCCAACATCTAGAAGTCATGTTGGGGTAATCCACCCAACCTCTGCAATTCATGTTGGGGGCATCCACCCTACCTTTAAAGATCATGCTAGGGGTGAACACTAAGCCAATGCAAGTCATGTTGACACTGTTGAGAAACCTAAACATATAGGATGTAAGACTAAGTTCCCTTGTAAGATTTACAAGGTATATCACCTTACTCACCTGTGCCTTGCTATTGCAGAAGCACAAAGAGTGTGGTCCGAGTCTCCACTATCTTCTGCTCTTGAACAACTTGTGACTTCTCAACAACCTATTCAACCTTTGGTTGATCAAGTGGTTAAACCAATGCAATATTTGGTCAATTCCACTCTTCCTTTGGAGAGTGATGTCTATACTAGTCATGTTTTCTTCATTGCCAATTTATAACTTTCCAGGAAAGGGGGCACTCACTTCGCTCCAAATGAACCCTTGCCAAGCCCTCAGAATGTTATCTTAATTTGATTAGGAAAGTATGGTTGAGCCACGTCTTCCTTTTGTTGCACCTTTTCAGATAAATGTCCACGTTAAACACTAAATGGTTGCTCGTTGTATTGTAGATGAAGGAGTCTCATGCAATGTTTTATCCGCGCATGCTTGGAGAGGTATGGGATCTTCCAACCTCGTGTTGACCGTTAATCAGTCGTTGGATTTTGATAGAAGACCTAGTGAAACTTTAGGAGTTCTTTATCGATCACCTGTTAGTTTAAGTGTTAAGAGTGTATTAGTCATTTTTTATGGTTATAAAGGACCCCTTGAACTTCAATATACTCCTTGGGCATGATTACATATATGCTATGAATGTTGTGGTGTCTACACTCTTTTGTGTGATGTATTTTCCTCACAACTAAAGCATTGCCACTATCTATCAACTAGCATTTGTTGATCCCTCTCATCACCCAACTTTAGACCAAGTCTATCCTTTGTCAATTCCCAGTGTTTCAGTAGACGCTACCCCACCACGGGTGAATTATGTGGCCTCATATCCTTAGTGTCCAATTGTTGCTGAGAAGAATCATTTGTACTCATGCTTGTCTTCTTAGAATTCGGCCCCGATAGTTGACCAGGTGATCCATCCAATGGGGACATTGGAGTCCATTCTCCACCCTCTTGGTTCAAGTGAATATTTTGACACATATTCTATCTGGGATGATATACTTCCTTCATTTGAAGCATTCTTAGAGGCTATGATAGAGTCTGGAATTCCTTTAGATTTTAACATCCTTTCCAAAGACTATCTCCCTAGATTGGACCCAGTTGCAATCAAATCCAGTCTTGATTTGCCTTTTGAGTCTGATTTCCCTGTATATAGATCCTCAGACATTGGCGTTCCCGAGCCTTTAGACTCTGTCATTGAGCTGCAAGTCGGTGTTCCTAACGAGTTTGATTCTGGTAGCATATTTTTCGACTCCCACGATGACGAGTCTATTCCTATTGACTCCTCTTGTTCTTTTTGATTTGATCTTCCTCATGAGTTTGATATTCTTGACTCCGGGTCCCCAATCCTTGGTACTACTGATTTTTCATCAGTTATCTTTTCCTTGTTTATGCATGTTGTTGAATATACCAAAGTTGAAAATATTTCTACAAAAGTGACATGTACCAAATCTTTCTTTCTAGATTTTTTAGATATGATCTTGGTATTGTTGTTTCTTGGAGACATGAATTTTAGTTGGACTCATGGTTGTTTAGGGAGATTTTTCTATCCGATGCTTGATCCTTTCAAGTATATTTAGAAATTTGCATATAGGTGTAGGCCTCCCCTATGTTATGATGCATTTCAACCTTGTGCCATCCGAATTCGCCATAGGGTCGAACCTGTTGGATATTGGTGTGTTGGTCATATCTTTATGCATTCTACACCAGTCCAGTAGTAGAGCCCACCTAACATGGATCACTCTATTCAGCACCCATATTTACCATTTTGGTTCCCATGTTGAGTTTTTCTTATAAGCTCGAGAGCATTTGTAGATTTTCCATGACTTTGAGAAGAAGCCTCATGCTTTACTTCTCAAATATTTATGGCGATTCCCTATAAGACTCCCATTTTTGTGATTAAGTTGTCACTACATTCGTGTATACCTTACTTGCGCTCATGATCTCGATGCTAGATTTCACGCTTTAAGCTTGTTATATAAGCCCTAATCTCTGCTCTCATAGTCGCTTAGCCCTGCATCTTTTTGCCATTGCAACTTGACACCTTTTACCTGGAGGAGACGCCCCCCAATTGTTACCTAGAGGAGACGCCCCCCAAGTGTCCTTATATTTGTCATGTTCCTTGCACTATGCATAGGTCCGTTCCTTGCGCTTGGAACTAGTTTCACATGCATCTGACACTCGTCTCCTCACATTATGACCATTATTCCATCTCTACTTCGAGGTTGTTAAAAACAATAAGGAGGCCATGAGTTGAATTTTTTTATATTTTATTTTAGGCCCCCTCCCTAAATTCTTAGCTTTTGATCTTGCTCAGTTTTCTTTTGCTCCTTGAAAATTTGGTTTCCATAACTTGTTTTTTATTCTGAACGAGTTTGAGAGGTTTTTGGCATCAATTCAAATCTTACATTTTTTCCTGGTGTGTCGGAAGAATTTTTGGATTTTTTCCGACATGACAGAGAAAATCTAACTTCCAACCCGACCTTTTCTAGCCAATTTCACGTTGTCTTTTTCCCAAGGTTTCAGCCTTTGTCAATGGTTTTTTTGAGTTTCCAACCAGCAATTACAGATATTTTTAAGTGTTGGAGCCGATAAGTTGGGCTGAATTTTGATTTTGAAGCCGACAGTTGTTCATCGGACCATTTCACCGAAGTCTGTCCAACTGTTGCGGCTAAACTTTCCTTTCATTACGGACGTGCTCATCTCAGCTGAAGTTTTCTTTATTGATCGAATACTTCTTCGTGAGTCTGTCGATGAGCTTTTCATTGGGTGTTCCCTACAAAATTCTTCAATAGTGTCGGCAGAATCTGATTATTCTTTTCGAAGAGAGTGACAAAGCTTATGGCTTGTAGCTGATCTGTCGTTGTCGAAACCTTAAGATGAAGCATGCCGACGCTATTTTGTGGTTAGATTTTAATGAAGCGTGGTAATAGTTGCAGCAGAATTGGGATGTTGTAACTGATAATATCGAGAAATTGTTATTGTCTCTCGCCGATTCCAAATCGGAGGATTTCCCTGATGAGCTTTAGGTGCCAAACGACGTTTCTCTCACACGTACGATTTGTGTTTTACCCAACAACTGCATTTAATGCATGTTTATTGATTTTTCTATATATAGCTCGGGAGGTTTGTTTAATAGATTGTTACTTCATTTAGACGCATTCCAGCTGTCGATTATTTGTTGGAGCACGCGATTGTCTTCACCAACCCCATGCCTTTTTAGCTTTTTCCAAGTAGGCCTCCAACTTGGTCATTTAACTGTTTGGTAAATGGGGTCTGGTAAAATAATATTTTGATATTTCTTTTTTAGGTTTTGCATCCGTCGTGGTTTAAAGTCCGTCCCTCAGCCTCATAGGGATTTGTTTGTTTTGAGTCAGTTGTCCCGACCTCCCTTTTTCTTTAGACCTAGTTTGCAACCGGTTGTGGTTTTCACCTGCTCCCATCCGTTTTTGTCTCGATCGCTCAGACCTTAGACATGGATAGCTTAGACCCCTGGTGTGTTAATGATGAGACTAAGGCGGGTAGAGTTTTTCATCGGCCATTCCTCGTCTGGTTCATGTTCGTTTGCAATGATAGGGGATTGGCGAGGCCCCGAGCTCAGAGGGCCATCATTTTCCTTTGAGTTTTGGTCTAGGGTTTTCGTCAGAAGGTATTTTTCCCTTTGTGGTCGGCACCATGGCTTCAGAAAGTCTCAAAGTCAACCTAGATTTGTTGAGTTGCCATCATTTCCTCTGGACTATTTTTCACAGTTAATAGGGTGAACGAGAGGAGTTGTTGCACTGGGCTTAAAACTGAATCTAATGGTTCTTTTGTATCATGTTTTAGAACACTAGACGATTTAGAGTTGAGCTCCTAAAGCAGCAGTTAGAACCCGTGTTTGTCATCTCGACTTGACTTGCCATAAGTTTAGTGTTTGAGGATATATAGAGTCTTTCTAGATCACAGGGTTGTTTCTCGATGGCTAAAGACAATTTGGTAAAATATATATTTATTACTCTTCATGAGTGCAATCCGATGTTGAAAGAAAAAATGATTTGTTAGCTAGACTTTCTTGTATATCTTGCAAATTTTATAGTAGTTTCACATTTTCCTATTGATATGAATGCACGTGGTTTTTAATTTGTAGGGACACTAAGTTGTTTCTTGATGTGATTTTTTCACAGCCTCAGTTTCCCCATGACACCATGCCAAAGAAAGGAAAGAAGAAAGCCAAGGCTACTGAGGAGGACTCAGATTTGGAAGTCACGCCTAAGATAGAGGTAATTTATGAAGACACCAAAGCTGTCACTGGAGCAGAACTTGAGTTCAAGTGGGGAAATATATATCCCATGATCACAAATCAGAAGGTCTCGGACGCGGGCTTAGAAGATATACCCCTATATGAAAACATATTGAGATCCTAGATCACGAAGGTATCCATGAGACCTGAACTTTCCCTTGTGCCGAGGTGATCAGCTGGATTTTACCTAAAGTAGATGTAAATGATATGATCATGTATAACATCGAAGGAAAAGGTTTTTCCTCCTTCACTCCTGCGTACCTAGCTAAAGCTTGCAATATAGTAGTCCTAGAAATCAACATGATAGATGACTAGATAAATAGTTTGAGTTAGACTATATTGAATGTGCAAAGTTAATGATGATAGCAGGAAATTCATTTCGACATAAAACCTCCGGCGAATATGAAATTGCCAGTTTGTGCACCCCTTATAGACCTGTAGCTCTAATGCTCAACATAAGTTTTGGTAGGGCTAATGGGAAGTTCTATAAGATAGGCTAAATCCCACTAATGTATCATGTGACTATGCAAGGCACTATTTTCAATTGGGCAGACATTATTGCTAACAACTTGTCTTCCTACATAGGTGCTGCACTAAGAGGACTACTCCAAAGAAAATCAAAATTATACATGGGATCCTATATGATTGATTGCATCTTGTGCTGGCACCCATTCCAGAAAATGAGCCGTAGTTGGAACAAGGCCAAGACACCCATGTACATTGAATATCATATTTTATGGGCTTATAAGTATCACAACTTCTACAAACTTATTTGTGAGGAATTTCCGAAGCCACTTTACCAGTTGATCTTTCTTGAGGAGTCCAAGTGTATGTCTGAGGGAGCACTAGAATTTATAAGTGAATATGGAGATTATTTTTAATTCGAAGAAGGCACCTATATAAGGATGTACGGAGGGACTAGATCCCCATCATTACTTCCTAAGTATGCTACAGACTGCAATGTTCACATGGAGGCAGTAAGACAATTTTTTTTGGATGGATTCACAATTTTTTTGTTTGACATGAAGAAGGCAGTCTATCGACCTATGCCTTTCTACGTTGGATGCTACAAGTTTTCAAAAGTAAAAAGCGCGTCGACTTTTGTGAAAGACCTAGAAAATCTCCACTTCAGTGAGAAGATTTTTCATAGGAACAATTCCCAGGGTAAGGTTGCTGCACTTGTAAAGGTAAATTTTGAATACTCTGATCACTGTGACAAAGATGAAGAAATTTTCAAGAATGCATGCAATATGACTGCTTTGAATAAGCGGTTCAGACAAAAGAATACAATAGCAGGGGGAAAAGGCATTAACAATAGCACTACTGAGCAACAGAAAATGAAATAAGAAGCTATCAGGAAGAAGGAAGAAGAGGTTCGACAATTAGTGGAAGAAGCAGAGAAATTAGTAGCCCGGGAGGCCCAAAGGAAAAGGGAAGAAGAAGAAAAAAGTCAAAGAGAAGAAGAACAAAGGCAAAGGGAAGCAAAGGAGAGGATGAAAAAAGAATCAGCTGACAAAGAACGAGAAGAGGGAGAGAAGGCAGCTGAAGAACTAAGGAGAAAAGAGTAAGAGAACCAAGATAGGGAGAATTAGGAACAGGATGTTGCCCAGGACAATCCAGAATATCCTCCTTCTACCTTAGGAGACATAATAATAGGAGGTTACCTCCCTCTTGTAGAGTTAGGGTCAGTACCCTTCACCCCATCCAAGCAACATGCAGTTGCATGCCTGGATAAGGTTTTTTTCAACCCTAAATGGAAATCCATTGTCTGGAGGATCGAAAAGAAGTTAAAGGTAAGTACCCAGCCTGAGGTAACTACAGTTACTGAAATACCGATCATGAAAGGTACAAATGAAGATCTGTAACTGACGGCCTTGATTGGCGTGGTAGTTGCTGAAGCAAATACTTATAATGTGGACATATTGAAAGAAACTGTAGATCAATACAAGGAGAAGGCGGTGAGAGTCTAGGATACTTTGATGAAAGAAAGGGAGGAAGGCCGCGAGATGAAGAGAAAACATGAGGCCACTCTTTTAAAGTTCGAGAGGCTCCAAAAGGCTTACCAGGTCTTAGAATTAGAAAAGGAGGCCTTTGTGCTTTCAAATACCATCATTGATGGAGAAAAGAAATACCTTGAGGATAATATTTCAGAGCTAGAGGTGCAAAAGGCCGTAGTTGATAAGCAAGTAGAAGAGTTAAACACCCGAGTGGCAGAGTTGGAGGCACACAATAGTTCTTTGGAGAGTCAGCTCAAGGTAGCAAATGAACGCCAAGTTGATATTACCCCTCTTCAAGAGCACACCCTCCTGATCAGGAGGAAAACATATCATGTCCAACTAAAGCTTGCAGAAGAAGTTTATAAGATTAAACAGGCTGAAACAAGATTGCAGAAAATATCGGTGATCTCAACTAATTTCAGAACAAAGACACTATAAGTTGCATAAATTCTTCAAGGACAACTAACATGGATAGAAACCAATGCATCATTTCCAGAACAGTTTCCACAGAAGACCATTGAGAACCTGATGATAGAATTCAAACTCATGGATTTCAGTAGTAACGCTGCTGCAAGATTAACTGATGAGCTTGGGAAAACTCTGAAGAGGTGTATGGATTTTTACAAGAGGGTGCTAACAACACATAACAGATGTCAAACCTCTGTGGAAAAAAGAATCCAGGAGTTTCCTGACCCTGAGGAACATTTGAAATACCTCCATGACAGACTGCACGAGGGTGAGCTTAGCATACAACAAGTTAAAGGCATTATTGAGAAAGTAGTAAAGAGTTTGGTTGCACAAGCCACAGTCATTAATTTCCTTCTGGAAGACCAAATTAGGGTAACTCCACCCAAAACAACAAAAATAAAGTCGCAGCTAGCCATACATGAAGTGACATTCAGATTGCTGGAGCCTATGGACTTCAAGACCATCGCTGCAGAAGCTGCTGCATGGAAAGAATTCGTTGGAGGGTCAGTGGAGCCCTCCTAAGTTTTGTCCTGTGTACATGTGGCACCTTTTATATATTATCTTGTTTATTTCTATTTTTCTAGTGTGAGTCACTAGAAGACAAATTTTGTAAATCGAATAGTCAAGGAAGCCTAAGAGGCTAGGGTAGCTAAAAAGTCATTTGTAAAATGTATAAATAGGGTTAGAATAGATATTAAAGGGACTTTTTTCTAGCGTATCTATGCTGAAGCTATTTGTATGAGAACTACTTCTTTTATGAATAAAGATAACCAAATTTTGCTGGAGGAAGGACTGTACGAATTTCCAAATGGATTGTGTGGAATGATGAATACTAAACTGTTTCTATTTTATCCTTCTATACAACCGTGAGATCGTTCCAACCCATTGAATTATTTTTGTAGTTTATGAATGATTTTATTTTCTGTTAGAAATATTGTACACGTAAATGAGTAATGAATGTGTTAACAAACAAAGCTATCTTTGTTTACATTTTCTGCTGTAATTATGTACGTTGAATTTGAAGAACTACCTGTATGATTCTACTAGCAGCATTACAGTACATTGCTCAATTAATTAATCTTTGCTCCCCTCGGGGATAGGTTAGAGTAGGTTAGATTCGAATATGGTATATTTTCTTAACAATGATTGAGGGGTAAGAGCGATAAGAAGACATGTAAGAACCTACGCATCACGGGTTGAGGCTCTTACTCCTCGGTCACTTACATTTAGTCTAGGCACTTGCATTCCATTCTTAATACATAAACAGTGGACCGGGCTGCAACTGGTAAAACTGATTTAAAACATTCTTTTAATTCTATGGTAGCTAGGCCACTAATCGGACGGATTCCCCATACCAAGCAATAAACGATCTAATTGGGAACAGTTATTGGGGAGAATCCCTACTGTCAATACCTAGGATTTTTCTAGGCATCAACATTTTTGGCGCTAGAAGGAGGGCCGCCAGTGCATGGCTGGCAGAGGAAATCCATTTACTAGAAATTATTCCACTCGTGATAGCTCTTAAACTAGGTTTCCTGGAGATTTCATTTTTGAAGAAATAGTAGACCCTAAAGAATAAGTTCCAGAATGCCTCTACCCTGTTCCTTTTGAAGTAGTTAACCATTTAAGGAGACATAAAAGGTCTTATGTGAAGAATCTTGGAGGATTGAAAACAATCCCTAAATTACCGAGAAGGCAGGCTTCCAGGAGAGTACCTACTTACACGGAAGATTCGATTTTGGTGGGTAATTTGGAAGAATTGGTAAATTTGTCTGTACAAGAGATTGTTCAACTGCTTAATCAGTTGGGACCAGATTCCCCTATTTTTCAGTCTCCATTACAGTCACCTGTTAAATCTCCACCACAGGCTCCTCCTAGAGTCATGGCTGGAAATGTACCCCCAAATGCTAATCAACCTGTAAATCCTAATCCACCACCAGTTTGGAGATCCAGAACACCACTCAACCTTGCTGCTCGTTTACATGCTTTGCCTCATAATGCTAAAAAGGAATTACATAAGTTCGATCCGGAAAAAAGGAATTTCAGTGGATAACCACCTGCAATGTTTTTATTTGGCTTTAGAAATTTTAGCCGTGGAGCATGAAGACGTGGTATGCAGTCTCTTTCCACATACCTTTGAAGCTAAGGCCTATGCTTGGTATTTCGGTTTACAAGCAAATTCGATAGCAGACTGGGATTCTTTTGTAAGGGTGTTTAAGGGCAAGTTTGATAGTCAAAGAACCACTCCCATTCTCATGAAAGAGTTTTTAGCTCTGAGGATGGACAAGAAATAAAAAGTGCAAGATTTTAATCAAAGGTTTGCTGCCCATTTGAATTATTTCAGTGCCACAATAAAACCTGCTGAAGAAACTTTAATAGAATACTACACTTCAACACCAGTGTCCCATCATAGTAATGTTTGTTAAGAGGTTAGTAAAGCCTTCTTTGGTAAAAACTTATGAGGAAGCAAATAAAGTATAAGTTGAACTTGACAGCATAAACAAACACACTGCAGAACCAGAGGCAAGGACTTTTAGCAGTAAAAAACCCTTGCTGTTAACCAGACCTAAAGAGGAACATTCAAGTGTATTGGAAAATGTGGTTAAAATGGTACAAAAGTTATCAAACAAGATTGTCGATCTAGAAAAGGATAAAGAAGCCAGTTCATCCAAGAAATAGTTCAAACCTTATTTCAAGAAAAGAGAGGAAGGTGGCACATATAAACCACCTGTGTATAGTTCTTCTGTTTTGAATTTTAATGAGGTAGGAATGGATCATTTCTGCACTTTTCATCAAGAACCTCATTCTGAAAAAAGCTGTCCATAATGGATTAACTCAACGACTCTAGATATGAATCAAATATTAGAAGCTCAAATAACAGAGCCCGAGGTAGAAGAAGAAAAAATAAATGAAGCAGAAGAATCACATGAAACAATGATGGTCTTATGGGACTGTGCACCTACACTGGAGTTATATGAAGAGGAACCTACCAAAGAAATCCAACTTTCAGCAGTTAATGTTACAACCAGAAGCAAAGGACCAATAATGCATGAAAGCTTATTTTTGCCTAAGATTAGGAAGATACAAGAACATATGAAGAAGATTAGCAGTAATACCCAAACACCACCAAAATCAGATTTGGTCGCTATAAACGATAATGTTACAGTAGTTAGTAAGCTTGTGAAGGTTCTAGAGAGTAAAATAGAAAGCAATAAGAAAGGTCTTGTAGAATACGACATGGGGTACGACATAGTAGAAGACATCAAGAAAACAAAAGCAAATATTTCTTTATTTGAATTATGCAACTTACCTCAGCAAAGAAAGAATATCTTGGAAGATTTTGATCCACAACCCAGTAAATATCAGGATGACACTCAATCAGATAAGGAAATCAATGTAGCTAGCATTGGAGAGAAGTCTAAATCTCAAAATTTGCCTTTTTCATTGTCTTTTGAGATTTTCAACCATAATGTGCATAATTGTTTGTTGGATTCGGGAGATTCATCCAATGTCATGCCACTATCGGTATGCAAAAAGATAAATGGTCAAGCCACACCATATTCTTGTAAGATCATTCAGTTGGACAGATCTGCAGTCAAGGTAATAGGAGAAATGAAAAATGTTCTAATTCGGTTATTTGCAGATGAAAGTGTCTACCAATTTATAGACATCACGGTGGTAGATATACCAGAGGAATATGGTTTGATGGTAATAGGAGAAATGAAAAATGTTCTAATTCAGTTATTTGCAGATGAAAGTGTCTGCCAATTTATAGACATCATGGTGGTAGATATACCAGAGGAATATGGTTTGATATTAAGAAGGGTCTGGTCTGCAAAATTGAATGCATACTTTGCAACTGATTGGTCACACTTGTGGCTGCCCTATAAGAACAGTCAGAATCAGATCAAGGTGATGAGAGAACCACACATGAAATACAATGTGACTCAATTGGAAGGGAAAAATGAACTTGTAAATTTCTCACATTCGGTCTTAGGAAAGTATTTTATAGAACTTGAACTTGGAAATTATCGAGTTGAAGAAGACGGTAATGAGTCAGGCACACAGTCCGAGCTCCTTCATTTTTCACGGACTGCTAATATTGATTGTAATATAGTTTATTTAGTTTCTAACTTAGAAAGTAACACTAATCCTATAGATTTAGAATATAGATTTTGGTTGTTGTATTTTGATGGTTCCAAAACTCAAGAGGGATCAGGAGCAGGGTGTCTCCTGATTAATCCTAATAAGAACAAATAATTTCTCTCTTGTCGACTAGAGTTTGAATGCATGAATAACACACTGAGTATGAAGCTTCGGTTGAGGGCTTGAAAAGGGCAATTGAACTTAAACTAAAAAATTTAAAAGTATTTGGTGATTCTAAGATAATTGTCAGACAGATTAGAAACACAATTCATTGTTTGCCACCACACTTAAAAGGTTACCAAAATGAAGTCTGGGATCTTATAAAAAGTTTCAATGCTTTTAATATAAATTCAATTCCTAGATTGCAAAATGTAGCAGCTGATTTTTTAGTTGTTTATGCTGCAAGGTTAGTACCCACTAATAACAAATGCTCTATTGAATTGATTTTTAGGCCATTTATACCAGACAATGTCATTAATTTTAGAGTATTCGATGATGATAAAAAATCTATATTTTCTAACAAATGATGAAACTTTCAAGGAGTCAGTGATTGATGATGAAGAGCAATAAGCTAATCTGCAAAGTGGAATTTTCATGTCGAAAGGAGTGAAAACATTGGAAGGGTTGTTTGATATAAACAACAAATTCGAAAAACCTGCAAATGCCAAAACAAATAGTTCATCTATGCAGTATGAACTGATCAATCTTGGGAGAGAGGCTGAACCCAAGTATGTAAACTTGGGAAAATGTTGTTCACTAGGATAAAGAAGTAAATTTATCGATTTGTTTCAACACTTTAAGGACATTTTTGCGTGGACCTATGAGGACTTGAAGACATATGACACATGTATTATCCAACATGTCATTCCTATTAAAGTGGGAGTTAAACCATTCCAACAACCACTAAGGAAGATGCATCCAAAACTGGAACCGTTGATCCAAAATGAAGTTAAAAAGTTACTTGATGCAAAGATCATTTTCAGAGTCAGACATTCATAGTGGGTGGCAAATCTAGTGCTAGTAAGAAAGAAATAGGGTGAAATAAGATTATGTGTAAACTTCATAAATCTGAACCGAGCTTCAGATAAAGATAATTACCCAGTTCCATCAATGGAACAAATCCTATAAATGGTCTCAGGTTCTGAACTGTTCTCCCTATTGGATGGGTTTTTAGGGTACAACCAAGTATTGGTAGCAGAGTAAGACAGGCTGAAAACCACATTTCAAACAAAGTGGGGGCTTTTGCTTACAGAAGAAAGCCTTTCGATCTCATCAATGTTGGATCCACTTTTCAAAGGGCAATGGATATAGCTTTCCGGGGTTTAATTGGCCACAGTGTGGTAGTTTATCGAGATGATGTAATCAATTTTTCTAAGAAGAGAGAAGATTATGTGTTTCATTTGAAACAATTTTTTAACCACTGTAGAAAATACAACATATCTTTAAATCCTAAGAAATGCATCTTTGTGGTATTAGAGGGAAAATTGTTAGGCCACATTATCTCTAAAAAGGGAATATCAGAAGACCCATAGAGAATAGAAGCCATATCTCAGATTCCCTTGCCCCACAACAAAAAGGGTATGCAATCATTCATGGGTACTATAAATTTTGTTCGAAGGTTTGTCCTTGACTTTGCACAGATAGTAAAACCTTTGCAACAAATGGTAAAGCAGAGTGTACAATTTAAATGGAACGATACACAGAAATGTGCTTTTAACAACATCAAAGAGGCAATAGCTCATGCACCTTCTCTTAAAAATCTTGATTTTGAAAAGAATTTTATTTTGTATACTTTTTCCTCTTTTAACTCACTCGCAATAGTGCTCACACAGAAAGAAGAAATGGGAGATGAGTACCCCACATCGTTTACGAGCACTAGGTTACAAGGTGCTGAATTGAACTACCCTGATATTGACAAACATGCATATGCAGTATTTAAAGCAGTAAAACAATTCAAACCTTATATTGTAAAAAATAGAACCAAGGTAATTGTCCCTCACCTGACTGTCCTAAGCCTTTTCGTACAAAAGGAATTGGGCGACAACGTTACATGAATATGACTTGAAATTCAAACTAACCACCATTATCAGAGGACAGGGGCTTTGCAAGTTAATGGCTGAAAGTCAAAACAATGAAGACGATGATTGGGAAAATGAAGCCGAATTGCATATGATTGATATGTTTCCTATATTTACAGCTCTGGAATCTTGGTACAAATATCTGACACATTACCTCCAACAAGGATATTTACCAGAACAGTGGAATTCTAAACAAAGAAGAGCGTTTCATTTAAAGTCACCCTCTTACCAAATAATTCATGGAGTTTTTTTAGGAAGAACTATGATGGGGTCTTTCTGAGATGCCTATAACAAGAGGATACCTCTAAAGTTGATAAAGAATTACATGATGGTCTTGCTAGAGGACATTTTTAGGAGATACCACTGCCTACAAGATTCTAAGAGTTGAATATTACTGGCCCACACTGTTTAAGGATGCTCATGCCTATGTAAGAAAGTGTGACATATGCCAGAGAAGCGATGGAAAGCTAGCAAAAATGACCAAACCTTTGCAACCGATTATAATTTCGGAGCCATTCGAACAATGGGGTATTGACATCATTGGAGAAATTAATCCCCTTTATTAATTACAACACAAATATATCCTCACGGCTACTGATTACTTCACAATATGGGTAGAAGCAATTCCATTACACAAAGTGAACGAGGACGCGGTCATCGACTTCTTGCAAGAAAATATCATGACCAGGTTTGGGGTTCCAATTTCACTTGTATTTGATAATGCATCTTACTTTTCATCCATTAAGCTAACTAAATTTGATAGTGAAAAAAGGAATCAAGTTACATTATTCTGTGAATTATTATCCCCAAGGCAATGTGCTAGCTTAATCAACTAATAAAAACCTTATCATAAATTTAAAGAAAACTATTATAGAAAATTAGAGAAGTTGACATATAGCTCTTCCCAATGCTTTATGGGAAGATAGGGTCACCCCCAAGAATTCCTTAGGCATGTCTCCTTACACTCTAGTCTACGGGAAAGAGGCCATCCTACCCCAAAACATTTTACTGTCATCCTCACAGTTAACCCAAGCTTCACGAGGAGCTGGTAGCGAGATTTTACAAGCTCGAATTAACACATTTCTGAAACTTGAAGAGTCTAGGATCAAGTCCAAAGAGAGATTTAAGCACCAACAAGAGATTGTCAAAAGATGGTTTGATAAACATAAGTTCGGGAAGGGAATTTTTGAAGTTGGGGATTTGGTTCTTAAGTGGGATGACCCACATGATGAAAAGGGAAAACATACAAAGTTTCAACACCTGTGGGTTGGCCCATTTCAGATTACTGAAAAGTTAGGACCCTCTACTTATAAGCTACAGGATTTACAGGGCTGGGAAGAAAATCTACCTGTTAATGTTCTGGTTCTCAAACCTTATTTCACCTAGTACCTTAGAAGTCCTTTGTACATAAATAAACCTTTTTCATTTGCATTGATGATTTTTTTAGATTTTTGCTTGCTTTCTTTCTGTTGATTTACTTCTTGTTTCTTTTTTTTAAGCTTTTCTTTCTTTCAATGTTTTTCTTAGGTTGTTTTGAAAATAAGCCAGCTAAAAATTTTGGTGCTTGGAAGCATTAAAATTTGAACAATTGCTGAATGTTTTAATCCAAAACTGCCCATTTATCTACGAAGATTTCAATCAAAACAAGATTCTTTAATTTGATATACTGTTGAAGGGGAAGTTACTTTAAGAACACATTGAAGTCCTATTTAAACCCTGTAAAATAACTAAGGTAGATGAAGTCTACAATACTATCTCGGGGCTCCATCCACTTTCACATTAATATCTGTCCTAGGAACCTTGCTGCAAAAGACCCACGGAAAGGAAGCAGAATAGACAGATGTATGGTATTCAAAATGATCCCATGCCATAAAATGAAAGCTAAAAGGCTCAATATAAAGAATAAAAATTCTAGAACAGGAAATATATATAGAAAGATATCCTGAAGAAATAAATCAACGAAACAATTGGATTTACCAAAAGGTTCTTCTTCGTCCGTGAGCTGAAGCAAGTCATCACTCACACAAAAGGACACTATGGATGGAAGAACATAAATCAAATCTCAAATATAAAAGAAGCAATCCAGGAAGACTAAAAAATACAAAAGTATTAAGCATCAAAAGAATGCAAAAGGAATGGGAATGAGGAACAAACGAATGCATCTGTCTAACTCTGCCACGATCCCGTGGTGTCATATCTGACAACAACCAAATACAAAGGTAAATGAATCTCGCATTTTTGGCCCCAAGGGAGTTATCGATACTTTTAAGCCTGGTTACCATACCCCAAGGGACTACAATCAATGAGATGTTCCAAATCTTACATTCCCAGAAAAGTCTGGATTCTTAAACAATCTTGGAAAGGATTAGGATAAGTTGCTCTAATCAAATGCCATAAAGCAGTTTGTGTTTTAAAAAGATAGTTTTTTTAGAGATCTGTGTTCACTAGCTAGTCACCAATTGTTGCTGCTGCAACCACTACCCCAAAATGTTATGATTGTAGGGCCCCTCCTTGAATTTTTAGCTTTTGTTCTTGCTCAGTTTTCTTTTGCTCCTTGTAAATTTGATTTCCATGACTTATTTTTTATTCTGAACGAGTTTGAGAGGTTTTTTTGCATCAAGTCAAATCTTACCTTTTTATCGGTGTGTCAGAAGAATTTCTGGATTTTTTCCGACACAATGGAGAAAATCTGACTTCTAACCCAACATTTTCCAGCCGATTTCACGTTGTCTTTTGCCCAAGGTTTCAGCCTTTGTCGGAGTTTTTTTTTTTTAATTTCCAATCGATATTTGTGGATATTTTCAAGTGTTGGAGCCAATACATCCGGATGAATTATTATTTTGAAGCCGATGGTTGTTCATCGGATCGTTTCACCAAAGTCTTTCCAATTGTTGCGGCTAAAGTTTCCTTTCATCGCCGACGTGCTCGACTCGACTGAAGTTTTCTTTGCCGATCGGATACTTCATCGTGAGTCTGTCGATGAGCTTTTCATTGTGCATTCCCAACAAAGTTCTTCGACAGTTTCGGTAGAATGTGATTATTATTTCCGAAGAGAGCGACACAGCTTATGGCTTGTAGCTGATCTGTCGTTGCCGAAACCTTAAGATGAAGCATGTCGATGCTATTTGCGGTTGGATTTTAACGAAGCATGTCGATAGCTGCGATGAAATAGGGATGTTGTAACCGATATTAGCAAGAATTTGTTATTGTCTCTTGCCGATTCCAAATCAAAGGAATGCACCGATGAGCTTTAGGCACCAAACGATGTTTCTCTCTCACATGCGATTTGTGTTTTACCCAGCGACTGCATTTAATGTGTGTTTATTGATTTTTCTATATATAGCACGTGAGGTTTGTTTAACGGATTGTTACTCCATTTGGATGCATTCCAACTGTTGATTGTTTGTTGGAGCCCACGATTGTCTTCCCCAGCTCCACACCTTTTCAGCTTTTTCCAGGGAGGCCTCCAACTTGGTCATTTAACTGTTTGGTAAATGACGTCTGGTAAAATAACGTTTTGAGATTTATTTGTTAGGTTTGGAATCCACCGTGGTTTAAATTCTATCCCTTAGCCTCATAGGGATTTGTTTGTTTTGAGTCAGTTTTCCCGGCCTCCATTTTTCTTTAGTCCTAGTTTGCAACCGACCGTGGTTTTCACCTCCTCCCAGCCATTTTTGTCTCGACCGCTCAGACCTCGGACATGGATAGCTCAGACCCCTGGTGTGTTCATGATGAGACTAAGGTGGGTAAAGTTTTTTATCCATCATTCCTCGCCTCGTACGTGTTTGTTTGCGGTGGTAGGGGATTAGCGAGGCCCCAAGCTTAGAGGGCCGTCGTTTTCCTTTGAGTTTTGTCCTAGGGTTTTTGTCAGAAGGTATTTTTCCCTTTGTGGTTGACGCCCTGGTTTCAAAAAGTCTTGAAGTCAACCTATATTTATTGAGCTGCCACCGTTTCCTCTGGACTATTTCTCATGGTGAATAGGGTGAACGAGAGGAGGTGTTGCACTGGGTTTAAAACTGAATCTGATGGTTCTTCTATATTGTGTTTTAGAACACTAGACGATTTAGAGTTGAGCTCTCAAAGCAGCAGTTAGAACCCGTGTTTGAACTAGTGTCTGTCGTCCCAGCTTGACCCTCCATAAGTTTAGTGTTTGAGGATATATAGAGTCTTTCTACATCACAGGGTCGTTTCTCAATGGCTAAAGACGATTCGGTAAAAGATATATTCATTACTCTCCATGAGTGTAATCTGATGCTGAAAGAAAAAATGATTTGTTAGCTAGAATTTTTTATATATCTTGCAAATTTTCTATTCAATTTTTTCAGCTTGACATATATAAAGTTAAAGTTGTGGGAAGACTGAGAAATGTTTTATTAAGATTGTTTGCTGATCCTAGGATTCACTAGAAAATAGATATCGTGATTGCTGACATCCCAGAAACTTATGGAATGTGGCTAAGTAGAGATTGGTCTGAGAAGCTGAAAGGTTACTTCGTCATTGACTGATCTCACCTATGGCTACCCCTCAATGGACAACCCAATAAACTTAAGATCAGTATGGAACCATTTATGAAGTAAACAGTTTCCGGGCTTGAATGAATCTATCTCTTACTTTAGCACTCACATTGAACACTTCACGTTTGACACATTCTTTGGAGATTTGTCTGCTGATGCTTCACCGATTGAGAATGTATAGAACCAGTCACAAATTTCCCATGTTACTTCCGTACCATTCTCTGGCACCATTGTAGACAATGTATATACTGTTAATACTAATTTTAGGATTGACCCTATTACATGGACTTTATTTTTTGATGGCTCCAGGTCTAAACATGGGGCTAGTACAGGTTGTGTCCTAGTTGATCCAAAAGGGACCAAAACTATGATTGAGTGCAGACTTGAGTTCGAATGCACCAACAATGTATCCGAGTACGAAGCATTGGTCCATGGACTCAGGAAATCCATTGACATGGGTGCAAAGGTAGTTGAATGCGTTGGATATTCTGAGATCATAGTGAAGCAGGTGAGAAACCAGATACATTACCTGTCTCCTCCTTTGATTAACTATCAAAAGTTGATAAGGGATCTTAATAACACTTTTTCAACATTCAACATCAAGTTAGTCCCTAGATCACAGAATTTTGAGGCTGATCTTCTGGCTAATACTGTATCTAGGTTGATTCTACTAGAAGGTTTGTCCCTAGAAACTTTTTCAATTGAATTGATTTACAAGCCTTCCATTCTGGACAATGTGACGAATTGGAAAGTATTTGACGATGATCAACAAATATTGGACTTTCTCTCAGCCTAGGACACCTTTCAAGGTATGGCAATTGATGAGGCTGAACCTGATAAATCCTTGTTTGATCTTTCCAATATTATCCCTAAATCGGTCATCAACTTAGAGAAATTTTATGACCTACAAGATAAGTTCAAACAAACGACCAATTATAAGACCCAGAGTTCATCTCTCAACTATGAACCTGTCAACCTGGGCACTAAACAGAATCGTCGCTTCATCAACCTTGGAGTTGATTGCTCTAATGAAGAAATCAGAGCTTTTATTAAGTTGTGTAAGGAGTTCAAAGATGTATTTGCATGGACGTACGATGAACTCAAAACCTTTGACACCAGTATTATGCATCATAATATCCTGATGAAACTAGAAGTAAGACCTTACCAACAGAAGTTGAGGAAGATGCATGCTAGCTTGGAACCCTCTGTAAATAAAGAACTTGATAAGTTATTGACAGTGCAAATCATATTCCCTGTCAGACATATGCAGTGGATTGCTAACTTGGTACATGTTTGAAACAAGAATGAGGAAATCAGGCTTTGTGTCGATTTCATAAACTTAAACAAAGCCTTCGAGAAGGATAAATACCTCGTTCCTCCCATGGAGAAGATCCTACAGAAAGTAGCTGGGTCTGAGATGTTTTCACTCCTTGACAGATTCTCAGGATATAACCAAGTCCTAGTTGCCCCTGATGATCAGTTAAAAACAACTTTCAGGACTCCTTGTGGAACCTTCTCTTACAGGTGAATGCTTTTCATGCTGATAAATATAGGAGCTACATTCCAGAGTGCTATGGATATAGATTTTAGGGGTTAGATACACAATTATGTCGTGTTATACTTAGACGATATTACAATCTATTATAAAAATTGACATGAACATTTTTCTGCTCTAAAACCGATGTTTGAACGCTGTAGAAGGTATGAGATTTCACTCAATCCCAAGAAGTCCATCTTCGCGGTCACAGAAGGTAAGATCTTAGGTTTCATTGTTTCTAAGGAAGGCATGATTATCGATCCATAGTGCACTGAAGCCATTTCAAAGATCAGTCTCCCTGGTTCACGAAAATCCATGCAATCATTCTTGGGTAAGATCAATTTTGTTCGTAGGTTCGTCCCAAATTTTTGCTCAATTTGTTAAGCCATTACAACAACTAGTTAAGAAAGATGCATAGTTTAAATGGTATGAGGAACAAAGAAATACCTTTGTTGAAATTAGGAAAGCCATTGCAGAAGCACCTGCTCTGATGTCTCCAGACTTCAACAAAGATTTTATCCTATACACCTTTGCTACTGACTTTTCCTATGCAGCTGTCCTGACACAGAAAAATCATGATGATGCGGAAATACCCATTTCTTTTATGAGTTCAACATTCAAGGGAGCCGAACTCAACTATTCTCAGATCGATAAACATGCTTATGTAGTTTACAAATCAGTAAAACATTATAGACCGTACCTGTTAAAATCACAGACTAAGGTGATTGTCCCTTATGCGGCCATCCGAAATGTCCTTGTTCAGAAAGAATTGGGTGAGAAGAGGGCCATTAGATGAAAAAATTGTAAAAATATGACTGGGAGATTACACCAGCGAAGATTGTCAAACGGAAAGGTTTGTGTTTGCTTACCTCTCAATCGAACGACCCAAAAAATCAGCAGATTAAGTGGGAGCAGAGGGAAACTATACCCACAGATTCTGTTAACGCCATTGAAAATACAATGTCTGAATGGTACGATCATATTAAGTTTTTTCTAAATCATGGGTTTTCCCCTGAAACTCTTGACCCCAAAAAATGTAGAGATTTAAGGTTAGAATCAGCTCCATATAAATTTATTGATGGTATTTTGTTTAGAAAGAACCGTTGGGTTTTTTCTCAGATGTTTAGATAAGGACCAAACTGATGATATCCTTTTCCAATTTCATGTAGGACCTGCAGGAGGGAATTTCTCAGGAGAGACGACAACTCACATGATTATAAGGGCCAGATATTACTGGGCTACTTTGTTCAGAGATGCCCATGCTTATGTCAGGAAATGTGAGCCTTGTCAGAAGTGTGCTGGAAAAGTTAAAAAACCTTCCTTCCCCTTGTAGCCAGTAGCACTCCAGTTCCCATTTCAGCAATGGGGATAGGATTTTGTCGGACCCATTAACCCTTTTTCTTCGATACAACACAAGTAGATCCTGAAAGCCACAGATTATTTTACCAGATGGGTTGAAGCATTTCCCCTCAGACAGTGCAATACAAACCAGATGATATCCTTCCTAGAAATTCAAATAGTCACTAGATTTGGTGCCCTAGAATATCTAGTTTTTGACAATGCATCTTATTTCACGTTCATTGATCTCACACACTATGCCCTTGAAAAAGGGATCAAAATCAAGTTTTTTGCCAATTACTATTCACAAGGAAATGGGCTTGCTGAATATTCTAACAAGAACTTGATAAACATTCTGAAGAAAATAGTGCCCTCTCATCATAGATATTGGCACACCCAACTTTACAATGCTCTTTGGGCAGACCAGATTACTCCAAAGGTAGCCATTGGAAATTCTCCTTACTGTTTAGTTTATGGCAAGGAAGCCATCCTATCATCCAACCTTACTATACCCTCATTGCAACTACCCCAATCTATTCAAGAAGATGATTCATCCCCACTTCAACAGAGGATTGATACTTTGCTTTAAGTTGGAAGATACTTTGCTTAAGTTGGAAGAAGATAGAGAAAAGTCCAAAAATAAATCGTATCAACATCAACAGTTAGTTAAAAGATGGTTCGATGAGAAATCTTCTTCTGACAAATATTTTTCAGTAGGGGATTTAGTATTGAGGTGGGATAAACAACATAAGGACAATAAGGAATATACCAAGTTTCAATGCCTTTGGCTAGGACCTTTCATTGTTATAGAAAATATTGGTCCTAGCACTGTTCGGTTGCAGACACTGGAGGGAGTCATTGATACTTACCCAGTGAATGTTTATTTTCTAAAAAAGTATTTTGTTTGAACATTTTGATACGTTATGTATATAGGTTTGGTGTGTTCGTTTTTCTGTTTTCTTTGTTTTTATTGATTTTACTAATATTAGTAGGTGTTTTAATAATGTCTACACATTTGGTAATGGCGGTTGATCAATTTGTCTTAAGATTGCAATACTCGGAATTTTAATACATTGTCAGTTTCAACCTTTTCAGCCTATGTTAGGATTTGTTTTATATAGAATTGACAACCAATAAATTGCAGGATTTTGGATTGATACATTCTCATCCTGGTCAATATCTTTACATATGATTTATTCATATAATTGGGGCTGTGGGAGTAACGGGTTCTTTTTACCTCATGTTTCATTAGTGCAATACAACATATCTTTATAATCTGGTCATCCTTGTCTGCTCTAGATCCTATCATAGTCACATTGACGATTGTGGATTGCAAGATGGGGGGTCTTATCACAAGCCAACCCATTAGGTTCATAGATGCTTGGTGGAATGACATCTTCACCATCAAACTGGGGAGGTGACTTTTAGTCTCTACTGAAAGTTAGAAGATCCTATTACAGGTTGGTTCATTCATGATCTACAAAGCATCAGCGAGTAATGCTACTATTATGTAGATACCAAGCCATGGTAGTGTCTTGTAATTCATACTCAAATAAATTCTTGTTTTCTCCTATAAGGAAATTGTTGTACATAAGGATAGGGGGGTCTTATCACAAGCCAACCCTACCATGGTCATAGGTTTGACATTGGAATGAAATAATCATTAGATGGCTACCAGGCCATGATAGTTGCTTTTAGTGGTACAGCTGGAAGACAATGGGTCTCCTTATCAAGCTGGCTTGTTCAGTTTCTAGAATAGGCTTGTGAATGGCACTGATTACCAAATCAGGGCAGTGGTCTTATGTCAATAAAGTCTTATAGATATCTTAAAAATAAATAAATAATAATAATAATAATAATAATAATAATAATAATAATCAAGGTGACCTATGTTGTGGATGTCCAAAGTAGTCTTAGGTCTGCTCCCAGGTTCAACTCAAACTGTATGCTTATTATTGCCTGAAGGTAAAGGATCCTTATTATTTCTTATACCTCCTTATCAGATTTGCATCATTTTTAATTCATCATGGATGGCGATAGATCAATCATTTTGGTAACTCTGCTTGTTGGTTGCATTCTTTTAGAAACATTTTCTAAAATTCCAGGCTGAAATATTTGTTTACTGACATGTTTTTCTTTGAAAGGAAGTTCTTGTTTACAGAGATAACTGGTTCGTTCTAGCCAATCACCATTTATTGTGAATACAACAGACCCATGTTTTATCCAAAAAAAACACGGGAGCCCCATTTTTTCATGCAAAGGTAATGTTTAAATTCCTCAGTCATTTTTGCGGTCCCCAAGCCGTTTATCATGGTTTCTATGTCTTTATCATGATTTGATTTAGTTAACTTTTTGAGAATTTTTGCATTTTTGTGATCCGCGGAAAGAACTAATTTTTCCCCAAAAAATGTCTTTCCTGCAACCCGTAACCCACAATGCAGATTGCGGGAGCTTAGTTTTGTGTTTGAAACTTTTTTGTCCCGCAACTCACAACCTGCACTACATATTGCGGGTGTGGAGACATTTTTCAATAATCGCAGTTTTTCATCCTGCAACCTGCAACCCGCAATTTTGGATCATGGATTGTGGGAAGTAGTTTGTCTTTTGATTTGTGTTGTGTGTTTCTACAACCTGCAACCCACAATTTGTGGATTGCGCATTGCGGAAAAGATGAGTTAAATTTTAAAGTTTTAAACCCGCATCCCGCAACCCACAATTTGCAGATTGCAAGAAAATTAATTTAATTAAAATCTTGCGACCTGATTCCGCATCCTGCAAGATTTGATCCCGAACGTCTATTTATTTTAATCCTACGGCTTGAATTCGACCCGTTGAAAATCTATAAATATATGGGTTCTTTTTATTTTCTTTATCATTTTCATTTTCAAAAATTACCTTGCTGTGTGAATTTTTACCGCGAATATTACCAGAGATCGTTTTCACAAGTAGTAGTCAATTCAGGTTGGTTTTTCTGTCATTTACACGTATTATTGTTTACTGTTGCTCTGTTTTTCAATTTTACTTGATTTCGTTATTATGTGTTTAACAGAGCTATTCAACCCTCCAAAAATGGCACAAATAACCCGTTGCAAGAATATTCACAAATATATGCTGACCAAAGACCCAAACTTCAACATCTCCTCAGACACTAATGGTAGAATTACTGAGACCTATCAAATCGACTGGCCCAGGGTCTAATCGATTTTTGACAATGATGACCTTTCAGATATTCAAAATGACCGGTTGGCATATCATAAAATTAGGGATTCCGGGCTACATGCCATTGGTGGCAGACCCACTATCCTTCTCTATATCGACGCTGTTAAATGGATTGTAGACCATGCAAACCCTAAAGACCAATCGTTTAATGATAACACAAGGTCGCAGATAGCTACTTTCTGTCCCGAGGTTTTTACCAGATCCTATGCTCTCTGTTATCCCTAAAGTTGGACCTAGACTATGGGATCCAAGCTTAAGGAAAACTTAGTTTGAAAATGTTCAAATCAAATGAAATCAAATTAAAAATAGAAGCTGGTATTAAACCAGGGCAAATAGAAACTTACAGACACTAGGCTAATATCACTTGTTTGTACAGTTTACACATTTTTTAGGTATGAGATCAAAATATCACACACAATTTACAATATACATAGCTGGTATATGTCACAGATAGGTACATATAGGTATTCATCAGGATATCAAAGCATTTAAGCAAAGGTTGGTATGAATCAGAGCTACAGGAAAATGAAACAAATACTGTATAACACGAAAGCAATGACAAAGTCCAATACCCAGGTCTTATGATCCTAAATCATGAAGTGAAACTATAAAAATGAAAGGTAACTGTCAACTCATAATAAGAATTATGTATTGGAATGTGAATGACCAAGTACATAAAAGATTTGTCAAAGAGACAATTTATGCAGTACAGAAACAAATCAACATCAAGTTTATTCAAAACTAAAACCTGTCATTGAAGCTGCAAAGAGTTCATGATATACAGATGTATTTACAAATGTTCCAACATATCTCCCAAAACAGCCAACCCCTTCTCACTAGTTCGAGAGCTGTTTTTGTACCAAAAAGATTCTATCTAGAATTAACAATAGATCCTATAAGTTTGGATCAACCTCCTTCAAAAGTGGGAAGTCAATCCCTTACAAAATGCTTTTACACTACATGTGTCCTACAAATGTCACACATAATATTATGAGTTTAAAATCAAACAACTTTAAAACATCTACAAGCTTCTAGAAGCTTCAGCTAAAGTGGCCAAGTCATTAAGCACCTGGGAGCGCCTTTGGAGTCTAGCCAGTTCTATATCTTTATCATTTTCCTTTTCCTGTGCTTTGAAATGCTCAAGTTGTCTCTGCATAGCTCGTTTCTCTTTAAGGATATTTCTGGAAACCATCAAAAGTTTTTGAAACTCTGCCTCCTTTTCTTCCATGTCCTCTCGTAACCTTTTGTTTGCCACCATTAGCTTTTTATTGATATCTTGCAAGTATCGGGTCTGTTCCTTATACGTTTGAAGAGATCTTTGACATTGACCAAGCTCTGGAGTAATATCTATATCTTCCTCTCTCATACAATCTTTTTCTTCAGGCAGATTTCTTAGTTTTGAACCTTCATCAAGCTTGTTTTGTTCATCTGTACAAAACATTTCTGGTATGGCACCTGCCACTCCTTGCATGTCGATAAATTCCTCCATATTCTCAGAATATTTATCTTCTGCTTTGTTTATTGTCCCTTCACTTGCTGCGTCTTCTATAATCACAACCTCTTTAGCACCTTCCTGTACTATTCTTTCTTCTATCTGCAGTTTCTCCCTCAATCTAGTTCTTGGTTTACCCTCCTTGAATAGCTGTTTGCAAATTGTCTTTTTAGAAGCAATACTTTTAAATATGTCACTGAGCTTTTCTGTACTTTCTTGCATGCAGGGTGTTTCAGGGTCTACACTGCTTTGTACAGACTTATTAACAGCACTCATTTCTTTATTCTTATCCTTCTGATCTGTCTTTGTAGGGTTTACTATTTGCTGGCTGGCATCATCAATCATTTTCTTACCCTTTTCTTTAGGGTTCTCACTAAAACCTAGCTCTGCCAACAAAGAACCCCATGACCTTTATTCCTTTTCCAGCTGGGTTAAAACCAACAGCTTAATTAATCCTTGATGATAAATTGATCTGGCCGTATGTGATGGGTGGTTTTGTACCTTAGAAATCATTTTTTTGAAGGCTCTTAAGTAGGTAAAAAGGAAGATTTAGTTGTGTAACACCTTGAATATGCAATAGCAGTTTCAAATGACATTTTAAGACTCGATCATACCTTCCATCGCAGGTAATATAGTTCTGGATTACTTCTAATGGCACTCTCCACGTTGGCTTCATCCTATTGACATGAACTCCGTTCTTCCAATCAAGTTTTTCATTACCAAGGATCAAAAACTCATTGAAGTCTTCTTTGAATTCTTTTTGTTTGAACCACCTCTCACCTTCTGCTGGAACATTGATAGCTTCAACAATAGAGTTTTCATTAACTCTCACGGTTAAGCTCTCTAACTGGACTCTGTCATCATCATAATTCTCAATGAAAGCCATTGTTAATTGGGAATGATATCCCTGCAATTTGTCACAGAAGCTAAACCAACCTGACCTCTGTATCAACCTAGCAGACCTTGGGAATTGTTTAATCCACTCCGTATTGCTGGGTTCCAATCTGCATATGAAACCTCCAGGCCTTTTCTTTACAACCAGCTCTGGCTCCTCCTCTTCGATTTCCTTTGACATTTTGAAACCCTACAGGGATTTCAACTTAACTGTGTAGAATAATAATACTTTATGTCTCAAACCAAAACAGAGATAGTTTGCTGCATACGGCTCTGTGCTAACATCTGGGATGTGAATACATCTCTTCTTGTGCTGGAGGTACAAATCTGTAAACTAACAGACTGACCACTCTAATGAGATTTGCATTAAACTAATGGTGGGTCTTACCTTTGAAACCCCTGTCAAACATTGAACAATACCAAGGTCTTCACGCAGTATGGTTTTGAACAGAGTATTTTACACTGCGGCTGAGTGCTCAGGCAAAACGGTGTTGAAACTGAAATGCAGGTAAGCATATGTACAGTATATTATAACCCTGAACTTACAAGCTCTAGGGTTTGAAAATAAACCCTAATTTTCTGCATATCCACATAACACTGTTCATAACCAGGAAACTCTGTCAATCAAAAAAAACCTTCAAAATGTATATCCTGCACAAGAAATTTTTATACTGCTGTATAGTCTTCATGCTGTATATCAAGCCCAGAATTGCTGAAAATGCAAGGAAATAGATGTATATACTTCAATCCTAATCCTGCAAACCCTAGGGTTCGAACATAAACCCAAATTTCCTGAACATTGTATAACACAGCTCGTGAAGATAAACAGTGAATGAAACCAGCGCTTGAATACTCCTTTTCAGCAGAACAATGAAACACGTTTTAGGGAAAAATGTACATTAAGCTATTTCTGCCACGATGACCACCAACATTCATTACATGAACGGTTTAATTTGTGAAAAGACAACACCTGTGCTCTTTCATTATTGCTACCGTATTGACTCATTATTTCATGGTAAAGAATATAAAGACATATAAAATACCGAATGCTTATGATCCAAACTTATATTCATGACTATGAAAAAGGTTTATATCGATCAAATATTTCATGAAATAAATCATAAACCTTTCAAAAACAAACCATATGTACATTATACCATCAGAACTCAATATGCTGCACGCTCTCAATATGCTGCCAGTTTGGAAAGACGCTGCCAGTTTGTAAAAATTCATCCTGTAACACATACTCCTTTGCACATACATAGGTTTTTAGTTGATGAATGGAACGTTTGATGTTTTTAGGTAACTAAGGGAATCATAAGGGCAAGCAATTAATCATAAAACATAAAACAAAATAAAATTAAAATAAGAAAAACCAATCCAAATAAAAAAATTTGAAAATACACACTAGGAACAACCCTAGAGATAACACTCTCAAACCGGCTGTGCAACCGATTAACGTTGAGTTCGCCCAATATTCTAAAACTAGATTTAACTTTAACGAGATGTTGAAGTCTTGGATGAATGACCCAACAAGTTCTCACAGAGGGATAACAATCTAGACTCAGTCTCCTAGTTTAAAGAGCCCTATTCCTTATTGGAAGCCGTGCTTTGTAGGCTTTTAGGTCTTCCAAACTATTCTGTGTTTAAAGCTGAGTGGGATCCGGTAGCTTACCATGTCCTAACAACTGGTGAGTCTTTTCCTTGGGCGTCTATCCTGTCGTTGGAAGTAAAAATAGACATTCAAGACTACCAGAAAGCTATAGCCCAGAAGAAGTCAAATTTATTCTTTTTGACTCTTATCATTGATGTGTTATGCACTGAATTCCAATATCCCAATTTGGGATGGAACTGGACTTTACCGGCCCCTCCTGTACCTATTTATTATTCAGCACTGTGGGATACCAATTATGCAACTATGTTCTATGACATTTGTGAACACTTTCTAGGTAGTATCTTTTTTACAATATTCAAAGAGGAAGCTCCCACTTTTTCAGCTGAAGCCAGAACCTTCATTGCCACAATGGGTGATTCGTATGTTGGTGAATCCTTTTCTTACATCAGAATTTGGGGTAGCAATACTGTCCATATGTTTCCCATGATAGTTCCTGATAGGTTGGTTATTGAAGAAGTCTCCTTCCAGACTGTCACTGATGGTGTTTACAAAAAACTCGTTGGCCCTAAAAGGAAAGGATGGCTTAAATTTCCTTTGGATCTTGGGCCATTAGTTGTCCCAAATTCAACTTGGGCTTTATTTTTAGGTGACCAAATAGTTTCTTTGAAACTGGGTTTTTCTTTTAAAAGAAAACATGACCCTAAGGGGTTCCTTGATGCTCATTTCAAACAAAACCATGTCAAGAATGGTTATGTTCATGAAGAAGTTCCCGATGATTTCATCTACCAGGGAGTGAATACCTTTTCTGAAGTCTTGGCCAGGGCTAAGAGAAAATATGAACAAATCCATATTTTACAATATCAAAAGGAGCTTAAGACCAAGGTTTTGGGCTACAAAGCAATGGAGCTAGACATCCTTGAAAATGTGAGAAAAGATAGAGAAGAGAAAGAAGCTCAAGAACCAAACGTTCCACCAGTGATTACTTATTCGGATGGGAACAAGGGTAAGAGCCCTATGGAAGACCCTCCATAGGTTAAGGTTTCTCAACAATTGAAAACATTGATGCAGACATCCCAACAATCAAAGCAGAAGTTAGCACAGATGACTTCAGTATTGGACACTCAAGCAACTGCAACTGCAACTACTAAGCCTACTATTGAAATTCAAGTAACTACTGTGGTTACCCAGGTGTATGATGATCAAGTAGCATCCAAGGCTAAGCCGACTAAAAAACATAAAATTTAGGTTACTGCTTCTCAAATCCCTACCATAGACTTTATTGACTGTGATACTGAAAAGGAAGTGCATTCCCCTGTGCTTGTGATTGAAGAAGTAACTGAGCATTTGGAAACAGTTACAGATTTGTTCAATAATATTGAAAGGAAAGGTTCTATCCCTAATCCAAGGATCCTAGAAACCACTTTTGTTCCTGATTCTTCAACTTCAATATTTCTCCCCTCATCTATCCAAACTCTCTCAAATTTTCCTGCTGGGGCAATCCCATCACCCTCGCTATCTCAACTGTATCACACTTTGTCCTCTCCATCTGCTTCTATCCCAGCTAACTCAGTTCAACATCCCATGCTTCCATCTACTGTTGTAGAGACCCAGTAATTCAAAGTCCCTCTACAATTACCCTCATTCATCCTTTCATCACCACCTATTCCTGAGCGAATTTTAGTACCCTCATCATCACTTTCAGCTGCAAACATTTGCATTCCATTCTCTGAAACTTCCATCTCAATCCTTTCTTCAACCACTGAACCAACAGTTATTAAAAATATCTCTTCTTGCTTGCCTACCTTCCAGATTACTGTGTCCATACCTGCTTCCACCATTACTCATACATCTTCATTGGTTTCAACAGTGAATGGGACTTCATAATTTACTTAATCAATAGAAGAGTTTGAAGAAGATATTGTAGTCCCTAATGGGGATTATTTCTACAACAGGTCATCCAAGGCAGTGGTTATAAAAGGGAGGAAGAGAAGCAGAGATCAAGGTGGTTTGGAAGCACTTGTTACCAATCAGATAATATGGACTCAGCAGTCTGGTGATCCCTAGGTAGATGCAGTTGATACAGCTACAGCTCTGGGTGCATTCACAAGTGCAAATCTTGATGCAGTTAACACACTGAACATGGATCTTGATAGAATAAAGGAAGAAATAATCAAGCTAGAAGAAGAACTGGATAGAACCAAAAGGGAGCATACGACTCATGTTGCTAATCTTGAAAGGGTATCTGAAGACACGTTTAAAGAGTTACAACTAGAAATACTTCTCTTTACGATGAATTGCATAATGAACAGGCTATAAATGCCATGATTACACAAAGGATAGCTATGCTTGAAAAACAATGTGAAGATGCAACTGCAAGTGCAGCTTCCTCTGCCTTTTCTAAGTTTTCCTAGCAAGAGTTTAAAGACTTGGTCATCCAGATCAATCAAGAACACCATGAATTATTAACTAAATTGTTTAATACTTTGGATGACATTATGGAGACTCATGTTGCTTTTGGCAAAATGTCTGTCACCCTTGAGGAGCAGGCAACCAAGAGAGACCACGCTTCTAAGGCCTATGATGATATTCTGGACTGGCAGAGGTATATGAAGGATAGACCAAAGGATATCACTATCCTTAGCAGCTTTCGGTTGAATAAAGTCAGGACTGTATTGCGTGCTTGGCTTGATTTAAACGAAATGATTGAAGATATGATTCAGAAAGCACATGCTATTTGTGGAAGGAGGTGGTATGAAGTGGACAACATTATGGAAATATTGCACTTCCCTACCATAGATCTTATTGAGAATGCTTGTCCACCAACATTAATGATCGAATAGGTTGAACACCGATATGAAGAGGCCAAAGAGAAAATTCAATGCCTTGACCATATCAGTATTGAAGACATGGATCGATTACTAAGAAAACCTCTTGCTATTGAGGGAAAGATCCACATTTTTGTCTGCATTTGGCACAAGTTGGCTAGAAACGAGATGGAAAATTTAAGTGTGATGCCCAACTAGGGTTTGAGTCAGCAAATTATCCCAACATAGATGAATTGTTAAGGATTTGGACTAGGTGGTGAGAATTTCTTGGCTATTAGTTTCATGTTGATTTTTCAATACCATTTTCATGGGGATTTACTTTCTTTTTGTAATTATTATTTAAAGGGTAGATTTCTCGTGTAAAGGGGGAATTTTTGGAAGGAAAAATCAGCTGAAGGGATTGGAGACACTTTGGTTAACGCAGGGTTTGTAATTTTTTGCAGACTTTTTATAATACAGTTATGTTGTTCTCTTGAATCTTCTTTTGTCTATTTGATCAAATTTCTTTGATAAGTATTGATTTTTCCACTTCAGATTGTTTACCATCACTGTCTAATATTTTTGAAAATTATAAGTACATTGATCTATAGTTTTGATTTCTCTTTGCTTATGATCCGTGTATCTGTTTTAATGAATTTATTTAATTACAATTTTTATCTATTTCTGCAAATGGTTTTACAGGAAATATCATAAGTGATTTTAATTTTTCAATTGACATATCAGTTACAGGTTGATCTTGAATGTACTAAACATTTAATTTACTGTTAGTCAATTTTAATTGGTTAGTAGTAACTTAAATGGATGAGTAATTAATCTCTTTTACATTTATGTAGAATTGATAAAAGGCTTATCTATTTTCATCTCAAGTTAACCTGCAAATAAGAAAGACACCTTCTTAGAGTAGTACTGACTTAGATTATATTTCTTTCTTAGTTAGATTCCCTTTCATTTCAATATTTCACACATTTAGTTTTCCTTCATTGGGAAACAAATCCTTTTTGGATCAAAACTAGAAGTGCCAGCGGAGGCCTTTTTATCAGTGGGAGATTACTATTCCAAATAGGTTGGGGATAGAACTGTCCTTGTGTAGGACCTTTTGAAGCCTTTAAGTCTGGGTTTCCCCCCTATATCGTGATCCTTGGAACCCATTCCAACAACCTACCCATCCGATGCTCCAACAGTGCTGCACTAAGAGGACTACTCCAAAGAAAATCATAATTCTACATGGGATTATATCTGATTGATTGCATCTTGTGCCAGTACCCATTCCTAAAACTGAGCTGTAGTTGGAATGATGCCAGGACACCTATTTACACTACATATCATATTTTATGGGCTCACAAGTATCACAACTTCTACAAACTTATCTGTGAGGAATTTCTGATGCCACTTTACTAGTTGATCTTTCTTGAGGAGTGCAAGTGTATGTCTGAGGGAGCACTAGAAGTTATAAGTGAATATGGAGATTATTTTTTTTCCGAATAAGGCACCTATCAGAGGATGTACAGAGGGAATAGATCCCCATCATTACTTCCTAAGTATGCTACTAACGAAATTGTTCACGAGGAGGCAGTAAGACCATTTTTTTTGGATGGATTCGAATTTTTTTTGTTTGACATGAAGAAGACGGTCTACCCACCTATGCCTTTCTATGTTGGATGATACAAGTTTTTAAAAGTAAAAAGCGTGTCGAATTTTGTGAGAGACCTAGAAAATTTCCACTTTGGTGAGAAGAGTTTTCATAGGAACGATTCCCAGGGTAAGGTTGCTGCACATTGTGCACTTGTAAAGGTAAATTTTGAATACTCTAATCACTGTGACAAGGATGAAGAAATTGTCAAGAATGCATGCAATATGACTGCTTTGAATAAGAGGTTCATACAAAAGAATACAACAACAGGGGGCAAAGGCAGCAACAGTAGCACTACTGAGCAGCCTAAATTGAAAGAAGAAGCTGCCCAGAAGAAGGAAGAAGAGGCCCGAAGATTAGCGGAAGAAGTAGAGAAATTAGTAGTTGAGGAGGCCCAAAGGAAAAGGTAAGAAGAAGAACAAAGGCAAAGGGAAACAAAGGAGATGATGAAAAAAGAATCAGCTGACAAAGAAAGAGAAGAGGTAGAGAAGGCAGCTGAAGAACTGAGGAGAAAAGAGCAACAGGACCGAGATAGGGAGAATCAAGAACATGATGTTGCCCAGGAAAATCCAAAAGATCCTCCTTCTACCTCAAGAGACATAATAACAGGAGGTTACCTCCCTCTTGTAGATTTAGGCTTAGTACCCTTCACCCCGTCCAAGCAACATGTAGTTGGATGCCTGGATAAGGTTTTTTTACCCTAAATGGAAAGCCATTGTTATAAGGGTTGAAAATAAGTTAAAGGTAGGTACCCAGCCTGAGGTATCTACAGTTACTGAAAGACCAGTCATGAAAGGTACCGATGAATATCCGCAACTGATGGCCTTGATTGGTGTCACATTTTCTCAAGCAAATGCTTATAATGTGGACAGATTGAAAGAAACCGTATCTCAATACAAGGAGAAGATGGTGAGAGTCAAGGATACTTTGATGAAAGAAAGGGGGGAAGGCCGAGAGATGAAGAGGAAACATGAGGCCACTCTTTCAGAGTTAGAGAGGCTCGAAGAGGCCTACCAGGTCTTAGAATAAAAAAAGGAGGCCTTTGTACTTTCAAATACTATAAAGATGGAGAAAATAAAGACCTCAAGGATAAGATTTTAGAGCTAGAGGCGCAAAAGGCCATAGCTGATAATCAAGCAGAAGAGTTAAAGTCTTGAGTGGCAAAGGTGGATGCACGAAATAGTTCTTTGGAGACTCATCTAAAGGTAGAAAATGAATGGCAAGTTGATATTACCCCTCTCCGAGAGCACACACTCCTGATCAGGAGGAAAACATATCAGGTCCAGCTAAAGCTTGCAGAAGAAGTTTATAAGATTAAATAGGATGAAACAAGATTGAAGGAAATCTCGACGATCTCAACTGATTTCAAAACAAAGACACTAGAAATTGCAGAAATTCTTCAAGGACAACTGACATGGATAGAAACCAATGTAGCATTTCCGGAACAGTTGCCACATAATACCATTGAGAACCTGCAGATAGAATTTAAACTCATGGATTTCAGTAGTAAGGCCGCTACAAGATTAACTGATGGGGTTGGGAAAAATCTGAAGAGGTGTATGGATTTTTACAAGAGGGTTCTAACACCACATAATATATGTCAAACCTCTACGAAAAAAAGAATCCAAGAGTTTCCTGACCATGAGGAACATCTGAAATACCTCCATGATAAACTGCACGAGGACGAGTTTAGCATACAACAAGTTAAAGGCATTACTAAGAAAGCAGTAAAGAGTTTGGTTGCACAAGCCATAGTCAGTAATTGCCTTCTGGAAGACCAGATTAGGGTAATTCCACCCAAAACAACAAAAATAAAGTCGTAGCTAGCCATACATGAAGTGACTGTTAGATTGCTAGAGCCTATGGACTTCAAGACCATCGCTGCAGAAGCTGTTGCATGGAAATAATTCATTGGAGGGTCAGCTGAGCCCTCCTAAGTTTTGTCCTATGTACATGTGGCACCTTTTATAGATTATCTTGTTTATTTCTATTTTCTAGTGTGAGTCACTAGAAGACAAATTTTGTAGATCGAAGAGTCTAGGAATCCTAAGAGGTTGGGGTAGCTAAAAAGTCACTTGTAAAATGTATAAATAGGGGTAGAATAGATATTAAAGGGACTTTTTTTAGTGTATCTATGTTGAATCTATTTGTATGAGAACTACTTCTTTTATGAATAAATATAACCAAATTTTGTTGGAGGAAGGACTGTAAAAGTTTCCAAATGGATTGTGTGGAATGTTGAATACTGAACAATTTTGTTTTAGCTTGCTATACAACCGTGAGATTGTTCCAACCTGTTGAATTATTTCTACAGTTTATGGATGATTTTATTTTTTGTTAGAAATCTTGTACACATAAATGAGTAATGAATGTGTCAACAAATAGAGCTATCTTTGTTTACATTTTCTGCTGTAATTATGTATGTTAAATTTGAATATCTACATGTATGATTCTACTAGCAACATTAGAGTACATTGCTCAATTAATTAATCTTTGCTCCCTTAGGGGATAGGTTAGAGTAGGTTAGATTCAAATATGGTATATTTTCTTAATAGTGATTGATGGGTAAGAGTTATAAGATGACAGGTAAGAACCTACACATCACTGGTTGGGGCTCTTACTCCCTGATCACTTGCATTTAGTCTAGGCACTTGCATTTAATTCTTAATACATAAATAGTGGACTAGGCCACAACTGGTAAAACTAATTTAAATCATTATTTTAATTCTATGGTAGCCAGGCCGCTAACCGGACAAATTCCCCATACCAAACAATAAACGATCTAATTGGGAATGGTTATTGGGGAGAATCCCTACTATCGGTACCTGGTATTTTTCTAGGAATCAATAGTTTTGGCGCTAGAAGGAGGGCCGCCAGTGCATGGCTAGCAGAGGAAATCCATTTACTATAAACTATTCCACTGGTGATAGCTCCGAAACTAGGTTTCCTGAAGATTTCATTTCTGAAGAAAGAGTAGACCCTGAAGTAGAAGTTCCAGAATGCCTCTACCCTGTTCCTTTTGAAGTAGTTAAGCATTTAAGGAGACATACAAGGTATTATGTGAAGAATCTTGGAGGATTGAAAACAATCCCTGAATTACCGAGAATGCAAGCTTCCAGGAGAGTACCTACTTACACGAAATATTCGATTTTAGTGGGTAATTTGGAAGAATTGGTAAATTTTTCTATACAAGAGATTGTTCAACCACTTAATCAGTTGGGACCAGATTCCCCTATTTTTCAGTCTCCATTACAGTCACTTGTTCAATATCCACCATAGAATCCTCATAGAATCATGGCTGGAAATGTACCTCAAATGCTAATCAACCTATAAATCCTAATCCACCACCAGCTTGGAGAGCCAGAACACCACTCAACCTGGCTGCTGCTTTACATGCTTTGCCTCAAAATGCTGAAAAGGAATTACCTAAGTTCAATCTCGTAAAAGGCATTTCAGGGGATGACCACCTACAAACTTTTTATTTGGCATTAGAACTTTTAACTGCGGAGCATGAAGACGTGGTATGCAGACTCTTTTCACATACCTTTGAACCTAAGGCCTCTGCTTGGTATTTCATTTTACAAGCAAATTCATTAGCAGGCTGGGATACTTTTGTAAGGGTGTTTAAGGGAAAGTTTGGTAGTCAACGAACCATTGCCACTCTCATGAAATAATTGTTAGCTTTGAGGATGGAAAAGAAAGAAAAAGTGCAACATTTTAACCAGAGGTTTTCTTCCCATTTTAATAATTTTAGTGCCACAATAAAACCCGCTGAAAAGACTTTAATAGAATACTACACTTCAGCACTTTGTCCTAGCATAGCAATGTTTGTTAAGAGGCCAATAAAGCCTTCTTTGGTAGAAAATTATGAGGAAGCAAATAAAGTAGAAGTTGAACTTGATAGCATAATCAAACACACTACAGAACCAGAGGTAACGACTTTTAGCAGTAAAAACCCCTTGCTGTTAACCAGACCTAAAGAGGAACATTCAAGTGAATTGAAAAATGTGCTTAAAATGGTACAAAAGTTCTCAAACAAGATTGTCGATCCAGAAAAGGATAAAGAAGCCAGTTCATCGAAGAAACAGTTCAAACCTTATTTCAAGAAAAGAGAGGAAGGTGGCACATCTCAACCACCCATGTATAGTTCTTCTGTTTTGAATTTTAATGAGGTAGGAATGGATCATTTCTGCACTTTTCATCAAGAACCTCATTCTGAAAAAAGATGCCCACAATGGATTAACTCAATGACTCTAGTTATGAATCAAATATTAGATGCTCAAATAACAAAGCCCAAGGTAGAAGAAGAAAAAACAAATGAACCAGAAGAATCACATGAAACAATAATGGTCTTATGGGACTGTGCACCTACAATAGGGTTAGATGAAGAGGAACCTACCAAAGAAATCCAACTTTCAGCAGTTAATGTTACAACCAGAAGCAAAGGACCAATAATGTATGAAATCTTTTTACTGCCTAAGATTAGGAAGATACAAGAAAGTATGAAGAATATTAGCAGTAATACCCAAAAACCACCTAAGTCTAATTTGGTCACCACAAAAGATAAAGTTACAACAGTTAGGAAGCCTGTGAGAGTAAAACAGAAATCAATAAGAAAGGTCCAGTAGAATAAGACATGGGTTTTGACATAGTAGCAGACATCAAGAAAACAAAAGCAAATATTTCTTTATTTGAATTGTGTAACTTACCTCAGCAAAGAAAGAATCTCCTGTAAGATTTTGATCCATAACCTAGTAAATCTCAGGATGACACTCAATCAGATAAGGAAATCAATGAAGATAACATTGGAGGGAAGTCTAAATCTCAAACTGTGCCTTTTTTATTGTCTTTTGAGATTTTCAACCATAATGTGCATAATTGTTTGGTGGATTCGGGAGTTTCATATAATGTCATGCCACTATCGGTATGTAAAAAGATAAATGGTCAACCCACACCATATTCTTGTAAGATCATTCAGTTGGACAGATCTGCAGTAAAGGTAATAGGAGAAATGAAATATGTACTGATTCAGTTATCTACAGATGAAAGGGTCTGCCAGTTTATAGACATCATGGTGGTAGATATACCAGAGGCATATGGTTTGATATTGAGAAGGGACTTGTTTGCAAAAATGAATGGGTACTTTGCAACTGATTGGTCGCACTTGTGGCTGCCCTATAAGAACAGTCAGAATCAGATCAAGGTGATGAGAGAACCACACATGAAATACAATGTGACTCAATTGGAAGGGAAAAATTAACTTGCAAATTTCTCACATTCGGTCTTAGGAAATTATTTTATAGAACTTTAACTTGGAAATTATCAAGTTGAAGAAGCCAGTAATGAGCCAGACACACAGTCCAAGCTCCTTCATTTTTCACGTACTGATAATATTGATTGTAATATAGTTAATTTAGTTTCTAACTTAGAAAGTAACACTAATCCTATAGATTTAGAATATAGATTTTGGTTGTTGTATTTTGATGGTTCCAAAACTCAAGAGGGATCAGGAGCAGGGTGTGTCCTGATTGATCCTAATAAGAACAAACAATTTCTCTCTTATCGACTAGAGTTTGAATGCACAAATAACACAGTTAAGTATGAAGCTCTGGTCCAGGGCTTGAAAAGGGCCATTGAACTTAAAGTAAAAAATTTAAATGTATTTGGTGATTCTGAGATAATTGGAAGACAAATTAGAAACACAATTCATTGTTTGTCACCGCACTTATAAGGTTACCAAACTGAAGTCTAGGATCTTATAACAAATTTCAATGTTTTTAATATCGATTGAATTCCTAGATTGCAAAATGTAGCAACTAATTTTCTAGTTGTGTCTGTTGTAAGGTTAGTACCCACTAATAACAAATGCTCTAGACTAAATTGATTTTCAGGTCATATATACCAAACAATGTCACAAATTTGAGAGTATTTGATGATGATCAACAAATCATAAATCTTTTAAAAAATGATGAAACTTTCAAGGATTCAGTGATTGATGATGAAGAGCGTCAAGCTAATCTGTAAAGTGGAAATTTCATGCAGAAAGGAGTGAAAACACTGGAAGGGTTGTTTGATCTAAACAAAAAATTAAAAAAACCTGCAAATGTCAAAACAAATAGTTCATCCATGCAGTATGAACTGATCAATATTGGGACAGAGGCTGAACTCAAGTATGTAAACTTGGGAAAATGTTGTTCACCAAGAGAAAGAAGCAAATTTATCAGTTTGTTTCAACAATGTAAGGACATGTTTGCGTGGATATGAGGACTTGAAGACATATGACACCCGTATTATCCAACAAGTCATTCCTAATAAAGTGGGAGTTAAACCATTCCAGCATCCACTAAGGAAGATGCATCCAAAACTGGAACCGTTGATCCAAAATGAAGTTAAAAAGTTACTTAATGTAAATATCATTTTTCAGAGTCAGACATTCAGAGTGGGTGGAAAATCTGGTGCCAGTAAGAAATAAATATGGTGAAATAACATTATGTGTAGACTTCAGAAATATGAACCGAGCTTCCGATAAAGATAATTACCTAGTTCCACCAATGGAACAAATCCTACAAATGGTCTCAGGTTCTGAATTGTTCTCCCTATTTGATGGGTTTTCAGGCTACAACCAAGTATTGGTAGCAGAGCAAGACAGGATGAAAACCACATTTCGAACAAAGTGGGGGACTTTTTCTTACAAAATAATGCATTTCGGTCTCATCAACGCTGGAGCCACTTTTCAAAGGGAAATGGATATAACTTTCTGGGATTTAATTGGCCATAGTGTGGGAGTTTATCTAGATGATGTAATATTTTTTCTAAGAAGACAGAAAACCATGTGTTTCATTTGAAACAAAGTTTTGACCGCTGTAGAAAATACGACATATCTTTAAATCCTAAGAAATGTATCTTCACGGTATTAGAGGGAAAACTGTTAGGCCACATTATTTATAAAAAGGGAATTTCCATAGACCGAGAGAGAATAGAAGCCATATCTCAGATTCCCTTTCCCCACAACAAAAAGGGTATGCAATCATTCGTGTGTACTATAAATTTTGTTCGAAGGTTTGTCCCTAACTTTGGATAGTAAAACCTTTGCAACAAATGGTAAAACATAGTCTACAATTTAAATGGACCGATACAGAGAAAGGTGCTTTTAACAACATCAAAGAGGCAATAGCTCACACACCTTCTCTTAAAAGTCCTGATTCTGAAAACGATTTTATTTTGTACACTTTTGCCTCTGATAACTCACTCGCAATAGTGCTCACATAGAAAGAAGAAATGGGAGATGAGTACCCTATATCGTTTATGAGCACTGGGTTACAAGGTGCTGAATTAAACTACCCTGCTATTGACAAAAAAACATATGCAGTATTTAAAGCACTGAAGCAATTGATACCTTACATTCTAAAAAATAGAACCAAGGTAATTGTCCCTCACCCGACTGTCCGAACCCTTTTTGTACAAAAGGAATTGGGTGAACGAAGAGGAAATTGGGTGACAACATTATAGGAATATGAATTGGAATTCAAACCAACCACCATTATCAAAGGACAAGGGCTTTGCAAGTTAATGGATGAAATTCAAAACAATGAAGATGATGATTGGGAAAATGAAGCTGAATTGCATATGATTGATACGTGTCCTATTTTTACAGCTCCTGAATCTTGGTACATAGATTTGATACATTACGTCCAACAAGGATATTTACCAGAACATTGGAATTCTAAAAAAAGAAGAGTGCTTCGTTTAAAGTCATCCTCTTACCAAATAATTGATGGAATTATTTTTAGGAAGAACTATGATGGGGTCTTTCCGAGATGCCTAGAACAAGAGGATGCCTCTAAAGTTGTTAAAGAATTACATGATGGTCCTGCTGGAGGAATTTTTTAGGAGATACTACTACCCACAATATTCTAAGAGCTGGATATTACTGGCCCACATTGTTTAAGGATGCTCATGCATATGTAAGAAAGTGTGACATATGCCAGAGAAGCGGTGGAAGACTAGCAAAAGCGACCGAACCTTTGCAACCGGTTATTATTTCGGAGCCATTTGAACAATGGGGTATTGACATCATTAGAGAAATTAATCCTAATTCTTCATTAAACACAAATATATCCTCATAGCTACTGATTACTTCACAAGATGGGTAGAAGCAATTCCATTACGCAAAGTGAACGAGGACGTGACCATCGACTTCTTGTAAGAAAATATCATGACCAGGTTTGGGGTTCCAATTTCACTTGTATTTGATAATGTGTCTTACTTTTCATCAATTAAGATAACTGAATTTGCTAGTGAAAAAGGAATCAAGTTACATTATTCTGCGAATTATTATCCACAAGATAATGGGTTAGCTGAATCAACTAATAAAATCCTTATCAAGATTTTAAAGAAAAGTGTTATAGAAAATCAGAGAAGTTGGCATATAGCTCTTCCCAATTCTTTATGGGAAGATAGGGTAACCCCTAAGAATTCCTTAGGCATGTCTCCTTACACTCTAGTCTATGGGAAAGAGGCCATCCTACACCCAAACATTTTTCTCCCATTCTCTCAGTTATCCCAAGCTTCACGAGGAGCTGGTAGTGAGATTTTACAAGCTTGAATTAAGGCATTGCTAAAACTTAACGAGTCTAGGCTTAAGTCCAAAGAGAGATTTAAGCACCAACAAGAGATTGTCAAAAGATGGTTTGATAAACATTAGTCCGGGAAGGGAAGTTTTGAAGTTGGAGATTTCATTCTCAAGTGGGATCACCCACATGATGAAAAGGGAAAACATACAAAGTTTCAACAAGTGTGGGTTGGCCCATTTCAGATTGCTGAAATCTTAGGACCCTTGACTTATAAGCTACATGATTTATAGGGTTGGGAAGAGAATACGCCCATTAATGGTTTGGTTCTCAAACCTTATTTCACTTAGTACCTTAGAAGTCCTTTATACATAAATAAACCTTGTTCATTTGCATTGATGATTTCTTTTAAATTTTTGCTTGCTTTCTTTCTGCTGATTTACTTGTTTCTTTTGTTTAAGCGTTGCTTTCTTTCAATGATTTGCTTAGGTTGTTTTGAAAATAAGGCAACTAAAACTTTTGGTGCTTGGAATCATTGAAATATGAACAATCGCTGAATGTTTTAATCCAAAATTGGCCATTTATCTATGAATATTTCAATCAAAACAAGATTCTTTAATTTGATAGACTGCTGAAGGGGAAGTTACTTTAAGAACACATTGAAGTGTTATTTAAACCCTGCAAAATAACTAAGGTAGATGAAGTCTAGAATACTATCTCGGGGCTCCATCCACTTTCACATTAATATCTATCCTAGGAAGCTTGCTGCAAAAGACCCACAGAAAGGAAGCATAACAGACAAATGTATGGTATTCAAAATGATCCCATTGCACAAAATGAAAGCCAAAAGGCTTAATATAAAGAGTCAAAATTCTAGAACAGGAAATATATATCAAAAGATACGTTGAAGAAATAAATCAACAAAACATTTGGATTTCCCAAAAGGTTCTTCTCTGCCCGTGAGCTGAAGCAAGTCATCACTCACACAAAAGGACACTATGGATGGAAGAACCTAAATCAAATGTCAAATATAAAAGAAGAAATCTAGGAAGGTTCAAAAAGACAAAAATCTTAAGCATCAAAAGAACGTAAAAGGCATGGGAATGAGGAAAAAATCAAACAAGTCCTTGATTTATTCATTACATCATGCCTTTGACGGTCCATTTTGCAGGAATTTGTCTTAGCTCCAAATCAAAGAAGTCCTTGATTTTGCTCGTGTTGGATGATGGAGGATGCCTTAATGTCTCCATTCCAATGGGTCTATCCCATCGATTTCAACTCATCTTGATATGGGAATGATATTTAGAGTTTATGACAATACCTTGGGGAATGCAATCATTAGTGGTAGTTTCCCTCACTATTGGGTAGCGGTATTACATCAATGTCTGCTACTCAATGGATTCTCCAGGTGTTCGATTTCAAGACCATATATTCACACATGTTAGAATGAACTAGGTACCTTTGAACCTATTTTCATTATTGATAGGTTCCCTCATGTTTATTAATGGTTTACATCATTGGTCGGTAATAAAAAGGTATCCCCCATGTTCGACTTCATCTCCTCTATTCTCATGGTTGGGATTTGTACTTTTGGACAGTTTGGATTGAAGACCTTGGGCCAACAGTAGTATCACCATATTTTGATATTGCTCAAGTTGTGCAAGACCTTGTCACATCTCATATGACACCTGCTGAGACATAGATCCACCTTGTGTTCTTGTGGCTATCACTACAACAAAAACCTGCGATTAGCGTCCCTTTTAGCTTCCTTTTTAGCGTCTACTATCCCTTTTAGTGTATTTTTCATCATTTTTTGGACAAAGTGGACGCTTTTCCATGGGATGGCGCTTTTAATGGCATTATTTGCATCCCTTTTTAAAAGTTGGTGCTATTTTGGACGCTAATTAGCATCCCAATTAGTGTCCCAATTAGCGTCCTTATTAGCGTCCCAATTAGCGTCCCAATCAGCATCCCAATTAGCATCCCAATTAGCATCCCCATTAGAATCCTAATTAGCATTCCAATTAGAATCCCAATTAGCATCCCAATTAGCGTCCCTTTTTAAAAGTTGGCGTTATTTTGGATGCTAATTAACATCCCAATTAACGTCCCAATTAGCGTCCCAATTATCATCCCAATTAGCATCCATTTTTAAAAGTTGGCGTTATTTTGGATGATAATTAGCATCCCAAATAACATCCCAATTAATGTCCCAATTAGTGTCCACAAAATCATCCCGTATAACGCCAATAATAGCCTCCAAAAAAAACGTCCTGAATAGCATAGCACCATATATGAATTAGGGTTAGTGACATGAATTGCGCCATGAATTTTGACAAGAAAAACATTCAAGATAGAGCCAGGAAATGCTACACCTGAAGTTGATTTTCTAAATTCTAAGTACTGTTGTTGAGTTGATTTGCTAAATGCTAGTACCACTGCTGAGTTCGATTCCCTTAAAATATAAGGTTTGACTATAACTGTCAACTAATATTCTACATGAAATTTGAGGATATATGCCCCACTATTTCCATAAATCTAGAGAGGATTTCTTGGAATCCTATAGCTTTCAAGTGTTCAATCTATGACCCAAATATGCTTTAACATCCTATACTTTGATATTTGTCCCTCCTTTGTCCCTCCTTTGAATACCACTTGTTAAATGACTGCATGGAAATGCTCGATTTGATGCCCTTGAATATGGGGTTGATCTTTATTGTTGATCTTCAAAATATGGGATTTGAATGCTGGTAATGTGGACCTGCTACTTTGCTGGATGGAGGATTCGACACCATAGAGTCCCAATGATATTTACTTCTACAAACATCTGTAAATCCCCATTACAAATATTACTCTTGATTACTAGATATTTTGTAATATACTCTGTCACTTGTTCACAGTATTACATTTCTCAATATTCCATGAATTTTAAGATCCACTACTACGACAAAGGAATTTTCCTTGTTCAGATCGTTACTAAGAGCTAGTAGAGAATTCAACGTTCCAACACATAGGTATTGATAGGCTAAATATGCAAGTGGAAAAATATCAAATGTATTTTTGATAACCATTCAACAAGGAATTGATGCCAATAGGATAGTTTCATATGTGAGAAGTATAACTCTTGCATATTCCTTAACTGTTAGCAAATTCCATTTCAAAGCTCCTCCTTCAGGTGTAGGATGCAAGATATTCAACTCTATATTTTCACCTTCAAGTCTTATTTGGCCTCCAATGACCATAAGGTCATTTTTATAGGTATGAAATACAAGAACCAAACCCTTTATTGAGCTTTCCATTACAGGAAATTTTCCCAATATATTCCAAATATGGTATCCTTGTTATATTTCTTGACTTCATTTCGCTAGTTCTTGACTGCATAAAACTTGATTATTTATCATTACAACCAAGTATGTTGTTGGTTCACTGATTTTGTCAAGCAATTATACTATGCTCCATGTAGAATGCACTTTACTGCTAAAGGGAACCATTTGATACAACCATAACTTGACAAGAAACTTTTTAAATATCATTGTGCATATATATATTTTCATATTCTAGTTTAGTGTAGAGATCTTCAACAAAATATGGTCATTTCCACAAATCTCATGATGACAAAGTGTATGCACATAGCTAGAACACGTGTAGATGTTGAAGTGTGTGGGGGGGTGTTGGGAAATGATTGTGGTACTGGAATGTGCATATTAACCTTGAATGTGTGCACATAGGGTCTAAAATTGGGATATCCTGTGACATGGAGTCACACGTAAACACCAAGTATAGACTTGGGCACAAAATTGGCAGTGGTTCTTTTGATGAGATATACTTAGGCTTTGCTCCATTTTTTTTGTTTGTTCACTCAATGAGTAATTGTTTGTTGATCCCATAAAATATTAATCTATCAAGTCCCATAGACTTTGTATTCACCTGAGTTTGTCTGAGAAGCATTACATGTTGTTTGTGATCGACATATTTTCTCTTTATCCATGCCTCACGAGTGTCACCATATGGAAATTTTGTATCTTAGAACACCAATGGTTCTTAGTTCTTTATTACTTTTGCAGCAACACCTCATCTTGATGGGTATATACTTGATTCCATATCTATGATTTTTTGTATTCACCTGAGTTTGTCTGAGCAGCTTTACATGTTGGTTGTGATCGACATATTTTCTCTTTATCGATGACTCATGAGTGTCACCATATGGAAATTTCGTATTTAAGAAATACAAGATTCCTTGTGTTACTTTCTTTGGGTGCGAGACACCAATGTATTTTTACCATTTGACATTTTAAATTCTGATAAATATTTGTAGGCAGTTCTCTTCAGTCCAATTCAGTTGGTCTATATGCTACTAAGGGGGTGAGGCTAACATTTGTCTGACTAATTTGGATATGTTGCCTCTCCCCATCTCTATTGTCTATTTTACTCTCATATAATTAATGTCCCTTTTCTTATTATCTGCAGCAAGCATGTCTTCTTTGGAAGAGTTGTTGAGGGAATAGATGTACTGAAGAAAATCGAGCGATTATCAACTACAGATCAAGGAAGACCTATTGTTCCAGTTAAGATTTCTAATTGTGGTGAAATATTTCCAGGCAAAGGTAAGAGTATAGTTGTAGTTGATGAAGGTGCATCCAAGTGCAATCCAAGCTTGATAGATATAAGAATGATAAGGATTGGGAACCTAAGAAAAATAATACACAACTCAGAAAACATTAAAAAAAATAATTCCCACATACCAAGCAAGTTAGCAAACCTAGCATAACCGAGGTCAGGGCATTAAAACTTTTTGTTCAACACTTGTCATGAAAGAATACATGTAATATGGGATGTAGGGGAAATGGAATCAAGCCTAAGTTAGTTGAATCCTTGCAACTCACTACATGTCTGTCTCTCAACAATCCACCTTTTAAATTGAACCAAAATACCAAAAGAAGTTTATTAATGGCTAGATTTGAGAAAGTTCTAAGTGTGAGTAATTAAGGGCTGGGGGCTCTAAAATTTGTTGTGTTTTGTACCAGTCCTTGATTCAGAGAATCGACAGGAACATGTAGTAATTTAAATTATTTAATAAAAACATCTAATGTGTATACCTCTATGTCAAAACCATTTTCCATGTCGATGTAGGCCACTACCCTTTTTATTGTCTTACCAAAAGGCATGATGATGAGGAAGAAGACCTAAAATTATGGACTTCACCTTCAAAGAATGCCTTGCAATCACATTGGTAAGGACTGATAAGAAGATCACAACAATACAACTTGTCAAATGTTAGTTGATAGTGTTAATTAAATACTTATATGGTAAATTTAATATAAGACTTACTTATAGTTGTCTCTTACTCTTTGTGTCTTGACACATTTAATATTTTATGGTTGTCTCTACACCTTACTCAATTCGTATTATAAGGTGCTGATGTGCATGCATAATAATCCTTAGTTATTACTATGAGATGAGGATTTAAAGGGTAGAGGATGTAAAGACAAGTAATTTTATATGTATTTCGGTGGCGCTGAGGACAAATGTTGTGAGAAACCACAATAGATGGAAGGACGGAGGGAGATTACATCACGATCATGCCACCCATCAAATTAAAGACTATTCTTGAGCCAACAATTGTTTTTTAAATTTTACTAATAACCATTGTTTCTCCATATTGTGTGCTCAATGACACCTCTCTATAGCAACATTTGCATAAATCGACCTTTGCACAATTTGTGATCCTAGCTACATGTCATTATTTGTATTTGCATGACATCTAGTGTTGTTTATAGTTGTCATGAGTCCATGATATTCATGCAAGAAATGAAGTCTTGTAGAGGAGTACTCATCAAACCGACCTTTTGAATTTCATTTTGATGAAAAAAAAGTGGACATTGGTAGCAAGGTTCACATAATCATAAACTTGAGTGGTTTCCATTTGGGTTGTTTCAAGAATCTTCAGAGGAGTGATTGTATCGTTGCATGGCATAAACTTTCACTGATACAGTGATATGTCATTAATTGTAGAGAGTTCCTTCGAAAAATGCTAGTTCAAGAAACTTACTATTTTAAATTTTAGATTATTGATAGCTTCTTTTTGTGTCAGGAAAAATATTACACGCCTTAGCCCAAATATTACTATATTTACAAATTTAAAAAATTGCTAGTTTCCTTGATCAAATTTCAGTACCAGAGTTGGCTTTTACCAGCATGCATCCATCTTAGCTCTAGCCAGATCTATTAAACACCAAGAGGGTAAAAAAGCCCATGTGCAAATTTGTTGCTGCTTAAATGTTTCAGGGTTAAGATGGCTCCATGCTAATTTTTTGATTTCATTTGAATAATTTTTGTTTAAATATTGAAGTTTAGAGGTTACTTTCCAGCATTTTCTCTCACCGAGCTGTCCCCAAATTTTTTGGACATTGATGGGTCATTCAAAATTTGGAGGATGTATAGAATTTGACTGTGAACACTCCATTTTCTTTAAAAAGGTCTCCATCTGCTGGTAATGATATCCTTGACTTACAAATTCATGTAGTAGGCTAGTATAGAAATGGTTCTCGTCAGATGAGAATACAGTGAATCCTCGGCACCGAATTTTGGATTGCTCTCATCAACAATAACTGGTTCCATTCTTACTGGGCTGATTTGATGGCCACCATGACCTTCGGTTGAAAATATTTTCTCCAAATGTTCTTAATATAACTCTAGTGCAATTCCCTGGTATAAATAAGGTTCTAGTGAGAGATCAACCTTCTGATATTGAAGCCCGTATTAGAACAATGATTTTGTCATATATCAAGCACGAAACATGCATCATTCTAGCAGTTTCACCTACAAATGCAGATTTGTCAAATTCTGATGTGCTCCAGATGGCAAGAATTGCTGATCCTGATGGTAAGTACANTCGAAAAAAAAAATCCTGCAAACAAACGCTTCACAAATATGTATGTTTACACATTCTAACATTACATATTTTACTTTATTTAACCCTTCGCATTTCATTGCACATATAAACATATA